>CM029117.1:16627500-17047500 GCA_016859345.1 Istiophorus platypterus | reverse complement strand
AGCAATGCAATTAAAGCATTAACAGATATTTCTGAATATTTTACCTACATTGGTTGGTAAAATAAAGAAATCAGACTTGTAAGGAGATGAGCCTGATGTTTTTTTCAGAGTAATACAGGAAAAGTATTTTTAAAATGTATGTCTCAGTGTCTCAGAGGCTAAACCATGACGTTCTATATCCTTTTTATTTTTGTCATACTGAACATCTGTTTTAAACAGCAGTAAGTACTTACCTCATTGACATTCAAATATGATGGTAAACAAAACAGATAAAAAAAAAAAATAAAATAACCACAAGTATTTTGGTGCCTGCTGTTTTCTGCAGAATGAAAAACGATAAAAAATGTATTAAGTGTATCATTCAGTATGAATGTAACCATGGCAACCAGGCAGAGAGGAATGGGGACGAGACTGATTCATCTTTGTGAAGCGAAATCACTGAACCAAACCGTTTTAACTTCATTCGCCAAAGATTCAATACACTCAGTATACCCACAGTGACATTTTCCTTTCTTCCCCATGCAAATGCACATACTTATAATTCTTAAAAAAAAAAAAAAAGGGTTCCCATGGCAAAGAAATCAGGCTTCTCCTCTGCCAAAGCATAAATTTAGACAAGTTAACGGATTACTTGTTTTGACTTCAAACAGAAAAACAACCAGCCGAGTGCCTCTGCAACGCAAGTGCTGTCCATGTTTCTGCAGATGACACCAACTTGCCGACACAGCGCAAGTCCTGGAAATAAAATTCCTGCATTTACGCAGGCACAAGTCCATGCATTGTGCTGGAAACTAATGTAGAGCCTATATAAACGACTCTACTGAGACTTTTAACTTATTTTGCCTCAGTATGTGCTTCTCACTGTGTAACTATGTCATTATTTTGCATTTTCATTGGCCCATATGTGAGCTATTGGCCCTTCAAAGGGGGTTCCTAGAGATCCTATATATAGCCTGGATCAAGCTAAGATCTAACAACCATAGATATTGGATAGTGCTGATTTCTTAAATATTTCAATTTAATTTGACCTTATTTCCTTTTCAGGTAATTGCATGGATTTATGAAAATCAAAGCATTCAGCCTCCCTTAATCTCTGCCTATTCTCTCCATTAAGTCTATCTGTCATACTTTATCTCACCATCAGTCTAAGCACTCCATCAAACTGATATGGAATATTTTTAAAAAAACAATTAAAAGGTCAAGGTCTTACCAAATTACATCATCTGGCCTTGGATTAAAGTGTAACTAATATGAATGGATTGAAGTTGAAACAGGTAACAAGTTGAGAAGTCTTGGTCCTATCAAGACTTTGCTGCTTGCTGAGACCCTCTTGCACTGATCATCTGTTCAAGAGGGATGTGGAGAGAAGAGGAGGGAAAGAGATTGAAAAAAGATCCCTAAATAATGAATAGGGCTGATAATGGAAATGTGATTGGAAAATGAAAGATGGGGAAAGATCAGATTTGTCATCTGCACCAAACAGAAGATGAGGACTGAGAAGGGTCTTTGAAGCAGATCTTATTTAGCATATTTTTGTGTGCTGTGATAAATATTTAATTTAATTAAACATAGCTCTCCTCTAAAACTTCTACTATAACTTCGAGGAATGCTGAGTAACAACTGCAGGTATCTCAACGTCAAAAGATAAATGATCACCCAATGCAGGGGCAGAAAATGCAGAAAATGTTGTAAACTACTTAAAAATACACAAAGGCCTTAGGGCAATATCTTAATTTGCCCTCCTCAATACACACAATCCAGACTGTAGGGATCTATTGTAAAACCCGAAGTTTAATATTATATTCAAAACAATAAAAAGTCTGCCTGAGGTGTAAAAATGTGAGGAGGTAGGAGGAGAGGTTTCCACGTGAATCTTATACATATAACCCTGAATAAGAGTGTCAATCTCATGTCGACAATTACCCAATTTAACATTCTTTCATGATCTCATAAACCATCTTCCTCCCTCCAGAAATATTCAGTCACTTCCTGCTATGTCAACGAGACACACATGTACCCACTGTCTCATATAGACACATCATTATCTCATTCACATTTTCAAAATCGACACACACTCAAACATAAACACACACTACCCCGAGACAAGTGCTGACGAATGTGCCATCACCCTGCTCATTAGTCCACTGTTATCCTGAGCCAAGCTGCCTCATTAGGAAAAGTCCTTAAATTGCCTGATATACGCTGAGCAGAGGTCATTCTTCATGGTGCTACAAGCAGACAAACAAACAAACAAACAAACAAAAAAAAAAAAATAAAGGATTTAATGACCGTTGTTCATCTTCTTAAATGGGAAAAACTCACAAACAACTCTTCATCATTATTTATCATTTAAAAGGTCCAAAGAATTTCCAACAAAGTAAACCTGGCATACTAAGCTTTACTGCAGTGAGGATCCATTTCTTGCTAGTTCAGCACATAAATGCACATGCATTTATCGAGGACTTAGTGGTATTCACCAGAGACATGACTAACAGTACATAAGTATTCTCTTTTAGTTTTTGGGTGGTTATGAAGTTGAAATTTCTGGATGGACAGTCTCACCCCAAGCCCTTCTATCTGTCATGCGAAGTGAGTCATGTCTGTAAAGCACTATTATTATTGTCTGCCTGGGGTGGGAATTAGAGATAAGCTGCAGTGGAGGCTGATTTAAGGGGGGTTCAAAGGAATGAAGCTGGGGGGAAAAATATATATCCTTCCTTAACATTTTTGGGTAAAAGTGTTGGTAAAAAAATGGTAAAAAAAAGAGAAACTGGAACAATCCCTAAAGGTGCTTAAGATACATTTAAATATAAAATTCTTCCTTCTACATGTGCTGAAATAACTATTACTGTAAGCATTAATAACATTTCGAATTAACCCCTTTCAACTGGAATGAATTTCATGCTTAATCTTAAGTAGCAGAATGGTATGCAATCATATTTTCTCAACTCGCAGCATTTCAACATTCACTTCTCAGGGCAAAAAAAAAAAAAAAGAAAAAAATCCCACCAGTGTTACCACTGCAAAACTGTCAGGAGCTGAAAACACATGAGCTAGAAAAGCTGTCGTCCTCTTCTGAAACTCTGTACTTCCTGATTACTGCACAACAGCTGGCAGTGACTTGGTTGTTATAAAGCCTTCACCTCAGTGGGCTGTCACTGAACCCAGCCAATTCCACCTTCTTAAAACAATCCAATAGGCTCAAGGATGTAATTTCCATAGGTCATGTGGTGTCCCTATCCTTTTAGCTAAAGAACCCCTGCTTTATGTCCCCTTTTCTTCTGGCCCTTGAAGAGGTGAGTTACAAGTTCTACTTTACAATATCAAATTATTAAAAGTAAACATCTGGGAAACACTGCTGTTTAAAAATAACTCATCAGTAGGTTTAGATAGCAAGTACTGATGATCCTCACTTGCTGAGATGTTGCATCACCGATTTATGCAACCTGAGTTTTTGTTCCTGGTTCCAACAGTGATAAAGACGTGCCATCTAGTCAGCTGGTTACACGGAGAGCAATCGAGTATGGCGCAACACGGTGAAATCAGTGTTTTTTCTTACAACACTTCTAGCCGTGAGAGAGGAGTTTCCTATGGAACTGACAAGTTCTATTTTTAGTCTTGTGCTGAAATATGGCTTCATGTATCAGCACAACCAGTTAAGGGAAATGGGAAAACTCTATGTCTGAACACAACTTAGCAAAATGTCCATGAACTTTGTCCTCCACATAATTTGTTTCTGACCGTCCTTCCCCAGTCCTCACTTAAACTTATCAGGAGCTGTGATGTAAATCACCTAAAGGAGTAATCTGGTTCATTATGCATTTGGTGTCCTGAACAACATTGTTGGGAAAGGGAGAACTTACTCATTCTACAAGACAAAAATGGAACTGGCTTTTTAGTTCCCCTAAGAAATCATGGTTTGGAAAAGAAAAAAAAAAAAAGGCCAAATGGTGCAAAGCCATCGAAAATAATTTGATGCACCTCTGTCATGTTTCACAAGCTACCATCAGGTGACTCTTCGCTTTGCCAAAAAAGTCGGTATCTTCTCATACACAAATGAGACAAATGCAACCATTCTGTAGTCCACATTATGCCCTCAGCTCAACCTTAACTGAAACGTCAATAGGCAGACGTCTCCTGTGCGTTCTCAGTGCTGTTAGTACACACCCACTTGGAACTAGCTGTAGGTTGTTGTCACATCATGCTCATTAAGGGATTTTGTTAGTCTCTGTCCTAAGGTCCTAAGGACAAAAATGATAATATGATGGGGGTTGGCAGTGCAGACTTAAAACACGACAGTGATCATTTGATGTTAGTCAACTGCAAGTACCACAGAGACAACATACTCCAGGAAGTCACGGCACCTAGCCAAGAAACCACATACATATACACATACAGAGCCACCCACACTCAGTCAAAATCTGTGTCATAGAATTCCTCCAGACTCCCTGTAAAATATATATATACACGCCGCCAAAAGCATCAGACCATGAAACGCATCAATGTGACTCTTAAATCCCTGTTAATTTTCTTATTGTTTTTTGGAATGATCAGACCAGATGCTTAAGTTGCACCTGAGGGGATTTGGTGCTGCTCATACTGGACAGATTTAATCATATCAATGACCTTATTTAAGATTTCAGAACACATTAATAGCCGTTGGCTTTGGGATTGAAGCGGACCATGAAAATGAATGCGGGGAGAAACATAACCAGAGAGACAGTGTTCAATGGGATGAGGAAGAGGGAATCTTGAGTGCTTCAATAATATATATTGATACCAGATGAGACCCTGCAGAAATAAAATAAGGAAAATCCCTAAAAAAAGATATCACACATAACCACACTATATTCTCATTTGGTGAATGTGACTGTTCTTACATCATATTGTGGCTGAACAACTATTTTATATATTATTAGTTATCTTGTTGGACATAGAATAATACAGTGAATATACTGTATTCAAAGGCAGATATAAAATAACAAAGCTGATGTTCAAGTATTGAGCTATAAGATCCACTGTTGTGCATTTCACTAGAACCAAACTATTCACATCTGTATGACTAAAACTTTAAGAACTAATTTTGTTAGTTCTAATTAAACCTCACTATGAATCATTGAGTTTGGGAAACAGAACTTTGTAGAATGATAACATGAAAAGATCATATCAACTGAATATTAGAGATGTACTGATTAAGTGAGTTAAATTAACCCCTCAAATACACATATGGCCTTTATTCTTCTATTTCTTTAAATAAAAAGTCTTGTTCATTCCACTGGACAACAGAACGTGTTATATAGCATCTCAAAGTTAGTGATAAGCTCTAAATAATCACAATAGGAAGCAGATGTTTTGACCCGTCATAGTCACATGATACATACATAATAAAATCCCCAGTGGTTCTGTATTCAGTAAGCAATGATAGTGAGACAATGAGCACAATGCACAATGCCAGGACCCGGAAACTAAGGCAGCTGAGCAGAATTCAGCCACCATTCCCTTTTGAATTCACACCTGTCGTTTCCTACTGCGACATGTTAAAATGTTTTCAGAAATACTCTTCGCTCCGAGCCCTACAGCTCCAGTTTCTTTAAAGTGTTTTAAATGATGTATTGCTGCTGCTGAGCGAGCTGCTGTCACTTTTGCTGGCTCAGAGTGATGTCAGTCAGCTGTCATTTTATTGTCCCCCTGTCACAACAGCTCTACTGTGTTGACATTTCACACCAAGTTTCAAAGATGCACGTCTGATCCAAAAAGTGTGCATCTATGTGTGAGGAGAAAGGAGGAGAAAGGGGGCAAGATCGACCGTTGAGACTTTACACAGTTTAACCTACAGGTGATTGTTGCTGCTGTGGGAAATACTCAAAAGAGACTAATTTGTATTTAATGAGTATATAAGGAATAAAAGCTACAGTTACACCAGGAGCTTTCAATCTTGTAATGGTAAACACTGCTTGATTTCCCATCAGCTGTCGTGAAGATTTTCTTTGTAAAATTGTCTTCATTCGAGGTCAAAATTAAGGACATATCACTGTGTTATTAATCGGAATCCTTCTGAGGCTGATAATTAATAAGTGAGTCTCTCTGACATCAGGTCATCGGAACTTAACAACCAGTCATCCTGCAGCTACTCTGCACTTAGCTGGATCCTGTCCTGTATTAACAGCTTGTCACAGCAAGAGGACACCCACTCACCTCCACCCCATAGCACTCGCCCCCTCAGTGCACGCACGCACGCACGCACACGCACACACACACACACACACACACTCACACACACACTCTCTCTGTCATTCCCTGTCAGCCGAGCTGTATGCACATTTAGACAATGAGAAGAAAGAGCCGCATCAAGAGCAAGATAATGGCAAACAATTGCAGCTGAATTGGATATGAGTGGAAGAGAGAAACTGTAATTGAGTGGGAGGTTGTTTGTTAGTTGTTAGTGCGTGTGTGAGTGTTTGTACATGAGAAGGCATGAGAAGGAAGACAGCGTTTTTCTAGCTTCAGAATTTATCTTAAAAAAATGTAAACAGGAATTGTTTTTCTGTAAGAAGAGACTGATGTGTGTGTGTTTAAGAGTGGTGCTAAAGTGTAACCCTGTTAATGTTTAGTCCTGCTCCACAGGTTTGATACGATGAATGAAGCTTTAAGGGCAAAACGCCAGCGCAGAGCTCTGAGAAGCTGTTTAGCATGCTGACGTGATCATATCTGACTTATTTCCAAGCATATGGACATCTCTGTTGGCCTTATTAATGGTTATGGAGAGATATGGTTAGAGGTTATGTTTCACTGTGATTCTTGGATACATTAGCATTGAAATGGCCTCCTGTCTGTGCCAGAGCTGATATGATTTGTACAGGCCCCCCTCTTGCCTTTATGGAGGATTAACTCTATGCGCCCCTGTTGCTGCCTATGTTGTAGTTTGTGTTATTGTTTTTGATGCTTGGTAAAGTCCAAACTTCATTTTTACGTGTACTTGCAAACAAAATGCTCTTTATATATATATATATATATATATATATAAGGTTTTTCCTAATTCCACAGTAGTATTGTATCGAGCTGCTTGGTTACCAATCAGATCATGTTATAATGTTTAATTATTAGGGGGTTTTAGAAAAAAAATAGCTCGAGACATTTTTACAAGAACAAACACCCTTTTTAGTTTGTTTTGTTGCTTTCTATATATATATATATAAATATAAAAACCTGAAGAGTAATGTCCTGCTGTGACCTACCTAATAAAAGCAATTTCACTTCTCTGGCTGCCTTCTCCCCGTCTTCCCGGAGGTTTTTGTCGATCATCTTTGACCTCTCCGCGGCAGCCTTATCCTCGGCGCTCACCGTACAACCCATGGCTCCAAACGCAGGGTTACGCACCGAACACTTGCGCAAAAAAACGGGCTTGGGTGCCGACGGTCTCGGCGCGTCAGGAACGAACGATGGAGCAGCCCTCGCTTCCAGGAAAAAACAGCCGATTCCAGAGGTTGGTTGGGTTTTTTGTTGTTGTTGTTGTTTTTGTTTTTTTTTTTTCTTTTACCAACGCGTCAAAAAAGTCAATGTCCTCGCTCTGCTGTTCAAACAGCAGCTCGCAGACGGAGCAGATACATCCAGCGCGTGTGCTGCCCTACGGCGAATGCGGGGCTGTTACCGGGGGTCCATGTCGAAACGCACGGATCCCCCTCTGTCCTGCACCCGTACACGGTCCCGGAGGTGCCTGTGCTCTCCGCCCCCTCGCTGGTCCCCTCCGGCCTGGTGAAGCGGCTCCGTCCCTCGGTCGCTCGACTGTGCGGCCGCCGCTCGGTGCTCGGTGCTCGATGCTCCCCCCCCCCACCCCCCAATAAAAACACACCATACGCCCCGAGACAACTACGAGCGATCGACCGGTCGCATCGACGTCACTCGGGCAACTTGTCGCGATAGTCCAATTAAAGCAGGTGAGCCGTGCGCCGTGGCCCGTGCGGCACCAATTAGGGAGGGAGCCGGCGGGGCGCGATCCTCAGGAGCGCGGCGTGCGGAGCGCAGTGGGCGCTGCGCCAGCCCCGTTCCTCCGCATCTTCCCGGATGCAAAAACGCGGGGACGACGAAACGCGACGCGTCGGGGGGAGGCTGAAGTGTTGTCGGCGGCCGCCTGAACAGGTTTTTTCTCGCCGCAGCGATGCTGGAAAGGCCGTTGTGCTGGTTACAGCCGCGCTTCGTGTCACATGTTTCTGAAATACCTTCGGCACGAAATCGGGCCGGTTTATGAGCTGGTGGACAGCGCCGCTGAATGGACACACCTGTTCTGTTTTGGGGATTTTTGTTTGTTTGTTTGGGGGTTTTTCTGGTTTGTTTGTTTTTTTTTTTTGTAGCTAGTTAACAGTCGCTGGGCTTCACGTATTCATTAAAACATTAAAGACATAATATTAAATAATACATTTTATTCAGGCTACATAACACCTTTTTTTTTATAAAATTAAACGCACTGTAATAAGTTCAAACGAGTTAATATATTTGAAACGGAAGGAGGTAAAATGATAAAAGGAATATACATTGCATGTAAGAGGAAAATATATTCTGTTTTTTTGCCTTCAAAAACTGAGCATTCCAGCATTGTTCAGCCATGGACATGCTATTTAATTCACGGTATTTTTAAACTTCAGTGGCATTCGCATGTGGTCCTAAGGGGAGGTCAAAGTTTTAGTCTTTAATCCATTTGTAAAAGATAGTATTATGCTGATAAAATTGCATAACTATTTAGGCTCAAGAGAACTCAGTACATCATAATGCTGTTAATGCAAAATGCCTTATTACTAATTCAGCTCTAATGGGCCGTTTGACGGTGGCTCACTCATTGTTGAATTGATTTTCTTCCTTTGAGAGACAGCTGGGTACATTCTGTACATTTGTCGTGATATGAGTTGTTAAGTATAGTGGTAAATTCCAGATTAGAGTGCCTAAGGTGACAGAAATACACAGGCCTATGTATTTCCTGCATTTTTGACCTTAAAACAAATATCAGTGAATTTGTTTTTCTCTGTTACAGTAAAAACCTGTAGTGTGTTGACATAACAAAGTCAGCAGTCAGGAATCATGATGGCCTAAAGTTCAGGTTTGGTGTTTTTTTGTAAACACAGCTTAGCCATGACAAAAATACAAGATAAGAACACTGACCTACTCTTCTTGTCAAACCATGTATAAAAGTAATTGTATGTGTGTCTATGTGGGTAAAGATAGTGTATTTCTACAGTGATCAAATGTGTAAATATCTATCGCATCAATTAACAGCAACACACAGAAAAACCCAAAATGGCTGATTTGTTCATTTGCACTTAGACACAATAACCAGAAATATGTGCTGATAATAAGAATTAGTTTAAGGGGGAAATGATGACAACAGAGACAATGTAAAAACATCTAAAATGATTTTACTGCCAAACCGAAACTGTCCCTGCTATTTACACTTTACAAGCTACTGTAAATATGCATCACAAATATAAAAGGTTTACATTATATACATTATTTATATAAAGCCACTTCTTATTTACCAAAATTCATATACCTTGTTATTTACTTTTTGTTGTTTAATTTCATAGATTTACATCTGAATAACAGCTATTATAAAATATCATATAGATTTGTTTAGGTACATGAAAAATGCATATTTGATATACTGTGTATGGTATTAAATCTGTGAAACCTGTTTAAAAGTTAAAGGTATTTCAAGCAGTAGATTAGCAGTTGTTTTTTTTTATTTTGACATGATCCCTTAAAGTGAATAAAAAACCCTCTTCACTAAACATGAAAAAAGTAACCCTTCATTTACACCACAACAGCCACTGCAAATACACGTTGAAAAGCAAGGGACGGAGGTTGATTTGTGTACTAAATATTTTGCCCAATTCGCTCATAATTTGTCCTTAAAAACATGATAATCAGGAATCAAACTGCTAAACAAACACAAATTGAGGAAAAAATAAATAAAATAAGAGCAGAGATGATTTACACAGGACTTTTCTGACGCCTGAGAGTTGTGATACAATATTAAACCATCTTAATTCGCTTAAAACCCAATTCTTTTGTTTAAGGTTTTTAGTTCAAAGTTAATTTGTGATAAATATTTCTAGAAGTAATATCCATATCTGTAAATTAACCTAAAATTTAATGTGTCATCACTAACCAAACATCAAAACAGCAATGTCTGAAACATTGTTTGTTGTTACATATTTTAAGAATGGCTTCATAATATTAATACGGCACTATAATAAAAATAGCACAGACTGTGACTTCAATAAACTTCACTATAAGATGCCAAAAGGCAGTATTACAATAACATCTATTTGTGACAGTGTGGGAAGGATAATCTCTCTTACTGTGCAGTTCACTATACCAACTACAGGACAGACTGGACATGACAACATGCAAAACATTAACTTCAAGTGTAAATATTCAAGTTTGAAAGCAGATCAAAATACTACAAACCAGTACAGCAAAGACGTTATGGCATCTTCAAATTAATAAAATTAACTTGATAAATTATGCCAGACCCACCAGTGGGTTTATCTTCACTAATTCAGGCTGCTTGGCAAGGCATTGTTCAAACCCACAGAGTTCAATTTAGAGGTTTGGGTCACCCAATTATATATTTAAAAAAAAACAACAAACAAACAACAAAAACCACATTTTCTATCTTACCCTTGTGGGTAAATGATATCTAGCCAAGACTTTTGGTTTTATGTACATAGGTTTTGAGATATGTACATTGCTTATTTCCATACAATGTATCTAAAAACCCAGGTAAGTCCTCCTAAAACTATCTGCATGGCTAGAAACCATAATTTCTCATTCACTAGAGGTAGGTGTGGAGAAAAAAAAGATTTTGGAGCCTTTAAACTCTAGCTTATTTAACTATTGACATTCTGAGAAATATGTTTATTTGCTTCCTTCCTGAGAATTAGACAACAATATAAATACTAGTCTTATGCATATTCAATAAACATAAAGTTAGAGTTAGCAGTCAGGTGACTTAACTAAGCTTAACCTAGGACAAAGATTGGAATTGGGAAAACAGCTAGCCTGACTCTAACAAATCCCCCCACCATCACCTCTGAAGCTCACTAAATAAAATGTTATTGATCGTTTGTTTAAAGTATACAAAATTAAACCGTTAAAAGTATAGTACAGTAGTGTTTTTATGGAGGGTTATGTGCTTGACCATTTCTGGACACTCTGTTTTTTTGGGTGCAATAGACGATACAAAATGTTAATTAGTGAACTTAAGAGGTAATAACCAGCTGTTTAGTTTTTTTGTTTTCTTTACTGCTGTGTCCAGTCTCTATCCTAAGCTAAGATGCCCATCTCCTGTCGTTTGGTTGTTTATTAGACACACATATGAGGCTGGTATCAATCTTCTCATCTAACTCTCAGGAAGAAAATAAAATTAAGCGTGTTTCCCAAACTATCAGTTAGCTAAGCAAATGAGTAACCGAGCTAGACTCAAAGGTGATGTATTGGGGTAAACTTGAACTGTACTTGGTTTATATTCAAGGTCACAGTTTGGCGTACATGTGCTAAACGTTTATTAAAGGTAGGTATCAAATCCTTAAATCAAGCACTCTCTATTTGATCAAACATTTAAAGATTGCAACACCTTCCATTAACTATATACTAAGCTAAACCAAAAACTGAAATCATACATAATATTGTTGGATCATTAACTTCATCATATACAGTAGTTAAATATACTCCATTTTAAAATTAAAAATAAAGTTGTAGTAGCTAAATAAATATACACTCCTGTTTTATCGTAGTTTTTTGTGCTGTTCCGAATGCTGTAAGGCACCAGGGTTTGTGAAGAAATTTCTGATTCATGCACATGGAACGAAAGCGTAAACTGCATGATACTGCATTACATAACAACTCTGGCAATTGACAGATCATGAATGAAATGTCACCTGGGCTCTAAAGCATTTCTTGTCTAATATTACACGATGTTGAAAAGTTCAGAATGACGCTGGTTCAGGAAGAGTTCTACTTTAATATTTGTCTAAAAATAACTTCTTAGATACTCAGCCATCTCTTATGTATATCTTTATGTGTTCCTGTCTCCATTTTAAAAGACAATCATACCATCCTTTTCTATACAGTATCAACTGCAGCTGTGTTTAAATAAAGAGGAAGCAACAGTAAAGGACCATTTCACTATCGTAGATATTGACTGTGTTGCACCAACAGATGGTGAAAAAAAGACCCTGTTCAGTCCTGATTAGTCATATAAATCACACTAACATTGCACTACGTTAAACTTAATTTTTGAACATTTTTAAGAAAGGATTTTGTTCAGATATGTGTTAAGTTAAAGTCATAAAGTTAATTCAACTTGATCAATCCCTGTGTTTCCAACCCACATAGAATATTGTATTTTTTATTTTTTTTTTTACTGTCACAAACCCAAGGCTGTGTGTTGGGCATCCCTGTAGTGTGTTTCCACTGAGTTGATAGTGCTCCCTTTACATTGACCAGTTCTTCTTCCCTGTTTCCTGAGCCCACAGACACTGAAGCAGCCTCTAATGGCCTCCAGCAGCGGGGCTGTTTCCCATTGTCCAGTCGATGAATATGAAGCTCAGACTCATTAACATGAAGAAGACACCCAAAACAGCAAAACAGACAGCCTAAGAATGAGGGAGGAACACACCAGTGGTACAGAAGCATAATTATCAAGAACTTTGAAATGTAAATATACACAAAAAGGCTTGTATTACCAAATTCATAAAATGAATGGTTCAAGACTATGGACAAAGCTTTTAACAGCTCACCACTATCTTAGGAACGGAGGTCATGGGTTCATCCTCTCTGGGGACGATACGGATGTAGAAAACAGCAGGGAAGATGAAAATGAGGCAGGGAGCCGACGTGGCGCCTAAAAGCATAAAGAGGAAGAACTGGTCAAAACTGGTCAAAACAAAGCATAGTGCAGTGGTATACAGAGGAAAATACTGTAAATAACAGATCATCATCTTCTTGTATTGATTTTTCTCTTGCTCTGCTTATTAACAACTCAACTGAGTGTCTTAGAAGGTTGAAATCAGTTTTAACATTTTCAGCTGGATTTTACATACTCAGACATAACATGCTTTATTTAACTTTCTACCTTTAAGGTCAATCTTAATAAATGTAAGCTATCATTATATGGCTCAGGCATGGAGATATCAATACAGAATACACAATACATACAAATTTCAGCTTACTGTCATTTTCAAAGAAATATTTGATTGACTATATCCCAAGACCATGTACGTTACATTTGACAAGGAAACAGTGTGACCAGAATCAATATATTTAAGTTTGTCCTGGTTAGATGATGAGAAAAAACTGTTTAGTTAAATGGAACTACATCATATATCCAAGCACTGCTAAATCTGAAAAATTATTCAACACTAAGAACATTGAAAGAAGTAATCTTGCAGTCTTTTCCAAGTTTGTCGAAATAATAAAGGCTGCTTTCAAGTAGCTATTGAATATGTACCTGGCTGTGCTTGATTGGTCATTTTTATGTTTGTTTATTCAATCAATTACTCATCATATTCTTTATTATTGTATTATGTTAGTCGATTACTGGGCAACAGGTGTCACTGTCCCATTGCTTTGTTTATGTTTGTCTTCTTGTTATTTTGTATTATATACATAATTAAATCTTCGCTCAGATTTTTGTATTATTGTTTTTTAAAATTTGCTTTTCACCTTTTTACAGCTTTTTCAGCTCAGAAGGAACACAGCTGTTTTCCCACATTGTTGCTGCAGACAGTTCCACATCTTGCGTCATCTGACTGTGAACTTTATTTGTACATGTCTGTACATTCATGCTTATTCAAGAGTGCTCTTTATGTACTCCCACATGTGTGCTTAAATGCATACACATGTTTTTCAAAGCAGAAAGAGTTGCTTTGAAGATGTCCTTGGCAGTTCTTTAACTTAAATATTTTCAACTTTCACCTCTAACCTATGAAGTGTGTTCTCCGATCTGAGGACAGAGCATGACGATAATATTTACTCAAGCAGTCAGTTTGTCCAAACAGGCACTGGTTTTTGCTTTTAATGGGGTTTTTTTGTTGTTGTTTTTTTGTTTCTTGTTTTTTTTTTTACCAGGAACTAGAAAGCCTGAAACATGCTGACACTGCCATGCAAAATAGGAGGATTTGGTCTGTAACCAGAGACAGAATAAGTAATCAATAATTAAACTATAAGCAGAAAAAACCTTTGGTGAAATAAATCCAGACAAGTGGAAAAGAGATTTCTGGGAAATATTAAATACTATTTTTAAGAATGTCAGGTATTTTTCAATTGTAATTTAGTTAAGGAAATTTGATAGGATGTTTACTGTTTTTCTTCAACTTTTTAGTTTTAACATTAACAAGGGGTGCTTGGCAAGGTTTAAGACATAACAAACTATCTGAGGGACTACAAAATCACTATTATTTTTAAATATATTTCAAATCTGTGGACCTAGAAATGTTAAGTGTTATACTGACCTATAATGCCAAAGATGCCAAGAATGTTTGGAGCAAATATCACCAGCAGGTTGATGAAGGTGAGAAGAACGAGAGCGATGGCAATGTGACGCAACCAGTTGAAAGCCTTTGTGGGGAATAACATCTGCATGATTGCTCTACGCACCTGTGGACCGACACAAGCAGAAGATTTAGTGAGGAAATAAAATCACAATAAATGATTCATTGAGTGCTATGGGGGAAACAAATGAACAAACTTACGGGGAACAACACAATAGGGACAGTCAGTGTCACAGCGGTGAGGACGGCCACTCGAACACATAGGATCAAAGTGTCGTAAGGATCAATTCGGTTGTAAGTGTGCAGCAGTTCAGGCTCCACTTTTTCTGCAGGAAAATAAAGAGAACAAATCTTATTAATACATGTTAACACACACACGTATTTTTTGACAATGGACAGCTTCATTATAACAAACAGTCACCACAAGAGGGAGCTTATACTCTAGGTGTAATATGAATGTCCAATACTAAAATCATATAGTGAGTTTGACAATTGCTTACGCATGTCTTCAAAAGATGACTTTCACTAATGACTAAAATAGTGATTAATAATTTCATCAATTTGCTGCTACTGCACTCGCCACAATAAAAGTTAAAGTAAAAATTTAAGTTTTGTATGTAAAACTCTGTCTTATCACCTAAAAACATAAATTAGAGCTGAAATAGAAAAGATCATCCCCCGTCACAATATTAGGCCCTGTAGATTTACCTCAAAGTCAAAATTTATTCTTATTTAAGTGCTAGATTGTTCCTTTGAAGCTACTGTGAAAATAGAGCCATTAATTTTAAAAAGTACACCTAAGTTCTACTGCTTCTACACCAAAAAATATACCCTCTGCTCTTCTGTGTATCTTTGACAAAAAGAAACACCAATCAAATCCCTATCTTATTTAGGCATAAACATTTGTATTCATCCACTGATACTGCAAACACAAACTCCAAAAAAAGAGCCAAGGACAGCTGTTTCTCACCATAAAAGGTCAGGTAGCCAAAGAGAGCTGCTAGAAAGTACATGGTGTACATGATCAAGATGGAGATGTTGGACACCCTCTGCATATTCTTCTGTGTTGCACTGAAATCAGAGCGTTAAAAGTTATATGAATGCCACATTCTGCACTGACACGCTATCAAATATTGCAGGTTGAAGAGGGATGACTTACTTGCGGAGCTCAGTGTAAATGGGCAGGACCTCAGGGTGGCATACAAAGGCGAAAGCCAAGATGGGGATGGTATATGCTGTCTGTGAAGAGACACATAAACACACCCCTTTCTAGGATTGGCAGAGCTACTGAGCCTCCCAGTGTAAGTCTGGAGATTTAGACTTGCAAGTACACCTGCAGAACCTCAACTTTCAAAAATGATTCCCAATATGCAACTGTAACTGTATCTTCATCTCAGCTGCCTACCTGTGAGTTCATGGTGAACATACGTGCGGAGCAGTGGGAATCGTCATCGTCTACATGAACCAGACCATTGGTGTGCTCGTGGCCATGGATTGAGACATTCATGCTATGGTGGGCAGCAGTGCTGTTGGCTGAGAAGTCCTCGAACGGGCAGGGAATCTGGAACTTCTTATAGGTAACCTGTGGAGAGATGCAAAGGGAGGGAACGAAAGCAGGGATATAATCAAAGAAAAGATGTGAGGATGTGTCAGAGTCAGTAAACAAGAGCTCTCAACCATCAATGACAAGCTCAAAAGAGCCATTTCACATCAGATTAGTGTGACTCAGTCGCTAAGTACTTAGGTTTTAATCTAAACCTTTGATGTCTGTAAGCAGCTCTTATATTTTCCTTATCAAACATAGGCACATACCACTGAAAATAGAGAAGAGTGTGGGAAAGAGAAGAGGGTGGGAAAGTGAGTAACACATGTGCCAAGGCGACATGCCAGAACAAATGAGACTTCTTGTGAAGAGTCACTGTGATGATGTGCTACTATATGAGCTGGACCGACTTACTGCGCTGAGAAAGAACACCATGCAACTTAGAGAAAATCCACTGGCATAGCCGAGGTAACCTGAACAGAAAGAGAACGAGGCAGTCAGTGTTACATCTTCTTAAACTGAACTAGTCCTTTTGGCCTTCATGTGCTGACTGGGACTATATAAGCTTTATTCATTTCACAAGAAGTCCACAAACTTTACAGTTTTCCTACAGTCCATATATGAGGCTTCTGCAAAATCAACCCTAAAATGCCCCTTTTCAATGACTTCACAACTATATGAGATCAGAAAGAGCATGTTTATTTCAAGTTGAAGTGAATAGCTCAGAGTGGGGAAGAGGATGTGATCATCTCAGGACAAAAGATGTAATGATGGGGCACCTGCCAGCAGTGGGAAAAAAGACTAATTGCTTGACTTTTTGGTAACTGCTCCATCAAAATGTCATTAAGTAACTGGCTCAAGGTCAAAAGAAAATATGTTCTTAACTATAATGGAACTAAGTACAGTGCATACCTTCTGTCTATCTAGGTCCACCAGACCAAGATTATTATCTGGACCTGCACCAAATTGAATTCCAAGATCTCAACAACATAAATATGTCACTTTTTTAAATCAAGATCCATACATCATTTTCTGAGAAACTGAAGAAGATGTTGAAAACACCCTATCTTGCAATGCTGAGTAATTCCTGGATCTGCCCCTTTAGTTTGCATCCAAATTTAATGTATTCTTCCCTGGCCCATGCCTCATGGCCCAACCAAAGTTTGGTGAAATTGGTTCAGTACTTTAAAAAAAAAAAACAAAAACTGCAGTAAAATGAGTAAAATATAAAATTCTTTGAAATGCAGCAGACAAGAATTAACTAAAGTTAAAGGGCCTAAAAGTTGGTTGAAGCTCCACAACAAAGTTTGAGTAAAAACAAAAAATGTCCCAGAGAGCCAGTAAAGTGCAAGGACAACATTGACAAATAGTCTCTTAATGCTTGGTAAGCAGGAACTTTGTCCTGAAAGGAATGGAAGCCTATTTCTGCCAGAAAAAGAGAAAAAAAAATTATGATATGCCGAGTTAAAGTCTTGACCTAACCACAGATCAAAAATGTGCGTTTCTAAATACATAGTATACTTCATAGTCTATATGTACATAATACTATCTAATAATTTAACTTAGTAAGTCAATCTTAAAGTAGATATTAGAGAAATGACGGGACATGAGAGTGAGAGATGAAACACAGGTAACTAGCAAGATTTGAACTAGGGACAGTGCAAGTCACAGTTAGCATCTTAACCCCTACGCCACTAAGGTGACCTAGTAAGTCAATATTTTTGATTTAGCAGTTATTCAGAATGAAATCGGCCCTGTTCAGAAACAGAGCAAAGGGCTGTGGTTACAGGTTGTCTTTTAACATACAAAGTGCAAAAATTTGATAGAAGATGAAGTATAAATTTTCATTGGGTTACTGTCAGGTTGACCTAAAAATCTCTTAATTTTGATTTATTAAGTCACTATCATGCTGCCAAAATTTGGTATTCAGACATCAAAGGTCAGGGTCACTGTGACCACACGAAAACACGTTTTTGGCCATAAAATATTTGTAAGCTAATTATGATAAAAACACTTAATACTATTTATCAAATTCCCTCACAGTCTTCAGTATTTGTATTATGTATGTGTATGTATGTGTATTATGCTACACATGTCTGGACAGACATAGATGTAAACTGCAACCTAACTGGTTGTTGGAGGCATAGAATCACGAGGCATTAATTCTAGTTTTAACATAGTGTCACAATTTGACAAAGTGACTTAAGAACCATGAGTATTTCTATTTTTGTCATGCAAACTTTTCATTTATTTTTTTTCTTTTCATGGCAGAGCTTGGCTTCCTCTCTAGGTGTGTCCCTCTTGCAGCTTTAGAAGATGTAAAGGTCTAAAATATACAGTTTATATGCCTCATTCACATGTTGCGCGATCTGTTGCGACAGATCAGTAATCATTTGTGCGGATGTCTCAAAAAAATATTGAGCAGATGACAACAGACAGAATTGCCAGAGACACCTTTATGTGCATTCTTAATACTCTTAATGCTCTGTGTGGATGTATCGCAGTGACCTAATCGTGTAACACAGGAAGAACTTCAGATATTTCACTAGTGTTGTCCTCAATGACGACATTTTTGTGTATAGTAAACAGACGGCACGTGGTTAAACAGTTTGTTTATTGTCATGTGCATAGACTTGTTTCAGTTTTCAGTCCTTGAGATGGACACGCACCAGTTTACTACCGCGCAGAAAAAAACTTGGGATGAACACCAGCACCATGCAACTTATGAAAATATCTTTCAAACCATTAAAGACCACTGTCTCCTAAATCCTGTGTATAGAAAGGTATCGTGGCCTACAGCCCCTTTTTAAGATGCTAAGCCTGTTATTCTTAACCCTTTGAACGAGACGCCAGCAGTGGGATATGAGTCTGGATAGACATAGATGTTAACTGCAACCTAAGTGGTTGTTGGAGGCATAGAAAAATGAGGCAATAATTCTAGTTTTAACCTAGTGTCACCATTCTGACAAAGTCATTGCAAACTTTGTCATTGCAAACTTTTGACATTGTCATTGCAAACTTTTCATGTATTTTTTTCTTGTCTTAGCAGAATTGTACTTCCACTCTACTTTTGTCCCTTTTTCAGCTTTAGAACATAAAAAGTCTAAAATATAAGGTTTATATGCCTCATTCACATCCTTTACAGCAGATTAATAATCATTTGTGTTAGATTCAGATTTCTCGAAAAATATTGGGCAGATGAAAACAGACAGAAATGCCAGAGAACATGTACAACTGTAATGTTACTCACCAAGTTGCTTCATTAAAGCCAGGGGCAGGATGACACTGGCAGAGACCATGATGACCAGGTAGTTTCCATTCATGTACCACAGACTGTTTGGAGGAAAAGTCTTGTTTACTTTGGTCGGCTTAATATTTCAAACACTGGCACAGAGACACAGTACACAAAGACACTGAGAGACAGACAAAAATAGCCTGGAAAGTGAGATGAGGAGAAATTGGTTTACAGATTCAGGCACACTCTCGGCTCTGCTCTTTTTAAAATCGCAAAGTATGAGGGCACTTGTTTGAATGTCACCAGGTTGTTAAAAATCTACTGCTCCAAGTGGTTGAAGTGTCGCATTTTGTCTGGACAACAGCAACCTGCTCGGAACTTCCTTGGCTTCAAGACTGTGGAAAAACATATCTGCTTATGTTGTGCCCGACAGTAGTACACCGGAATAGACTGTTACATAACTCGTATGATTTATGTGAAAGTTCACAGCTGCAGAGAAGGAAGACAAGAATATAAACGAAGCACAGAAGTCGGTGGATGCGACCACTGTCAGCTTCACACCTTCTCCGTCTCTGTCTTTCACTTCGTGTTTCTCACCCCATGTTATAAAACAGAGCTACCGGAAAAACAATTTACCTCTAAAAGGCATTGCTTTAAAGGCTTTAGATCAAGGCTAAAAACATGAGGGTGGGACGACATATCCAATCTTAGCCCTGCTTCCCCTTCAATCCAACGGGAGACCTTGCTGCTTTATCACTATCTGCTATATGTGAACAACACACAAGTTCTACCCCTCGTAAAAACATAACTCCCCTGTAAAACCTAAATAGCCAACAAGACACGTACATGCATTCTTAAAACATGTGGACATGTTGGTGCTGAGAAGCTCCTCCCCGTCACGGTGTTCTGTGTTGATGTATCGCAGTGACCTAATCGTGTAACACAGGAAGAACTTCAGATATTTCGCTAATGTTGTTCTCAATGACGACATTTTTGTGTATAGTAAACAGACGGCACGTGGTTAAACAGCTTGTTTACTGTCATGTGAATAGACTTGTTTCAGTCCTTGAGATGGACACGCATCAGTTTACTCAGCCGAGCAGAAAAAAACTTGGGATGAACACCAGCACCATGCAACTTATGAAAATATCTTTCAAACCATTAAAGACCACTGTCTCCTAAATCCTGTGTATAGAAAGGTATCGTGGCCTACAGCCCCTTTTTAAGATGCTAAGCCTGTTATTCTTAACCCTTTGAACGAGACACCAGCAGTGGGATCAGCTGTCTGCCATGGCCGTACAGACTGTAACATACAGTAGCATCTGTGTGTGTGTGTGTGTGAGTGTGTGTGTGTGTGTGTGTGTGTGTGTGTGCACGTGAGGAGGTGAGGACGAGTCCCTTGAAAGCATGGGAAGTCACACAGGTCATGCCCTCTTTGAACTTCTCGTCAGTAGGTCATTTCAGACGATTAGATTTCACACGTGGCTAATGTGAGTCCAGAGCTGTTTAGGGAAAGTAAAACCTCAAGACAATTAAGACAGATCCAAGTCAAGTTTTAAGTTACTGTCAACAGGCACATGTTACACTGCAAGTCTTCATGAGCAAATCTTGCGTAAGATGTGTTTATACCTTGCTGAAGCCAAGTGTTTGCAACACGAGGGCTTTTGATTAAATATTTAATCTGTTTAACAAAGGCCTGTCTGGGATTTTTTTTTTTATTTTTCAAGATTTTACAAGATCGATGATATAGGCTTGTATTATTAAAATGTTACAGAAATTTTAGCCCTGGCATAAGTGTCAGCATATGTGATCATTAACAAGAAATTGCACTACTACTTTTTTTAAATTTCACTTTTATATTTAAACTTTAAAATGTCCCAATTGGAACATAACTTGATCACATTTTTTTAATAACCAAATTTAGGGGATCCTAATCTTTAAATTCTCAAATATAGTATCGGTGTATCGGTATTAGCATCAAATATCTAGCATCAATCACACTCTGCTCTTTATGCGGTCAAGTCTCAGGGCAGACTCATCAAAGCCTCATTTTTGTGCCTTCAGTCTGATTCAAGCAACCAAGTCTGAAGTCTCCAGCTCTGAGTGAATTTGTGTCTCTTCTAAATGTCTGATCCTTGGCTGCAAACTACTGAGACTCCACTGCAAACTGTGTATTTAACCTGATTATCCTCATGTAGGATAATGTAGGATAGAAAACCAGTGTGCCAATATCAGATGTACACATGCCACAAAACAACTTTTACCTCCCCAGAGGCAACTTAAGTGGAAGGTACTTGTCTGTCTGTCTGCCACACATCATTGCCGTCTATTTAAAGAGCCACAGGGCATAAATAAACCCAAGGCCCAAACACCCGCCCATCATTCCACTGTGTTCTCCCGACGCCAAGGATTTGAACTGCAGGAGTTGAATCAAGTGGCACTGAACGGTGTGTTTCTTGGTTTTTGAGAGCTGTGCTTATCCTCAGCCGCTGGAATTTGGCACCCATGTTACGGCACCTGCTGCTGTCACTAGTGCATGTGCATGTCTGTGCTTGTGAGGCAGTGAGAGTGAGCGGGAGTCATAATATTTCATATGATTTTGATTGACATAAATACACAAAAATGCAGATATAAGTATGCATTTAATACTCTGAACAAGAGCAGTAACACAAGAGTGAGACAGGTTAGACCACGGCCTCAGTTGTATATCTCGTGTAGAGGTTGTTGGACAAAAAGTGTGATGTGTATTGGGTATTGCATTGAATGTAAGATACCTAAGACGACTGTCTGGATGCTTAGCTGCAACATTTGAAGCACAAGTTTGATATTGCTAACCCTTTTGAGCACAAGGTTCGTTTTTAGATTTGAACAGGCAGCTGGAATCCACCTCGGTCCTCCATGTCCTTATGCAGAGTGTCTGTGGCCCGACTCTGACAGGAACAACACTTGCCTCAACAAGCTGACAGCACTGAGGGTTTATGTTGTGCTTATACATAAGTGACAGATACCCAACTGTGCCCTCACCCCCCACCCTCTGTTCCTCAGCCAGTTACAAGCTGCCATTCTCATCTCACCCCCAAATCAAATGAATACATGAATGGTTTAAACTGCCATATTAATGACCCACATGGTCTGCCAGGCCCCTTGATCCTGCATGTAGTGTCTGAGCTCTGGACCAACAACCCGCGAGAGTCATATGCCCTCCACAAGCAGCAAAGGGATGTCGATATTGAAAAGTGCGTGATAACAATACTGATAATACTCACTCAGAGTTGGGATCTGCCTTCAGGAAAGCTTGGATGACCAACGGTAACTCAGATTTAACAATGTACAGGTAGCTGGACATGGCTGTAACGGGACAAGACACAGGATATGTGAAAACGTGTGGCCAAGCACACTCAAGTACAAGTATGCTGGCAAACTGAACTCACAGACATTGGCAACAGCATGTCACAAGAACACGTATCACCCAGTGTCTGTGTAAGTGACAGAGCAGAATAGCTACCACTGAGGACACAGAGGTCATGTCCTCTGTATTTTTTTTCTGAAGATAAAGACATTTCACTAACCTGGAGCTGGTTACGTTCTTAAATTAAAAAAAAAAATTAAAAAAGGTAATAATTTATCAAGTTAATGGGCTACTTTTGGGCTGACAAATCATAAAATATTTCCCCACCAGAATTTTGTTGCTTTGAAATAGCATGATACCTTCATTTTGTTGGGGGGGGGGTGCTTACTAGAGTTTAAACTATTAACCAACTATTTAATTCTATTGTCTCAGTCAGTTTAGCTTCTAGCTTCTCTAGTGTGATGATTTGCTGGTTTTCTGTGTTTTATGTGAGAGTTAATTGTCCCTGAATTTTGGACTGTTGGACAAAACAAGTAATTTAGGGAAATGTGATTTTCTGACACCTTTAAATCTGATCTAATTAAATCTGATTGCATTCAGGAAACTCAAGCTTTATAATTGTAATATAAACTATGGCCCTGGTAAGTACCAATGAGCAAATCCTAACACCAGTCTGTGATTATCTCAACCTCAGTTCATTTGTAGTTATTGGACCTAATTTCAGGCTGAAATAACAGAATGAAAAATGTTGCATTCAGTCTTTTAACACTGCAAATTTAACCTGTCATGCTGCTGAATTAACTTATTGACAGTGTCATGTGTCCCCACAAAGGTTTGGTCAAAGACAACCAACCACACATGATGTTCAGGGAGTGTGAGGAACTCTTATTATTACCAACACATCCAGGAACGCAGCTGTTTACCAGCAGGTCTCCTGGTCTTTGCTCTTAATACAAACCCACATTACATCCTGAAAGAGATATACAATCCAGAACAACAGCCAAAGTATTCCTAGTGGTTTAAGTGAATAAGGATGTGTGATGGTGGGGTATAAACTCTAATCCATTTTATGCTGTGCAATTTCACGTTTTCTGAAACAGCGAGTTTGCAGACAGGAGACAATACTGACAGCAGAGTCACAGGCTCTTCACCTCCAATATTCTGCAGGGTAATTGCTATACCAGCAGCCATTTTGCCCGGAATGCCAAAAGCTCTGTATCCCAGCTGTTCATAAGCTCGAATTCCTGTGGAAGATAAAAAAACAATAATTTTCACTCAGTTATGTTTGCTGAGACATCACTTTGAGCAACACAAGGAAACACTTTCAAATAAATAACTAAAAATGATGCGTGTTTGGTGGGTAAAGAACCATGTGTCATTTTCAATATTTTATTTTGGCTGTACACTATAAACTTTGCCAAGTTTAAAAAAATAAAAAATGGTAATATTTAATCAAGAGATTCCACTTTGGCTACATTTAGGCTGATATATTAACATATTTTTTCTCCAGCAAAATGTTATTGTTATATTGTAGAATATACTCATTCAATTTAATTTCCCCTCTAATAATTTATTCATAACTGCCCAACTTACTGTTATAGAGAGTGTGATTAAACCATTGAACTGCAACAACTATCCTTTATCATCCCGTAGCAGAATTGCTGGAAGTTCAAGTCAACAAATCACTTACGTAACATAACTTCTAACACGTCATTATACTGTTTCCCACAAAAGGCATGACACAAGGCTTACCCACAATGCCAGAGGCTTTGAGCAGCAGATGAATGGAGTACAATGACAGGACTGCTACTGCAGTCAGAAGAAACCTGTGACACAATACAAAAGGGAAAACCATATACTACTATTATGCTACTGTATGAAGGTTACATTTCTCCAAATTATGCATTTTTAACCCTGGCATTCGTTCATTTGCTTTAAGTTGTCTACATCCTTGTCCTGCCATCGCATGGGGATTGGAAGCTGATACTGCTCATTGCTTGAAAGAGCGAACTGTATTACTGTAGCACAATACCACCAGTTGAAACAAATGAAAAAATTGGAACAAGAGGCGGAATTCTTAAAATAATGTGTTTTTAAATAAAAGAATATAAATGTACTCCATTGATAAAGGTCAATAGTCCTACATGAGGATGAAAATTTCCCATAACCCCTTTGTCTAATGAGTTGCCGTGTTCCTCCTACAGCGGCACAGAGCCCTAAGCAAGGGCTCTCAGTTCAGCATTCCTGAAGAGTCAAGGGGGTGATCCCAAATCCATCATCCTTTCTCAGACCTTTTCCAAGTATTGCTGTACATTCTTGTATTACTTGTAGCCACAACCGAAGTGAGAATCTTGTGACTCAAACCCTGAGATTTGACTGAACAGCAACAACTGCTGTTACAAAGACCGTGTAAAATGTCTGAACTCCCTCAACTCGCAAACAAGTGTTTACTTGTGTCTGCTGGAAAAAACCACATGATGCTTTTTCTAAATGAAGAAATATCCTTCTCTGAATCCTGACACCTAGTGAAATATTCAGGAAGATGCCTGGTTTTCATTTCTATCTCTGTGGCGCATTGGAAATATGCTACAAGGACTGAGAATGTCTATTTGTATCTTCAACTGCAGCTGGTGGATCAAGATGTCTCTGAGGCAACCTGTATACCAACTCAGACGTGTGAACATGTTGTAATCACAAACACGAGGTATAAAGAGAGATATAATAACTATAGATGTGCTCTAAAGAATGTGTCAAAATAACCGCAGTCCACTAGGAAGCTTGTATCCATGCTTGCTTATTTCACTTTAATCCAGTTGTCATATAGAGATATGGAGCCCACAAAAGTCTGGAAGTCTTGAAAAACACATATATATAAATAATTAAGCTCAGTTGCCTATAAAGTTCTTTTGTTTTCTTTCTAGGAATTAAGCTTTTTAAATGCCTCTAGCCTGTTCCCTTAGAACAGTAATTTGACTTCAATTCCATAGAAATCAGGGATTAAACAGACTTAAAAAAACAAAACAACAAAAACCCCAGTCTACATTTTATGCATGAGTGGTGCTTTTTACTACAACAGACTAAACACAAATAAGAGACTACAGTGAGATACACTATAAAGAAAATAGGCTTCACAGTTTAGACCATGATCCCAGTTTTTTCTTGTGTTTTCTGTCTTTCACCTGTTGTCTCTGTGTGTGTGCGAGTCTGGGGTGAAGTGCTCCTCCCTCTCCCTCTCCCTCTCTCTCTCAGCTACCTGTTACCAATCAGCCAGCATACCAGCCGTCCATCAGCTCATCAAGCCAGCAATACATATTCCCTGGTCCTAGAGCTACTCTACGCCAGATCCATGTTTTCACCGGTTTGGTAGATTATGATCAGGCCACTTGCTCCAGTGTTTTTTCCTTTGATAACCTTTGTTTCCTTATCCTTGCCCCACTAGCCTCTGTCCCTCCAAACCCCTCCTCCCTGCCTGCTCACCTACTCTTTCCCCAGGCCTCCCCCCTCGCAAATCCCTCACTACAGCCCAATATATGTATGCCTTTTCATGTTTGAGTCAGAATATTTAGTACATGTTTAATATGTTTAGCTTTTTGTAGAATTATTATAAAAGGGTATTTGATAATAATGGCTTGTTTTCATTAAACATTACATCAAAATATAAATCATACAGAAGTTTTATATCCTTTCACCTGCAGGCTGTTAAACTTCAGGTTTCTTTGAAAACTAATTTAAAGGTATCTGCAATGTTTCTCACTCCTACTGCTACATACCAATGATTCAGATACATTAAACCTGAAGTCACCACCTATATATAGTTGTAATGTCACAGAGCTAATTCCTGACAGAATTTTCGTAGGAGATGGCCTTCAGCTTCCTTTATTAGAGGAGTTACTCCAAAGCTCTAGCACTGATCTTACTTCCTTTTCCCACAATTGAGGTTAACGGAGAGGCCTCTCTATAATTCTAGTCCTGCCACTTGCTCTCTGCAGCGACACAAACACAGACTACATGACCAAGACTGCTAGGGTCATCGTCTGACAACAGCAGTCTGCACCAGGCTGAAGGAGCTAAATGAGCAATCTAGTTGCCTCACACAAGGTCTGGGGTTTCGGTTATTCTGGGCTGTGGCCTTTCGCTGTCTCTTTATGGCTACAAGGGTGGGGTCCAGAGCCTGAAGAAGGAAGGGTAAGAATAGAGGTGGGCATATCATTGCCTATGATATGTTACCAGATGTCGTGACAGATACTATATCACTCCTATGAGTAAACAGCACTACCCTGGTATCTAGAAAGTACATTAGAGAAACTTAGGACTTAGTAATGCTTTTGGCAACTAGTTTGTCTCTGCTTTACCACTTTTTCAAATGCATTCAACAATTTCAGAGACTCCAACCTACACTGGAAAAGAACCACTATTGCTTAAGGTCCATGGAAAGATAATATGTAAAACATTTAAAAAAAGACAAAAATTCAGCACTACCAAAATTAAAATAAGTTACTTTGCCAGTGTTTGATAAGCGAGTAGGTTCTTGCTTTTGTTTTGGAAATGGACACTTTATGATAAGCATATTTGTCTACTCACAAGAAGAGGAGTACGCCAGTGTTGGCCATGGCATAGGCCAATCCCAGGATTCCACTGCCCATAATAGCATTACCCAAGTTGAAGACGGACATGCCAAAAGAGGTCTTTCCTTCAAACTAATGGAAAACAAACAGACAAACATAGATACATCTCCATTTTATTTTAACAAAAAACATAATTCTCTCTCTGTTGTTTTATGTCTGTAAACTCGGACTTTTGCACTTACATCTGTGAAGCGTATAGGTTTCTTTCCATCTGCACTGGGCAAAAATTCTTCATTCTCCAGTCCTGCATCAGCATCATCAAATCTAAGGGGCAAATTTATTTCTGTTAATTGATGGTCTCTCTCTATCTACCTCTAAAAACTATACATTTATCTCCTGAAGACAGTAGTTTAAATCACATGCTTATGTTTTTTGCATTATTGTATGCATGAAAACAAATGTGCAGTGGAAAAACCCCTCATACAAACCTCCACAGACATACCTGACTGTTTGAGTGCCATTTCTGTGTAAGGATCCACCCGTTGAGGCAAACACAAAAACAAGGTAAACATGCATTTAAAAAAGCAAGATTATGCAGGAAGTGAGTCATACTGTATTTTGTTCACCACATCCATTACCCTGGTCATATTAATGGGAAACTCTTATCACAAGGAGAAAGGTGTATATATATATATATATATATATATATTTCTCTCTCTCTCTATATATATATATATATATCTATAGATATAGATATATATATCTATATCTATATATATATGCAAATCAGTCAAAAACTCTGTTTTTTTATCTTTTTTTGGTTAATTTAAAAATCAGTTGAATCAATTTGAATAATCTGGGATGTGGTTTTCATACAAGTATAACTAATACAGGAATATAAAAGGACTCAGTATAGACAGTGCTTGACACATGCTGTGTTAAATGCTATTATCAGTATATAAGCGATAAAGAACAGCCATTCATCTGTGTTTGGAATAAAAGGGAAAATACTCACTGATCCTCCTCTAGCAATGTCTTCATTGGCACACCCATGTCATCTCCAGGGTCATGACCTTTCCCATTGGATAAGATGTTCATCTCTGACTGAGACGGTTCCATGATCAAAGCTGTAGCAGATTCTTTTTGGTTGATCCTTCACTCAGCTTCTCGAATAACTAGAGCAGAGGCAGAAAAGACATGAATCACAAATTTGTGGTAGTGTGGATTTTCTTGCTTTTTTCAGATCCCTTTTCCATGAACTAACTGCACACTTCATTGAAAATGTGTAACAAACTTTATATAGTGAAAATATAGTTTATAAGTCAGTTTTTTATTATAGGAGATGGTATCCTATTTGAGTTTTCTGCCAAAGCTTAACAGTTTTCTGTTAGATTTCTGTGTTTGTGGTTTTGTCTGCGCCCCCGGTATTAAGTGGATGGGACTAGGATGGAGAAAGCTGATGTAAAGGCTTTCCTTGAAATAATCAGGATCTAACAATAGTCTGTGGGGTTGGCATCTAATCAAAACTATCCACAGAGACCCGATGAGGTATGTTAACTGAATAATTTAGTGTTGAACTCTTAATAATACCTAACACTGATTTTTTTTTTTTTTTTTTTTTTAACATCGAAATTTCAATATTTGATGTTTTAATATGTCAACCAGTGTTGCAGTGTCTGTTCACTCAAGCAGAAATTATTTGGGCATTAATGTCTTAACATGTCAGGTATCTGAAGTTATACAATGACATCAAGAAATCCTTATATTCAATATTTGTCTGTCCAACAACTGCACAGCGATGACCCACTTTGACTGTTCCCACAGTGACTTCCAACCCCCAAGACCTGACCTCATTCACTCATTCATTCAGTTCATTCACTGAAACTTCTGCTGTACAAACACTACCATGCACAGGCCCATACTGTAGCTGTAAATGATCACAGGTTGAGATATAATGCCGGAAAGTATGACAAAATTTCTTTCTGCTTTCCAGAACTTCAGTACTGAGCAAGGCAAACAAGTCCAGATCGCATGGTCTAAGGTCAAGGACTATTTGAGTTTTTTCCACTTTTGTTTGCGCTTGTCTTTTGTGTAGTTAAGATCACACGCCTGCAGATTCTTAGGGTTACTAAGACACAGCTGTCTTTGTGATGAATATAAGCACAATGTGATAAAACAAAATACTAAATAACTCACAACAATGGACCCTTAAATTACAGAGACTGCAGTTTGCAAAACAGTTATTACCACAATACTATAATTATACATTTTAACAGCATTTTTCCTTAATGAGTGCTAGGTTTGTTGAAGCCATGGTTTGAAGACAAAGGAGGTATATTTGTCAACCAGGAAACCATTGTTATTGATTAAACACTATCAATAACTTGTCATAGCCTCCCATGACCCGAATGAATCCTCTTCACTATTTCATTCAGAGAAACAATAGTTTGTTGTTCACTGCTTCCGCTGTGACCAGTGCACAGCAGCTCGATTGTGTTCACAGTGTTCTCTCTGCCAGAAGATCACGGTTGCTGCTATTCATGCTGTTCATTTAAAGAGGGTCATTCATACCATGCCAATGTAGCTGCAGAAGAAACCTGAGATTAAAACAAAATCACACCGCAAGATACTCGACACAATAATCAGGTATAGTAGCCTATAAAGGAATGAATGATTTACTCCAGTTTTTAAAAAATGAGCACAAAATCTATATCTTAAATAAACCTAGATTCTAGAGAGTCTCTTTTTACAAAATTAACATGTCCGTTAACTTAAAAAAAAAAGTGTAAAAGTGCATAATGTCAGTGAGACTGAGACTTTCCCCCTGTAAATTAAAACAGGAGGAGTAACACAATTTCTAAGAATGTGCACAACAGGCCACTGGACTCCAGGGAAAACCCATTCACTGTTTTTGTTCATTAACAACAATAAAACAGTGGATCAGGGCATACTGTTAATAAGAACACCCTGGAGATGCTACATTTACAGTATATACAGTAGGAGGCTCATTATGGAGCTTCATGATGGTGGCATTTTTCTACCCATATGATCACTGTTTTGCTGCAGCACTGGAAATTTGTAACCTGACCATATGCCCCTGCACGTAAATGTCATATGCTATACAATAAAATATATGTCAAAGGTGGTGTATGTTTGCAAACATGAGTTAAACTGTACCTTGCATTTGAAAAACTAGTTTCATTGGTAGCATTTGTGAAGGAAAACAGGTGAAATTTGATGAACATGATTCTTTTATTTCCATGCAATGCATAAATAAAGTTTATGTTATTAGAGGGTGTATTTCATGCTTTCAGTATCCTGAAGACTTGATTTTTATTAGATTGAGAGAAATACCTCTTTTTTTGTCAAGAGTAAAATCTCAGTTGTGATACATATCTTTTTAGCATAGGACATAATAGGAAAACCGAACTTTGACCATGAACCTAGAAAACAGATAAAAACACAAAACCTTCTTTTTTTTTTTGATTATGAAACTCTGTTCATGTCAGGTCTACATTCCCTTTCCAAATGACGTCTTCTATTTGATTCATTTGTTCACTGCTTTCAGTCAGAGCAAGTGAAATATTTTTTCTAATATTTCAAATAACAATATTATAATATTAGGAAAAAGCGTTCTATATAGACCAGGCATAAGGGGATAAAGATCCAGCTCTCATGACTCTGCATAAGAGTAAATGCAACCACTGAAAATGTCTGAGGGTCTTTCATATTCAAATAATTTCTAAGAACTCTCTAGGAAAAAAGTGAAATATTTGGAAAATAACATTTGTCTTCAACTGGTAACTTCCGGTTAATAAATTTAGTTAAAATGCTAGAGAGTCTTTTCTTCAGTGCAGAGCAGGTCAACTAAACATGCTTAAATGTAAAACTACGCCACAGGCAATCCTAAAATTCAACATGTGTGCACGATAAAGTCTCAAATAATAATTACTGAATATGAATATTTACTTGGGTTTTAGAGTATCCCTAGTTCCTGTACTATAACTACCAAATAACTCCATTAGAAATTATTTGAGATATTCAGGATTCCACAACGTAAAGTGTATCAGGTGTTCTCTGGGTTTTATGAAGTATCTGAAAGACCTGCATGGCAACATCTATCTACAGTTCTCTCTAAAAGTATCAACTCACAATAACCAAAGGTAAATCCACGGTGTGAGCCTACCACATGAGTGTTACCAACATCAAACTCAAACATATTGGTGCATTATGGGCCGTGATCTAACATGGCTTTCCAGTTCCATCCACTCTGGGGCACACGGTCAATCAGGAACATTAATACAGCAGACAGAACTGAAACACTGCAGAAATATTTGATATGAACAGACCAAGGACAGAGCAAGTCTGAGATCAGGTAGCTGTGTATAAAATTAGTCCATTAAACAGACATAGTGCAGGTGCTATTTCTGGTCCATAATTTTATCTAGTGATGGGCGATGGGCAGGCCAGACAGTTTAACCATATGTCTGTCAAGATGATCCAGGACAGCTTCTTAGAGACCTGACAAATTAAGTTTATGAAGTGAGCATTGTGCTGCTGCCATGTCCTTATTTTATGATACTGAAACACATCTTTCCTAAAAACAATGTTTGCAAAGTTTCAAAACTGTCTATATTACCTTTAGTGTTGCGTTATTTTATTTGTATAATCTAATCATTATTTTCAAATCCAGAAGAAAAAAACATCAGCTTGATGTAGTGGTCTAAATTCCGATATTTCAGAGGAAGACTGGGAGTATGTATGCTGCTCAATGTGTGACTAATAATACCAGGTTGCAGTGTAAATGGATTATGCAGATACAGAGTGCATGATGTCATATTTGTACAAACTGTGGTATAAAGGAAGGGACATTAATTCATTGTCTTTTGGAGTGGCAAGAGAGAGACATGGTCATGGACAGAAATAACACGTGATGTTGCTTCCTCCAATGGACATTTTTGCTACTTGTAAACTATGTTACCAAATTGACTGTATACATTTTTTCGGTGAGGAACATGCTGTTTTTATATCATGAATGAAATACATGTGGGCTAATAAAACTGCTTATCTATTCACTTTTAATGAATACTGACCCATGTCTTTCTGAGAATCTGCCCTTACACGTTTACACTCTACCGGAGCCCACAGTGACTTCTGTTATATAATAAATCTGCCATGAAGGGGCATGACAGTGAAAAGTCCCATCCTCAGGTAATAGTGACATGACATTGGAAATGTTTGAACAGGTAAGCAGGTGAATAATTGTTAGCTGTTTTTTTTCCCCTCTGGTCAAGCAAGAGAATTATTAAGAAAACACTTTACTCTGAAAAGTACTGTAGCTGCATTCTCAAATTTCCTATCTTCTCTTGTGCCAACTGGACATAAAACAGGAGAGGGCTGGGACAAGTGGGGGGCAGTGGGTGAGAATATGTAGATGAGATGCCCATGTGGCGGTATATCAGGAACAGACACGAGGTTCAGCCAAGAGCGCCTGGCAGCACCAGCTCATCCTCAGCCACGTGCATACTGGGGACAGTGAAACACATGCACATATATACTGTGATATTAGCCAACACCTGAACCACACATTCTACTCTGTGGCCATGCAGGATTTTATAATGGTAAATTTCTTATGAATTACAGCCCTTTTAAAGACTTCTAACAGTTGAAATGAACAAATGTTGGAGCAATTTTTAATTTTTTTTTTTTTTGCCATAAAACAATCTTTATATGCAGATTATTACAAAACGTATATATATATATTCTGACATAAACAATTACTCTTTAATTAAAGACTCAGTGCTCAGTACATTAGTTCATTACTAGCCGTCCCTTTCCATGCTATTGCCCTAGATTAATTTTGATGTAAAACAAGTACAAGTACAGTAAAAAGTCCAATGTGATGAATGTGATTAAACAGTTGAACAAAGGTATTGGCTACATTTTACCCTCTACCCCCCTGTATACCAATACTCTTAAATAGGTATAATGATCAGCAAATAGCTTTCTCATTTTTAACTAGATACACAACACTCACCCAAACTGGGAGGTGAAAAACATGCAAATTGCTTTAGGGCCATGTTTCCACACATTCCCCGTGGTCAGTAATGCACAACTTCAAAAATATATTGTAACTGTTGGAGGTTAAACAAGAAAAAAATAAGCTTAGAACTGACTGAGCCTTTAAATTCATGAAGTTATTCTTAAAAAATATGACAAATTAGATACAGCTATGTGCTCGGGCCATCATGGTCATGTTACCTTCATCCACCAATGTAAATATTCAATATACAGAACAAAAGATGTGATATCCATGCTACAACAGCTTTCTGCATCACCTCCCTGTTTCCAAGCAGTGTGATGCATGACAGAACACAGACACTAATGATTAAACTAAATCACAAGTCAGCTCCTGAGCCAGAGGAAAAACTAGCTGCATTTTCAACAGAGGAATTGCTTTCTTGACACACTTCAGTGTAATTGTTGTTGTTCTTAACTAATGCTAATGAATTTTACCTTTTTAAGCTTTATTTTGTTAATGTTTGGATACACAGTACATGTAACTGATACATGTGTTTCCACTATTTATAAGTGAGAGAAAACCTGTATGATTTATAAGACAAATAGAGGCGATATAAGAGTAACATTTAGGAGTAAGACCCAAACCTGACATATTAAAATAAATTCAAATCTGGTACTGATTGTATTGGAATTACTTTTGCAGATATCATTGTTTGGATGTTTTTCAGATGCTTTTCAGATGCTTTTCAGGTTTCTCCTGACTTTTGAACACAAACATTTATCAGAAACCAAAGTTGAATGTATCATTCATATACTTTTAAGCAGATAAGTTGGTATGTCACAAGATGTTCTGATATGCACTGCATTTCCGTATTACTTGGGTTTTGACTTCTATTTAAAAAACATACACATAAATGAAAAAAAAAATAAAATCTGTTAAATCAATGCACGTATGATGTTTCATATGCGAGAGCATTGGATATAACTGCATATTATAGTGCAGTGTACAGCAGCTTTGACATCTCTGCTGGGTGAACCAGCTTTTAATGCAATGAAAAAAATGTGAACATGGTTCTACATTTAAGTGGCATTAAGAGACAAATGGTAGCTGCAGACTTGACTAAATTATATATGGGATAGAGAGGAGTGCACATCACAAAAAGGAATATCTAATACAAGGAAAGTCTACAGAATGTTTAATAAACATCATCTCATCCTGGTAAATTCCTCGTTGAATGTTTGCATTGTGGATTTACAGTATAGGCAGACTGTCGCCTTCTCCTCACCTCCTTCTTTGGATTCCTCCTCACACACAGACTGACATAACTGTTAAAGGAAATGTAAAGGACTTCTAGAGTGCTGTAACAAGAGCCAAGATATTATTTAAAAAGCTGTTTTACAAGCGAAAAAAACAGTCTGTGTTTACACAAGGATTTCTCTGACAATATCAAGATTAGCTGGCATTTAAATGATGATTTGCAGAGAAACTGCCTAACAATCTTCCCCTGATATATCAATCCAGGTAACATGCACCATGGTGGCAGGGTTGGTGTTAGCTGGACCCCTAAAATGTGCCTTTCATGAAGCAATAACAGAGGCAAGTGCAGCAGTTATTTTTTTCTTTTCATCAATTCGGGTATGGCCACTATAAAAGTTTCCAAATATAGTATAGAAAGTAATGACTCAAAATCAAATGGAATCTGTTGAACAGTGCATGAGCATTTCTTCAGCACACAACTTTTTCATTTGCTGCATAACTTAATCAAGTTAAAAGTTGGTATAGGTCAACTGGGAGATTAGTTTAAACTGAGGCAACCATAAACACAATGAACGTACAGCACGTTATGCGGGTGACATCCTCCACATCCTGAATCTTGTTTGGAAAACGGAGAGACACCAACACAGGAATACCTCTACAACGTAGTGCAATGGTCCTGTAATAAGTTCTGCCTTTGTGAACCTTGTCATGTTCCTTTTTTTGACACTGCACTGACTTTCACTTTAGTTTCCACTTCCAAATAACAGAGTTACTGAGATAAATGTGACTTGCTTAAACATATCTACGGGTTGATAACTGCTATGTCCAGACTCCTGGTCTCTGCAGACTCTACACTGAAGATGACATGTAAAATGATCCAACAGAGGGGAGCAATGGCCATGACAGGGAGGGACAAAAACCTTTTTTTCTTTTTGTCTTCTGGCCCACTACTATTTTGGTTCTCTCTCACTGCCCTCATTGCATTGTTTGGCTGGAGCTGCTGTTTTCATTGAGAAAGCTCTGATACACATACTGTTCATGGCTGTATGCACCAAACAGCAGAGAGAATTAGGAGCTATGTGATGATAATGGTGGAGCATTTCGCAGCTAAAGAGGCCATATATTTCCTTCAGGAATTGGTGGAGACCAAAAGGAGAGCTACAAGAGTGAAAAATGGACTAAAATTTACCAGGTGGATGCCTCGAAGCCAAACATGCCTCGAAGTCAATGGTAATACTGCTGTGTCATGAAACAAGTTTGCTATAGCAACTGTAAAAGTGATGATATGTTACTGTTGTGTTTCTGAAGTGGCCAAAAGATCATTGCAGGTTTAAATATTGAACCTAAAATAACTGGTGAGAGTGAACAAAAACAGTGAGCTAAACAACAAGGTGAAAGTCATTGTAAAGCTCTATAAAGCAAAGGAGACCTGCAGTTTCAGGTGATAATTCTCTGTAAGTTCCACAAAACCAGCATCACTTATCAAACAGTCACTTTACTTTCACATTGTTATTCCATATTCTACTGTTGTAAAAAATATAGATTAAAACCTCTTTAAGGGGAGTAGCTATCTGCCTGTTGCTGCTTTACATATTTTATATTTTCGTGGGTATTATCAGGTTGATACTTGAGACTAGAATGTTTTTTATATTTTCAATTCAACAGTCAATACAAGTCTTTAGGGGAGACTGACCGATATATCAGCTTCATAACAGTTAACTGCTGACATTCAGTATATGTTTGAGTTTGTAACTTGCCAAGTATAAGGTGATTTATTTCTCGTGACTGTTCAAATACAATGAGATATGTCTCTCTATGGAATTCCTAAGGCAGCTTATATTAACTCGAGAGCATATATTTTGACACTGATTGTTCCAGAGGGAACAAACTCATGGCAGTGTAAGTGCCATTTTTTAAAAAGATAAAAGATTCTTAGTTTGAACTTTCTCATAAGATGATTAACAAAATATAAATAGTTGGGGTAATTTCCCAAGAAACAAAATCTTTAAGATCAAAGGGCCTGCAGGGAGAATATTTTGTTCTTCAAGCTACTCTCAGTGTTTTAGATCAGCTCACTCCAGCTGCAATAACTATACTGTATATTTAAATAAATGCATCCATTTAAATTCATAATATCAACAAAGGACAATGACTTTCCAATGACTTTAATAAAAATAGACAACAGCACATGATGGAGTCAGGTTCAACCCCACAGATTATGAGCCCCATGACAAAGATAATAATAACCTTTGGAGTGTCTGATACTTAACACTTGGGCTGACTCAAACGCAGATATTCACAGGTCTCCTCAGTGTGACGGGAGAGCACAGCTGGCTGCTTCCCAACCGGATAAATCATCGCCCTCCGCACGCCGTGCACCTGTTCAGCTCCTGCTCAAACTCGAAGGCACTTTGTTCAATGCACACATTGAGGTCACTGACCACAGTCGGGCTTATCTTCTCATTCTCCACTGTGATGAACCCAGCATGAAAAGCCATATAGGGTGTTGGTGTTTAGATAGAGGCCAAAGTCAAAAACATACCCCCATCACCCACACCACCTTGAATATACAGGCAGAAGTTCTCTAGACTTTCTGTCTGTATCCCAGACTTTTTTTTTTTTAAAGGTTTTCAATCTTAGTCCGCTTGGTATTCTAAAATCTTTTTTATACAATATTCACATTTTTACACAATATTCAGTTTCACATCAGGTAGTTAAATGGTTTTTCACCGGTACAGCCACTGTATTCCCAGCTGACGACCAGCCCAACCTTCCGCCAAGCGACCAGAGTATTCACTTTTGCACACCTACCTCTTTCCAAGACAGTCAGAAAATCGAAAGCATCAACCTACAACATGCTTGCATACTTTTTCTAACTTTACTAGGTACACAAAAACTACAGTGCTATGAACCCTCTTCCTCAAAAATGTATGAAAGATCATGACAAAATAAAAGAAATGTCTAAACTTTAAGTATTATTATTAATACTATTATTATTATTACTGTGGAACCCTGTTGTAACTGCAGACCCTCTTACCGAAAAATAACATGGACTTCAAACTCTTAATGAGAGTTTGTAAACTCTTAATTATATAATTAATGCAGGAATTTAGCCTACACTGTTTTGAAACATGGTAATAAATAGGATGGCAAGTAATTATTATTTTCCTTATTGATTAACCTGCATGTTATCTTTGTATTGATCCATTTATAATTTGGTCTATAGAATAGATCAGAAACCCAAGATGTTCTGTTGACTGCCACATAGGACAAAGGAAAACAGCAAATCCTCACAATTAATAAGCTGGAACCACCCAATGGTGAAACTTTTGCTTGAGAGGAAAAACTCTTCACTGGTCGATTAACACAATATGTGACGTTTTACAAGGTAAATTAGACAAAAAAAAATGGACCAAAAAAAAAAACAACAAACCCTTGTAACCAAAAGCAATTATTGTCACATAATAATACCAACACAATATCACATGTAACACGCTCAGTCAGCAATGGGTGTTAATGTTCAGAAGCATCTTCCCACACAGGGCGCTCCTTGTGGATATATTTAGCCTACAATAACAAAGGCAAAGTGCTTTAAAAGGCCGCTACCGGTGTGCGCCTGGTCCACGTCTTAACGCAGAGGGAATATGTTATGGCAGCGTGGTCGGTTGTTATTTAGAGAAAAAAAAACCCCAGAACTATCATTTGTGGCGGCAGGAGGAAAAGGAAGCTGTCTTTGAGTGGAGCTTCAGTGTCAAGCTGCTCGGACACCACCGACGCATGAAGGTGAAACCCGCTGGGTTTTTGAAAATGGAGCAGCTTCCAAGAAAACGATAAGAATCGAACGGTCACGTTTAGTCAAGCGCCTGCAGATGCTTGTAAAAACAAACAAACAAACAAACAAACAAACAAACAACAAAACAAAAAAACAAACCTAAATTACCGGCTGAGACTTGGAAACATTTGCGCGACACTTTGACCGAGGGGAAGTGAAATCTGCTCCTGCCGCTCATCCAGCTGTTGGGGTTTTTCTTTACCTGTTGCAGGTTAACTTTAACACCTACGCTCATCCGACGCGTACCGGGGGAGATTTTCTAAACGCAGCGTGCGTCGGACAATGGATGGACAAGGATCTGTCACGGACTCCTTGAAGCACATGGTCGTGACATCTGGACCCGGCGCTCCCTGCGGGGGGAACCGAACACGCTCTTCGAGCTTTATTGATCGATAGGGAACAAAGCCTTTAGTCCCACTATAACGTGCCATGTGATCACATGGGCTTCAGATATTCATTATAGGTCCTTATGTTGTTGGGGGGGGGGGCTACTATTTCCAGGGTTTTAGAATATGATTTCACAATCCTCAACTTTTCAGTAAAATAAGTTAAATACAGACGTCACATCAAAAACACCTGCATCACATCTTCAAGCGACGCATTCTCGTTTTTCTTTCCCCCCCGTTTGATAAATACACCAGATTTGTTCAGTCTTACCAAAGGCTCTCGTCGCGATGCTTTCGAGTTAATTCCTCTCGTGAGTGGGGAGTAATTAGATGATCAATGTCCCCTTCTCTCCTTCCGTGATTTATTTTTTTTTTTTCCTCAATGATCGATATAGTGCCTGTCTACATTTGAAAGGTATTTACGCAAATTCGGACCGTCGCTCTCCAAGACAGCAGCTTCCAAGTGCGCTTCGAGAAATGGTCGGCATTGTAAGACCCTCTTGAGCTCAACTGTGGGGGTCGCGCTGGTTCCGCCTCCTTTGGCTACCCCCCACCCTCCTTTTCGTCGTAGGTGAAAGGGAAGCAGCAGCGGTGGTGGTGGTCACACTGGTTACTCCAGTCTTTGGCAGGAAGGAGTTGCGCTCAAATGGCACTAGAGAGTCTGGCAACGGGTTGCGCACAGCGCCGCCAGAATGTGTCCAGCAAATCGAAGGGCTATCATTACGCAGTCGTTGTGGGCAACACACGTTTGTCCTTTAGTTGGTTGTGGGCATTTAAATTGACATTTAAAATAATGAAATTGGACACTGATATTGGCAGGACACTTAATACAAAGGTGAAGAGGTCATCGTTGCCTCTTGAAGGCAGATGCGGTGCAATAAATCAATCTAATATTTGGCTTCACTTGCATATATGCACCACAAGCTTCTTTTTTTTTTAAGAAAAAAATGTATACATTTATTCTGACGGTTATTTCATGCGGCAGATGTGAGCTACAATAGTACACATTCTAATAGTTTGGAAATTGCCTTCAGATTATCAAACAGGGTACAAACAAACGAACAAACAAAAAACACACACAGGCTGAGCTACAAATCACTGTACACTAGTAAAGATACCAATACAATTAATCTAAGTATGAAACATTAAAAGATACAACATTGTGGAGCAAGATTTGCAGCTCAGACCAGATCATTATGATGTTTAAACCCATAATGTCAGTGCTGGAGATTGTTCACGTCTCCTCTGGAGAACAGATGCATTAACTTTTACAATATTACAACCGTAGCTTAAAGTGCCCAGTACATGATTACCAAAAAGCAATTATACAGAAAACTGACTAAATTCATTAAGGTAAAAGCAGCCCTTCTAGCGGCCTCTAGAGGCCATAGTCCTAGTGAAGCTTGAGGATACTTGGATTCAACAGTTCGAACAGTTTTATAACTCAGAAGGGGCTCGTGGTTTGCAGTTGTGGCTCTGACTTGACTCTGGAGGCAAAGTCAATTTAAGAAAACCAATATTAACTAACACACTGTAGAGCCTGTGTGATAAAATTCCTGATACCAAATAGACACCATAAAAACTTGTAATACAACACTGAAGTAAAACAAACACTATTATACTATCAGCTGTATATGTTTTCCTTGACATCAATATGTTACTCTTGAATCAGCATGTATAGTATTTGACTGCTGGTTAACATGAATAAACTAACAGGCTCTAAAAGGATTTTTTTTTGAAAGGATATCAAAACCGGAAAAACCCTTTGATGAAAATTTGTGAATTTTGAGATTTTGTGATAGCAAATAGGGGAATTTCTAAATAGAATTCAATACTATATACTTACGTATATTAATAAAACCAACACATCTACTGATTCTGTGGATTAGCTGGACCAGTGTCATCTCTATGTAACTCTGTGTCCCTCTGCTGTCATGACCTAGTTATTTGAGGAACCAATGAAACTCCGGTGGGGAGATAGCAAAGTTGTAAAACAAGGTTTCACCCAGACTGTACCTGCTGTGTTATAAGACAAGTCTGCTGAAGATGTGAATCATGCATTCTACACTATCACAATCATATCTCAATATCGCTCATTCGTTGCACCTTTTTGCTGTGTGCAAAACAAAAGAGCCAGATATGATACTGTACATCTTCACTTAATTTTAAGGATGAGGTTCAAAATGCAAAACTCTATCAAAAGTGGCTATGTTGGTGTTACTTTCTAATATTTTAAAATTTCATACAAAATAATATTTATTTTTGTCTTGTACAAAAAGAGTATGATCGAAGAGTATGTCATTTCCAGCTACCTCGATGGGAAATCTTTTAGGACCTTGAAAATGTTTTAAATTGTTTTTTTTTTTTTTTTAATGTGAAGTGGGCAAAATACTTTTTATCCAAATGAGATTATAAATGGGCTTCTGAAAATCCTTTGGAAGTGCAGTGAGTCTTTTTAAACATCCCTCTGGGTTTTCAGCTGTTTATTTTTCAGAAAAATGGGTTCTTAGATCTTGAACTAGAGCAAAATGGCAATTTATTAGAGCCCAACATACTATATTTTGTTTATTATTCTGGTGCCCAGCTGGGTTTTTAGGTGTGGTGTTTGGCAGCATATAGAAAATCTACAAAAACAGATACAGTGTGTTTACAAAACAAGAAAAGGGCATGTAACCAAACTTTTCTCTGCCCTTGGGTTTAGGAACCTTAAGAAAAGCAAGCCTTCCTGGTGCTGTCTGATGGGATCCTGAAGGGCATTTGAATTATATTAATTCCATAATAATATAAATTAGATTTAACAGAACCAAATCCTAATATGATGAAAACGTTGCCCTGAACTCCTGCCCACTGCAAACTCACACACTGATGCTGTGCCCGCCTCGGCCAAAGTCTGTGTAAGCAATGAGCGTAACTTGATCAGTGCCAAGCTCTTTATCAGTTTTAAAGTTTATTTAAAGAATTACGTAAGCCCATTCATAGTGAGAGGGATACAGCTCATCTTTCTGGAGCTGCAGATGGATGTTTGATTTCTGCGATTTTTCTAAGAAAGCAGGATGGGAATATAACAGAAGAAATTCCTTCTAAGACCACAGGAGTCACGACGTATTGCTGCAATATATTTATGTAACAGAGGTGGGTGTGAGGTTCAGAACATTTCTCCCCGAGAAGTGGAAATATCAAAGGACGTGGCACCATGAGGTCCATGAAACAAACCCAAGGGATACACCGTATTACGTTTCATTATGTAACACATTGTTTAAATAAGAGCTGCCAGTGCAGATAGGCAAACTGACCACCCCTTTGTGTGAGGGAACAATATCATGTATAATTCACAGGCCAATGCAAGTGTGCCCTATACATCTTAGTCTGACAATGGAAATATACAGTATCTATTAAATAACAGCTTTTCATTCTCAATTTACAGGATGCTGTAATATTCTTCTCTTCTCCTCTGCTAACAAACGGATGGACAAAGACTTTGAACTCAAAGGGCAATGATCTCTTCGGACAAAAGGTACACAGGGGCAACACAAACAAATTTTCTGCTTGCAAATGGACTCCTAATCATATTGGTTCAAACTAATGAAACTCTAAAACCAGATAATGTACGCTGAAGGACGGAACAAGCTCACTAGCTAACCTAGATGTAAATGTTCTTGATTCTACCCGCAGACACAGTTCGTTAAACATCTATCACGGGGAAATAAAAATGAGAGGAAAGACAGGTAAAAGCGACACTCATTTCTGCTTGTCAAGTAGTTCTTCGGTGCTGTGTTTTATCTGAGCCTGAGAAACTTCTCACTGTGAAAACAGAAAAGTTTTATCCATGCACACATCAACCCATCCATATCAGAATATAACAGTATGACACTTAAAACTGGTCACTTGTGTTACAAAGCAGAAAGACTCCAGATAATTGGTTATAATATTGAAGAAAAGTGCCAAAAATGCAACAGCCACAGAGAGACCAGCCTAAGAATTGCATGTTCTGTCACTAACACAACACTTAACTTTAGCTCATAATAGGTTCTGGTCAGACAGCTGGACTGTCTAGATGACAAAATAACAAAGCAGGTTAGATCTTCTATCTAAAACAGGCCCGTCAATGAGATATCCTCTCAATATTTTTAACATAAAGGAGGACAGGTTTAAATATAAAATACAGCATTTGATGCATTATGTTTCACAATTGAATAAATATAATTTAAAAGAGGGAATTAAAAACTAGAGATCATTTACCCCTGGGATATTAATAAATCTCATTGCCCTCCTGTTGTATGTCATTGGTAAATAATACAATGCAATAAGACACTTGTGTCATTTTCCCTGAAACAGCCATCTGTGGTTCTCTCGCATGCATACTGTGCATTCAGGCAGGGTAATGTTAGTTTTCATGCTGGCTTCCAAGAATCCACTATACTGCTGACAAAACTCACCTGACCTCAAGGTGCATTTCATCTCGCCATGACTTACTTTGCAACAGTGAAAGCTCCGACAAGATGAAAGCCCATCAGGGAGAAAAGAGCCTGGAACAAGCCAGGCCAAATACAAGATGGGTAACTAACTGCTGGATCCAGGGTGTATGTGCTAAGACCTGCATAAACCGTCACTCCATTTATCTATAATGATTTGTCTCATTGGAGAAATTTATTTTTGGTGACGCCTTCACAGGGAGTTTAGAGTGCAAAGTCAACAACGAAATCGCCATAGCTGGAAAAAAAAATTGGCATCCTGCTCAAGCAGGGTGGACACTAGTCAGCGCATGGCTTTAGTTTTGGGTCCTCTAGTGGAAGGAAAATCTCACTACAACACCCTAAAACTACAACTTATTAAATGCGCAAGGCACGCATACAGCAAACTTCTCCATTACAAAAAAACTTGAAAACTGCATGCTGACCATAATGAGTCAGGTATTTTTTCCATATAGTTTAGAGTACATTCCTAAAATGCTCCAGGCTTCAGGTGTGAATATAACAGGGATGATACAAGTCAGAAAAGACAAAGCAAGTAACCTTTCATGGGATGAAGGGCTCGTAGTATTTGAACTAGAACTTTTTCTTTATCCGTTATTGAAATAACAAGTGGGTAGTATTCATTCAAACATTTTCATTTATCCAGATGATGTACAACTTGTTCCCTGCAAACGTGTGTGAAAAGTGGGACCACTACGCGGTACTGCAGCTCCAGATTTCAAAGGGGAATCCTTGCAACATCAAAAGCTTAATTCAGAGATCAAGATATTTCTCTTACAATAAAATGTTCTATTACAGCATAACATCAATATGAGAGTCTAATGATTTAGAAATACCAGTTTTAATCTACCGGAATCATTCAAATTTAGTGGTAGTACCTGTCGTTTTCATTTGTTTTCTCATTCACTACTACCTGCATTTTAACCACGAAAGGTTCTATGTATTCTGGCCCATGTATATAGTAATGCTCATAATCATTAAACAATGACAACACTTTAATAATTTCTTTAAAAAAAAAAAAATTCCTACTTTGTGTTATTTAATATAATGAACACCACCTCATGCAAGTCTCATGTAATTTATTTTATGTACAAACAAAAGATTTTGTATAAACTGTACAATCTTTTTAACATGCTGAGACAAAAAAAGGCTTTACCACATAAGAAATACAAAAGAAATATGTAAACTACGGAAGTAAATTTACTGTGCATATGTACAAATTATAAATTATGTCATTCACTATCCCAATATGTCTCCATTACAGACTGTCTATGGTCTGGTGTATAGCACGTGGCATAATCATCATGGATCATATATGAAGTGAATGCATTGAAGGAGTACCTCTTTTGCTTCCATGCCAATTCTTTTCTCTTTGTTAATGCAGACATTGTGGAGCGCCTCCTCAAAAAGAAGCACATCATCTGCAGGCCATGATGAGGAACCATTTGAGCTTGGAACTAACGACTCATTCCAATTCAGTGAAGCGAGCGAACATGGCTTTGCGGACTGCATCTTTGTAAGTGTCTGAAGCAGAGAGGGTGTAGTTGGTGCCTTTAGTGCCAAGTCCAGCTCCTTTCGTTCTCAGCTGTGCCTGAGGAGGAAAAACAGACCATTAAGGACTTTTTAGAGAGATGTACAGTTATTGATGCTGATGGGTGCTGGATACACATTGACATCGCCAGGTAATTATTCTGAATACCTCAATTGGTGTAGTGATGCCCTGCTGGTTGCGACCAAGTCCTTTCCCCTCCTTCCAGCCCATGGCCTGCAGCATTTTGTTCCCAATATTGTCACTGTTAAGGCCGTCCTTGGTGGGCTGCTCATAGTTACTGCACAGGAAAAAAAAAAAGAAATATTTTATAAAAAAATTAACACAATTAACAACTTGAGTGCTACAAGGACTAGAAAAATACAAATTACACAAATATGTACTTTACACAAAACAATATTGCTTACACGGCTGGTGCTGGTTGGCTAAATTTCTTCTTTTTGGGTGCTGGGGGTTCAGGGATGCCATATTTCTCTCTCCTCTCAGCTGCTCTGTCTCTGTATTTCATCTGTTCACCAAAGGAATAAATGCATTTTAAAATGCAGTCACTCTGAAAGGGAACAATGTGACTAACAGTTGGGTGATACTGCATTGAGCCGAACCTCAGTCTCTTTCCTCTCCAATTCTTCCAGCTCTGCTTCGCTCATTTTGGATCTGCGGAGAACCTCCAGGTTTTTCTAGGAAGGACAAGTCAAAAGATGAATTTCTCTATTAATTAATGGTCTCATGGTTTTTCCTGAATGACACTCTGGACTTTCCGTATTTAGGTCTGAAGACGATGTGTGATGTTACCTTGTGGAGGTCAGAGAGTTGTTGATGTCGAATTAGACTCTCTTTATTGGGAAACTGTCTTCTACACAGCAAGCAGGCCAACTTTTTCCAGTCTGTCATTTTATCCTGGGCTCCGTCGCAACCATCGGGCTCTCCTCCCCCCTCCTCAGGGTCACTGTCTCCACTGTAGGCTGCTACAAGGCCACACTAACCACACCATGAATCAACAAAGACAGGTGTGAATAGTTAATATAAATAACACCTAGATATAACTGAGCACATACTGTATTTCAAATGAAACTAGAATGGCATTGACAATAATTGTTATAACCCCTGTAAGGGTTCAGCTTCCTAAAACCAGAGATGTACAAAACACTCACCTTGGATGTGTTGATTGAGCTGGTTGGTGGTTCCTCCTCAGGGACCCTTGGTACCTCTAGCATGAGCCTTTCCAGACCTCCTGCCTGCTAAACAAAAAATAAGAAAACCCATCTATTTAGGACATTTACGTAAATACATGTCTTCTCAGAACTTTTTCAATATATTAAATCCTACTGATTACCTTCTTTTCAAACATTGTGTAGCCAGCATCAGCAGCTGCTGCCTCCTTCCTCTCTTCTTGACTAATAGGCTGAAAGCTACTCTTAAAGTTCTCTTTCTGCTTGTTCAAACTTTTAGCCCACCGTTCCATGTCTTTAGCAATCTAAGGGAATCAAACAAATTTGAATATCAAGTTAAAACCCATAAAAAGGAATTCAACTATGTAAAATATTCAGAAAATGCTACACAACAATAGAAGTAGAAATGCATGACAATACATGGCAATATGTGCCTAAGTAAGATTTATAATACCTGCTGAGCAGTCTTGCTTTTGGGCTTTTCCTTTTTCTCTTTGCTTTCTTTAGGTTCTTTGCCTCCTGTTGCTGCAGCGCTACTTGTGTTATCATTCTCTCCAACATTTGTGTCAGTAGGGGCAGGTACATAGGTTTGCTTCTCACTGTCCCAGTACAGATACTGCTGAGTCTGAGAGTTGTAATAATACTGAAAGGAGATAAGAAACATTGTACATAATCAAAATAAAATAAACTCACCAACATAAACTGTCACCAACATGACAGAAAACCAAGTGAGCTGCACATGGGGGCTGTGCACTACTTACATGTGTGTTTGGGTCATAGTAGAGACCAGTTTGGGGATCATAATAGTAGCCAGAGGACTCATCATACTGATAGGTGGATGTATCAGGAACAGCTGTTAAATATACAACATAACATCATTAACACTTTCAAAGTATAGAACCAAATTCTCAAGTCTCGCCGTTTCAAGCTGTACCCAGGGGAACAGTACAATATAATGTACTTGACAGTGGCCTTGGGATGATTTTGCACATCACTCATCATCATCATTGGGCACAACATACATAAACAGAATAGGTTTTAAGAGATCCTGTGTGCTCATACCAGTGCTGGTCTCAGCTGTCTGTCCAGTTGCTGTTAATGTACTGGCTGCTGTAACAGTGGCTGCAACTGCAGGGGCAACAGGCACAGATGCAGCTTCAATGCCTGAGAGGTGCCCTGTCTGGGCTTTTGCCTCCAGTTGCTGAGCAAGTGGCAATGCCTGAAATTAAAATAATTGTTATTTTGAGACTGTAAAACCATACATTTTAATAATGGTACTATAGCAAACTCAGTTAAAAAATGTGTACGTTACCTGTACAGCAGGCTGAGCAATTATATGGGGTTGGTACACTTGGGCACTCTGTGAGATTACTACTCCAGCTGCAGTTGGAACAATCTTTACACCTGGGGCAGCTAAAATCGGAAACACAAAGCTCTGTGAACAATTTTTCCAATGCTAACATCAGTGTGCAGATAGAGTCAAATTACTACACTGTTCAGAATCTAGTAGAGATCTGTCTGTGTCTAAAAGCAGGGTTACTCTCTTTAACTACCACTACTGTGTTGTTCGTACAGCCTTAGTGTGAAAACATTTTCTAATACCCTGTAATCTCAGCTGCATGTCATCACATAAAAAAGCACTGAAAGGGCTACATTTTCCTAAACCTTAACTGTAATATTTTCTCATCTTTCCAGTACTAATATGAACTAATAAATGGTCGGTGACTGTGCCAACATCTACAATGTGTCAAAGCATCTTGTACCTCCTAGAATTCCATTTCCCTGTGAGGTGCTGGCCCCTGCTCCTTGCTGGTAGTACGTGTGATAGTCCTATTGAAAAAAAGTAATTCATTGAAACACAAACATTTATTTTTTTGAGCTTCAAAGGTGTGAAACTACCACACCTTGGTTCATACTCAGAGTCATCAGTGATGTAATAGTCATATTTTAATAAATGGACATTTAAAGCAAACAAATCAAAAGATATCAGAAATGATCTAATCTCTAGCAAATTGTTAAAACGTTTCCTTTTTCACTCTGCTAACCTGTGAAGCTGGAGTATAGCCTTCTTGCAGGTAGGTGTACTCTGACATTCCCTCTGAGCTCTGTTGTGGCCGAAAAGGTAAAGTGTACATTAGGATTCTGAGACACTGATATTTGGAGATGATAAACATGTTGTTGTTGAGAGTACATGGGCCTACCTGACTTGAGGACCACTGGGCTGCAGCGATAGCTGTGCTGGCCACAGAAAAGGCACTGACACGATTCCCATCTGGTAGTAAAAGGTCCCTGAAGGGAAATGGAAAAAAAAATTGCAAACAAGCTTATTCCCACCGTTATTTCTAAGTGTGGATGACCCCCCCCCCAATTCTGGATCAAAATAAGCAACTTGTAGAAAAACAAATGAGTTACCAAAGAGATTAAAAGGTAAAAAATACGGTACTTTTCGTCTATCACAAAACCAAAGAACACAATACACTATTTTTATACTCACTTTCTAGCACTCTTAGCATAATCCACCCCAATTGTTTTTCCATCCAGTTTTAGAGGAGGTTGCAATCCCTGTAAGATGGTTAGCAGCTGAGAGGCCTCCTGTGAAAAGAAGCAATATTACACTTTAAGTGAAATGTAGACTTCAGTGAGGTGGTGTGTTCATTTAGTAGAGACATTTAAGATAACTAAGGAACGATATTAGTGGGAAAGCCGAATGGAATCCACTGGTAAGTGTGTGGTTTTTACAGCAGTATATTATGATGCTGCTTAACGGTATACTGTGACAATGTTCACCTGTAGATACTAAAAAATACTTTACCAGAGGAGAGGACAGCTGTACAAATGCAAAGCCTCTGTTCTGGCCTGTCTGCTTGTCCTTGATGAGGCGAATGTTGTTAGATGAAAGATTAGCATATGGTGCCAGGGCTGTCATGATGGCCTCCACAGTACTCAGGGGAGCAATATTTCTCAGGATGATTGCTGTACAGAAAAAAGGTCAATATTGAAGTACAATGGATAGGGAAATTTTCATTCCAATTTGGGATATAACATCTATAAAACACAAGTCCTTACTGTCGCCATAGAAATCTCCACTGGGTTGAGTTTCAGAGACTCCAGTGTTACTGCTGGTTTCACTTTCTGTTGAGAAAACGACAGAAGTAAGAAGTGCATTAATTCAAACTTCGGAACAGTAAAATCAGAAGAGCTGGAAATGAGGTATAAAGTGACAAGTGTCAAAAACCTCTCTAAAAAAAGAGTGAGTGTTTATAATATCAGTCAGACTATCTCAAATTCCATTATGTATTGTGTTTTGTCCCTGTTTTGTGTTATTGTCAGGTAGGAAGGAAAAGAAATGCATGCTGTTCCCCATCTATGCGCTTTGCCTACATCTAGAATCCATTTAAGAATCCATATGATTTTGTTTACTAGGCCTCTACAACTCCAAAAACAAACTTTGCGTTGCATCCCAGCACTGCTGCCTCAGTCTGCGCGGATGTCTGCTGTCAGTGGCCTCTTGTTGATTTTTAACTACTTACCAGCTTTGGCTGCTCCACACCTGAAGCACTTCAGCCTCCTCCGGAAATTGTACAGGCCACACTGCAAGTAACCGTTCACATCATTTTTATTATACACCTACTAAAGCCCTTAATAGTGCTGCCTCAGAGAACAGGCAGTCTATATTGGTGCAGCATACCATACTTACCTGAGACACAACCTAACCATTACCGCTTATCCAAATGTAGGTGTACCAAAAAAAAAGGCTGACAGGACTTTGACAATTGTAATTTAAAGGCCTGATGTGTGTGTGTGTGTGTGTGTGTGTATGTGTGTGTAGTGTTATCTGGTAGCATTGTTTGGATAAGGTGATCATGAAAAAAATACAGATCATTAACTTACAGTGTTGCAGAGCCAGTCTTCATACTTGTTTCTGGGGTGACTGTAGTGCATATCTACGCATTTGCCTTGGATGGTCAGACGTTTCTGAAAGAGGAGGACAAAAATCACTAAAGTGCTCATGGCGAGCATCAATCTCATCAGTAGAGCAAACAGTGTTGGAAGGGAGAGAAGGGGAAGAAGGCCCCCCCAACAGATAGCCTTTGTGTTAAAGACAGGCACATGATGTATATGTGAGCATGATGTATAGAGGGTTCTTTAGGTGTTTGGGACCCGTGTGCCCAGACTGAGCTGGAGCAGAGTGTACAATGTGAACCTAACAGACATTTTTTTGACTGCTTTAAAAACATGTACTGACTTCCCACAAAAATGGTAGAAAAAAAGAAGAGTGACATTCTTTAAAAAAAAAAAAAATTAAAAAAAAAAAAAATTAAAAAGCCCCATCTACTGAGGGGTGACCTTAGAAAAAGAATAGTCTGGGGATTACATTCAACCATGAAATATCATTGATAATCTCTCTATCAGCAAGTTAATTATAATGTTTTTATTTTAAATATAGGTTCCTTAAGGAGATGACCTCCCAATACAATTCAAATCTGCAGCTTTGATGCTACTGGTAATACAGTAAACTAAACAAAATACATGTTAAATCATAAGGTATGAATAATCTCCTCTATTTATAAACAAATTAAATGTTTTTGTTAAAAATAAAATACAATCCATTAATTAAAAAAAAAAAAAAAAAAATTGTACAGATTCCACACTACTTGTTCAATTCACTTTGGTTGCCTTTTGGGTTATTTTTCCAGAACCCTAAGATTAAAACTAGACTTGGCGATTGTGAAGCAACCTGATTGGTCTCCATCCATCGGGTAGCATCTTGCAAGTGATAAAAGTCCACGAAGGCGAAACCACGGCTTATACCTAGAGACAGCATTCAAATATAGACGGGAGGCGTGTTAGTTAAGAGTCCATGGGCATATTATTCAAACTCTTCCACAAAATGCTTCCCGACCCAGGCCCTTTTTGGTACACAGTGGGCCACTCCTTAGGAGTTTTACCATAGCAAGAAATCCTGCTGAATATCACTGTTTGGACCACACTCAACAACAAAGTGTGTGTTTGCCAACTGATTTTCTCAAAAGGAATTATTGCTGCTGTTACTTACCTTAAAAGATCCACAATGAACTGCAATGAAAAGTATTAAATCAACATTTCAAACCCCTTTCAAGTAACTTGATACAATTGTTTCCTAACTGCTATGGGAAAATGGGTCTGAATGGAAGCAGATTGGCCCTATGGTCAAAGACTGGGGGAAGGTTGGAGTCCGCCTCATGTCTGGTTCTCACCTGTTTTCTTTTTCATCAGCCTGACATCCACTGGCTGGGGTCCCTCCAGTTGGTCTATGGCAAACCGAATCTAAATATCAACATAGAGATGGTACTTTAACATTATTATACTAAACCTGCCCCAGGAAAAGGCATATCTTTGTACAGAGTGGGTGGTGCGCCCACACACAAAAAAACAACCTGCATGCGAGAGAGGTTACATATCTGGAGACAAAATTAAAATACTTACATCATCCTCAGTGACATGAGGAGAAAGACCCCAGAGCATGATGGTCTTGCTCTTCTTCTCCTCCCCAGACTCCCTTCTGTAATCCTGCTCTGGGTAGTCGCCATCTGAGTTATAACCATCTTCTGATCTATCACTGTTGCGTCGTTTCCTGTCCCTCTGCTTTAAAAACAAATAGACCAATGCATCATGTAAGTATTAACGTCATCAAACAACTAATCAATTTATACTCCAGCATCGTAATAATGTTAAAAGTCACTAAATATTAAAATAACTACCTCTGGACTGTCTCTTGATCCTCTGCGATCTCCTCCCTCATACCGATCACTACGTCTGTCTTCCCCCCAGCGGCGCATGGTGTGATCACGCTCTTGATCCCTCTCTCTTCTGTCACGCCATTCTGATTCATCGCGGGACTGGTCAGAGCCATATCTACCACTACGTTCTGTCCGACTAATTCTATTAAAGAGGACATGGAAAGGAAATGTAAAACATCAGCACACCATGACATTTGCTGCAATATGATTTCGAGCAAATACTATTTTGTCAGCATAATCAATTAGACGATTTCTTGATTATCAATGTTTGCACAAGTGATGAAATCAAAGATCAGTGACCACTGTCTCTTTTCAGTAATTAGATAAATTGAAGAGCCCTGATGCAGGACTCTCCCTCACAATCAAGAGCAGCCTAGCTTTGCTAAACAAGCCACAATACCATGAAGTGGTCAACATGTCACAATATGTATATTAGACCTATATCATTTTCAGCACTTATACTTCTTCTATAACATGCCATTTCAGTGTAGCTTCTTAGATTTAGAGTTAGCCACTTTCATGAGAAATGTCGCACCAGACAACATGTCTTTGAACTCGATGGATTAAATTCTTTGTTTTTCTAAATTAGGCCTGGTTGGATACTTAAACCCGACGGATTTAGGTAGTATAGCGATCATCAAGACCAAGCAACATTAACTGATAACTTAAGGCCAAAGTTACAGGCGTTTAAAACGCATCGTCCTCTCCACCTTTGAGGATATAACAGGCGTTTGAACTTGGGGACTAAAATAACGCTGCCATTATAGCTAGCCCCACCTCCCATGGCGCCCGGCGCTAGCGCTTTAGCCCGCTACTCACCTTTTATCCGCTCCCATTTTCACTCAGCCCCCGCACTCACACGACCTCTGCAAAGCAAAAAAAAAAAAATGCCAATGGCTCCAAGTTACACCAACACTCTGCTGTATCGATGATTGTCAACACGCTCAAACACAGCAGTTATCTTACGGTCTAGTTGCTTAGATTACAATGAGGACATCGAAATGTTTGTCAACCATAACATGGAGCCGGGCCGCCGTTAGTAAACCGACACACAACCTGTGCCTTGAGATTTTTAATTTCCAATCTCAATGTGCGGTAACTCACCGGTGTCGTTATTTATTTTTTTAAATAAACAACGTTATTGGCCACTATTAGCTTTTCGAAATGAAACTTGAAGAACTGCGGTCTCGAAAATTCATCTCACGTTCAAGGACTTTTCCACAACACTACGACGGGACCTTCTTTGTCCCGAGATGCACTGGTGTAGAACCCTGTGCATTATGGGTAACGTAATATTTTGCCCCGAAGTTAACTTGCAGGTAAGACTTGGTACGGACCCGTTTGTTTCCTTGGTTTTATAATCGGTTGTATTTAGGTTGACATTACATAAGATAAAACTGAGGTCGGGTTGGATCATTGATTGTTACAGTTGTCTGTCTTCTAATGCTTTATGAGGGACTCGTGGGACCTGGACATAAACATCTGTTGAAGTGATGCCTGAAAGTCGAATCCAGGGGAAAAATACCCTTTACCGCCATTTTACCTGTTCTATCGCTTTTTATCTTGTCATATTTGCAGAACATGGCATTTTCCCAATAATAAATAGCTTTCGAAATTTTGTGATAATATGTCCATTTGATACATCTCGGTAGGTCTCCACTCTTGTTCGACATTCCCTTCATTTCATCCCGACTTGTACTGAACAAAATTATGACATTTTTAAGTGTAATTTTTCTCCTGTCGGGTCTATTCCACTGCCATTCAAGTTCATTTTAGTGACTGTATAGTCATTAGTTGTATTATTGGAATACAGTAATAAACTTATTTACGACTCATTAATACTTTGCAGTGCTATAAAATTACATACTGTAAAAAGATTTCAGACTCTTTGTAACACACTAGGCGTCCTCTTATCTATCTTGTTTGGCAAGATGACGAGCATATTCATGTGGAGTAAAGGATTGAAGATTCAACAGAAGAAATATAATCCCCTCAAATCTTGCATATTATTATTACCATGTATTACAGATGTGGCATTTAGTCAAGAAACAATATGAACATAGATCATATGAAGAGATGGATTTATAATTAATGTAATATTAATTGCAAGATTCCAAATGACTCTTGCACATGTACCACAGCTCTGTATATTCAACAACAATCTGACCTATATAATGCAGTACACTGGTTGTTGTCCAGTTCCTGTCTGTATATAATAGATGTACATGTTGGCTTTTACTTATCATTGTTTTGTTGTATGTCTATTTTTGTATATTCCTGTAAAGGTCTCTGCTTTGTTTGAGTGTATTGAGAGCTTATATGAACTAGACTCAATTTCCTTATATGTGTCAACATTCCTGGCCAGTCAAGTTGAATCTGAATATAAACTGCAACATGAAACAAGGTCATGGTATATCTTTTATTACAGTACTTAAACCCTTAAACATCAAACAGTTCACTGTACAAGCAAGTCCCTAATAAAGATGACAACACAATTACTTGTTTAGCATGGCACACAAGAATGTTCCCTGTTCATTAATCTCTGATGTAGACATAGATGCTCAAAAATTGTGCTGATACCAGATCCATAATTGAGCTCCACATTTTTGAAACCAATACTTATGGAGCATATTTTTATAATGTAGCATTGATGATGATTGAATCACTGGCACCCAGGATAGACCCAGGCCTTCTATACAAATGTGTCATGGGATAAAACAACACAAAACTCAACCATTTAATATAAAAATGGTCCACATGGCCCCAAAAAGGAGGGTGGAATCCATCACACTTATTCCAAGGATTCGGGTGAGGGGTGGGCAGGTAGCTCTAGGATGCTATTCCTTCTCCATTGAGTTCTAGGTCAAGGTCTCTCCTTTTGTCACCTGAAACGAGATACATACTTATGTTATGCTCATATCATTTTTGAAATATTCAGAACAAAAACTCGTTAGGTTGTTTGAATACTTACTCTCGCCTCAATGTATTCAATCCTCCTCTCCAAGGCTGTCAGCTTCTCATTGAGAGTGGCCAAACGAGATCGACACGACATATCTGATGGTAATAAGTTGCATTTAGCAAAAGTTATGACATTTCAGTTAGTGAGGCGTAGCTTATCTATGCTCCCAATAATGATAAACATCACTGCTGACAACTAACATTATTCCTAAGAGACGATCGATATATATCAATGGTTATGCAACTGCTGGAATTACATTATTTACAGCATAGCAGACTTTCATTAGCATTAGCAATAGCAAAAACACTGGCGTTAGATGGCTCAGTGCTAGAATCTAGTAATTATTTGATTAAACTTTTTACCATTCGTTAGATATCTAACATTAGTTAAAGTGCAAAGCGAACTGTAAGGTAACCCTACACCAAGCCGTCTCGGTGCTTGTACGAGGAAACGGTAATGAGCCCGCAGCTAACGACAATGCTAATTGCTAACTGGGAGTGGCCATCGAAAACATCAACATCAGCGCTAGCAGCAGCGGAACAGCTAGCTCGAGTTAGCTAGCTTGAGCGACACATTTAAGACAAAACGTCCGCGCCGATGGCGACCATGTCGCCGAACTGGTCGTCGAAAGCTCACCGAAGGAGTTGAGAAAGTCGGCGATTTTTTTGATGCTGCTCGTAATCACTTCTATATACTCTCGATTCGCCCAATCTTGGTGAATCTCTCTCTGCACCGGGTCTTCCTGGCCAGCCATACTGGACGAGTCGCAACTCGGCGTAGCGCACAATCAGTGGTAGCGCTGCGGTTCATCATCCGGGAAGCGCGGAGGAGAGCGGCCGCATGTTCCGGCCGAGGAACTGGAAAATTAAGGGAAATTACAAATTCATTTTAGACAGTACATTTCCAGTATGTGGTATAACGTGTAATCAACGTTAGTTTGCGTTGATTATCCATTCAGCTGACCCAAGACAACTGAAAGGATTAAGGGCTGTTTTAAAGCAGCCGCCAAAGTTTATTGTTACTATAGACAACTCACAAGACTGGTTTGATTTCATTTGGTAATGAAGTCAGCCACATGTGCGCGAAGCTCGATGGGTTAAATTATTATTTTTTTGCACGTAAGGGGACGTGAAAATTAACGTTAATGTCAAAAAGTCAAAATTTATAAAAAGCAAACAAGAAAAAATACCTCCTCGTACTGGCCAAAGTGGCCAAAGATGCGGCTGTCTTAGATTTCTCCCATATAAACAGTCACAAAACACTGGACATATCACAAAAGTCAAGTAAAAGCTACATTTTCCAGGAACCTAATGTGGTTTTAAGGATGTGTTTTGACGCATAGGGCAAAAAAAAATGACAGTAGCACTTTATATGACATGAAATGTTTATTTTCTAAGGTATTTGTGATATCACTTATACACAGTGGCTGAGTCAGTCTTTTACATAGCCATCAGAAACTCCCCTCACAATAAGGCTTCAAGGAGTGTCTTCATTGAGTAAAAAAGGTGAACAACCATAGTGTACTGCACTGGAAATATCACATCATTAACAGTGCTGCAAAACTAACCGTGAAAGTGGAAAACACGATAAAATACTCCCAAACAGATGTGTGACTACTGATTATTCCTTTTGGCTGGGCTGGTCGTAACTGAAATTCTTCACAGCCACCCAGAGTGGCACATTTTACTCGAGTAGCTTTTGAATATCTGCCTCAATATCAATAGTGAGGAACTTTCTGCTATGTTTTGGCCGAGGAACTGGAAAATTAAGGAAAATTACAAATTCATTTTAAACAGTACATTTCCAGTATGTAGTATAACATGTAATCAACATTAGTTTGCGTTGATTATCCATTCAGCTGACCCAAGACAACTGAAAGAATTATGGGCTGTTTTAAAGCAGCCGCCAAAGTTTATTGTTACTATAGACAACTCACAAGACTGGTTTGATTTCAGTTGGTAATGAAGTCAGCCACATATACACAAAGCTTGATGGGTTAAATTATTATTTTTTGCACATAAGGGACGTGAAAATTAACGTTAATGTCAAAAAGTCAAAATTTATAAAAGCAAACAAGCCAAATAACTCCTCGTAATGGCTGTGGCCAAAGATGTGGCTGTCTTAGATTTCTCCCATATAAACAGTCACAAAACACTGGACATATCACATAAGTCAAGTAAAAGCTACATTTTCCAGGAACCTAATGTGGTTTTAAGGATGTGTTTTGATGCATAGGGCAAAAAATGACAGTAGCACTTTATATGACATGAAATGTTTATTTTCTAAGGTATTTGTGATATCACTTATACACAGTGGCTGAGTCAGTCTTTTACATAGCCATCAGAAACTCCCCTCACAATAAGGCTTCAAGGAGTGTCTTCATTGAGTAAAAAAAGTGAACAACCGTAGTGTACTGCACTGGAAATATCACATCCTTAACAGTGCTGCAAAACTAACTGTGAAAGTGGAAAACACGATAAAATACCCCCAAACAGATGTGTGACTACTGATTATTACTTTTGGCTGGGCTGGTCGTAACAGAGTGGCACATTTTACTCGAGTAGCTTTTGAATATCTGCCTCAATATCAATAGTGAGGAACTTTCTGCTATAGCGCCTGTAGGGCTCTCCGTCACGGCCGACTAGGAACTTCTCAAAGTTCCAGGAGACGTCGTTCCTACACACTGGACTCCAGATGATGAACTTTGGATCGGTCATGAGAGCCATAGCATCATCAGTGGGGAAGGGCATCTTTTCCTTCAGATAGACAAACAAGGGGTGTGCGTCCTTTCCATTCACATCCATCTTCTCAAGGAGCGGGAACTTTGGTTCAAAGCCATTCCCTGGACGGACATACTTCAGAGATCTTAGGATTTCATCATTCTTGCAGTTCTCCTGTTATGAAAAAGGATAGAAACATTAAATAAAGTGTCAAGCAAATAAACAGTATGCCGTCTAGTTGCTTAAAGCTGCTGGGGGTTTTAATTCAAACTTACAAAATGATGCAAGTGGTTCATTTTCTCCAGTACTGTACTTAATTTGGAGGTAACTTTATTTCTTTTTTTTTCTTTTTCATTTTAGGCTACTTTACACTTATCACTTTTCAGAGGGAAATACACCTTTTCACCCCCTTTCTAGCTGCAGTTACAGAATTCACACAGGACTTACCTGATGTCCAAACTGATTGCAGGGAACACCCAGCACAACGAGTCCCTCAGCATGGTAGCGCGAGTAAAGCTCGTTCATCTGAGTGTAGTCCCTCGTAGTTGTTCCTCAGAGAGAGGCCACATTCTCAATGAGAACAACTTTCCCCTTCAGTGCAGCGAAACTGAAGGTTTCTCCAGACACCAGCTTAGCTGTCAGGTCATAAAACCTTTTCACGTTCTTGGCCATTCTCCTGAGTTTTTGTTTTGGTTTTTTTTTTTTGGTTGTTTTTTTGTTTATGTTCCCGGAGGAAGAATTGGACGAGGAAGCTAGACTTTACCTTTTATTCAGGCGGCCCAATGTCAACAAGTCCAGCCTTCACTTTATATAATGGGGCGGGACGCGAATGTAACACGACTCTCAAGGCTTAAACGTAACCTTGCCATTTCAGGAGGTTCATAATTTAATTTCTTGAACTCTTAACTCACAATTACTTACTTAAAGCCATTTCACTATCGAGGAAAAAATCACGAATACACGTGTACTGCGCAGCTTTGTAATAGATATTAATTATTATCAAAAATGATAAACTAATATCTCACACTATGCTGGTTTATAAATACTTTACACACTGAAGTGTTTCAGCTGTTTTTACTATAGTTCTCTCTTTTTTTTTTAATGGTCATTCATAATATGCAACAAACATTAATTAGTGTCAAGATTGAGTTTCGCAATAATGTTGGCTACCTGACAAAAGTTTCTAAATTGACCAAATATTGACTTTACACTCATAGATTACCCTGCACATCCAATATGCTATCTCATATATATATATATATATATATTTATTTATATAATGCAGCAAGCATTAGTGAGTTGTCAGAGACCAAATTTCCTTAATATTGCTTTACAACAAAAGTTCTGATGTAAATAATGACTTTACACTCATAAGATTACCCTACATCAATAATATATCTCATGGCATATATATATGTATATTTGTTTATGCTATATTTGTATTGTATGTGTGTTGTGTGTAGACGTTTTCTTTCTGCGACATGATTTTATATTTGTAAGCAAGTCTTCATCTGCTAAATGCAGTCGAGTGCCGGTACTTTTCCAGGAAGTTCTGGTAATCTCGATTTTCCTCCAAAGCTGCACGTCTCGGTCAGTTTAGACGAAGTTCGCCGTTAAATTTTAAACTCAACGACTGGTGATTGTTAAAACAAACGTAAAACGTGTTTTGCGTTTCACTTTTTTTCTGTTTTTTCTCCCTGAACATTTTTTTTGACTTAACTGTAGAAAACAACCGGTTCTTAATGCCGTCGCTCGCTTCCCACTCAACCGTCTGTTGAAACCACTAAGCATCTGAACTAGGTCATGTACGATGGATACCTGCCTCAACATCCTGGCGGCAACTTGTACTCAGGCTCCGCAATCCGACGTTAATGCTGACCGGTTCCTCCGGTGAGATCACGTTCGCCTACAGGTTGAGGACCGTGCAAAGTCTCTGACATCGGGCCAGCTTTTCCGCATCGGGTGTTTTACCCAAAAAATCGCTTACCCATTACGCAGTTGCTACTCTCTTCATCTGACAAAGCATTTATTTCCTTGAAATTTCATCAGCACTTCCTCAACTCAAAATTGGCACCCCTAACATAAAGCGGTCGAAACGCCTAGATAAACATCGTACCTTCTCAAAGTCAAAAACAGAATAAATCCGGATACTCGCCGGGTAATCCCGATGGTTTTTAAAAAATAATAAATTATCCGCATCCAAAAACTCTTTTTCACAATGAATAGTCAGTCTAAGTGACATTCCCCGAACATGTTCAAAGCGACCTGACTGTGGAGAGGCAGCCGAACAGCGGTACCGGCTCCGGCTCCGGCTCCGGCTCCGGCCGTTCTGCTGAGCCACCATGCCGGACTGGGTCAGCCTGTGTGCGGTCGCCTGCCTGCTGCTCGGCGTCCTGGCGGCGGCTTGTTACGCCGTGGTACTTCGCTCTCCTGTCCGACGTGCCACAAAGCCGACCGGTCTCCTTGCGAGGAGTGACCGCCGCCCGCCTACAACTAAAGAGGGACCGCAAAACTGCGGGCAACTTTTTAAGGAGTCTCACAGCATCGGGCCGAAGCTTTCCCGCATCGGAGTAAGTTTACGAGATCTCTGTGTTGCAACACCCACATGGCACTCTGAAATCTTGAATCCTGTGTCTCACACGATGGTTTTAAAAATGTCATTAATCACGTCAAAAAGGCTCTTTTCACAATGAAATTTGGTTCTATTCATGCATATTTCATGTGGTCTTATTGGATTTGTCCTTTTTTTCCTTTTTCTTGGCATTTTGTAGCTTGAGTTTTTGAGGTTGAGGTTCTGGCACTGGCTGATGTTTTGTGTTTTCTCTGGGTATTATAGCACATCTGGACGGGGGGTGTGGTTTTTGTGGATTCAGATTACACCAAAATATTTCATCCAATTTAATTTCCGGTTGTTTATTTATTTGTGTCCTGAGATGTAGTCTCAACATATCAGTGCTCAACCCTAAAAGGTCTTTTGGAGACTTCCAAGTTTTCCAATATTAAATTAGCCCTATTATGAAATGAAATAAATTATATTTCAGAAAATACAAAACACATTAAATCATAGCTTAGTACTATATTTACCAATCACCAATGTCAAGCATACATGACAATAAACCAAAAAAAAATCTGGGAAATACTATCAATAATGAAATAAACTAATGAAATAAAACGAACTCCGTATTGCTGCAAATAAGAATCATAATGTGTGTTTTCATGTTATTTATTCTATAACTTGAATTTCCAATGTATTTGGAGTTCCATGAAGATTAATGATCAAAATGGGGAAGCTTCCAGCACCTGTTTGAATTTGATCAAAGTTGTTTTGGTCTACTTTACTGCCACACCAGAGCTGTTAAATTCACAATTAAAAAGTTGGCTCTCTCCATGAGATGTTTTCCCACACTCCCAACTGTTCCCTGTGTGAACTCATCCATCCCCAAACCTCAGTGTCTATAAGCAGCAGGAAATATTATCTGCTGGATCTATTTTCTTGATACCTAATCCTGCTCACTGTCTGGGGTCTCTAAAATCATGCAGTGCTTGTTCTTACATATTAAAGTGAGTCTAGCATGAGTCTTTTTTCAATAGGCTCTGCCCAAACAGACCAAGAGGGGATGGAACAAGGAATAGCAACCTTGATTATGGTTTAGTAGTTTGGATGTTAAGGTAACTAGAGTGGAAAACCAAGGCCTGACAGATGTAGTCTCAAGAAACATGCATCTGCTAGAGCATAAGCTGAAAGTGAATGTTGATGAATTTATGTTGCTGGCTTTCAGTCGTTTCAGCTCAAACGTATGAATGGAAGAGCTAAAAGGAAATCAGTTGATTGCTCAATCTATCAAACAAAAATTAATTTTGAAAATTAATTAACCACTCAAGTCATTAATTAAGCTAAAATGTCAAACATTATCTGGTTCCAGCTTATCAGTGTTAAGATTTTCTGGTTTTCTCTGTGTCATTCTGACACCTAAATTGTAGATAATATTTTTTCAGTTGCTTGGATTGCTGAAGATTTGGGAGAAACGAAAGGCTAGACCTGAGATGCGACAGTTTGCTGCAGGAACATGTGATGGACATTGTTTTACAATTTACAGTGGTTTTACAGACTAAAGGAATAATCCAGAAAAAGAATAATCAGTAGTATAATTGATTAAATTAATGCAGTGCATATATACTATATATATATATATATTTAATACAAAGTTTTAAAACTGCAGCTTTAGCAGAGTGAAATAATCAGAAAGTGTCGTAAGTGGCCATTATTAATGATTCTTTCTTCCCATGTTACATATCCTTATTTCAGAAGATATAATGACTCCATATTTTATATGGTAGTGTCAATAGTGAGAATGAAACTGTGTTTATCAGTATTGAGTAAACAATACTGTGATATTACCTCTGTCAGCATGAAGTACCTCTAATATTTTCAGTAATTCTCTGTTTTTGAATTATGCTGATACCATTTGCTGAACCAGCTTTCAGTGGCATTGAGTTAAGTGGCACTGCTTAAGTTTCAAGTATATACCCTTGATGAGCAGTAACTTGATGTAGGTAACTGCACAGAGCGAATGGATTATTCCTGTGCTCTGTCCCTTTTGTTTTGCCTACCTCTTTTTCCTGAACCCGGGTAATTAGGCTAGCAGCGGAGTGGGTCCTAGTTCCTCTGCACAGTCACAGCCAAGTCCTGATCTAAGTTAAAATAATTGGTGTAATGATCTCAGCTCATTAGTGTTCGAGCTTCAGGATGCCGATGATTCAGTCCCCGCATCAGGAGCCCCAGAGTGCTCTCTCTGTTATTTGGTGGCTAAATAGTGAGACACTGTCCACTGATATTTGCAGAGAAGAATTTCAGTAAAGGACAGAGGATGAGTACAGTATGTATAGACTCATCTCTGTTCTGGGTTTTTCACTTTTACCCTCCTTAATCACTTCCTCTGAGAAACAAAAAGACCTCCATAAGGCTCTTGAGTTGTCCCGATGGCCATGGATGCTACGGCCGGGAGCAGCTAGGCACAAAATTTTTCTTGAGAAGCACTCTCACTCAAGCCCCCACCAGCCTCTGGCCAGGGGGGGGCCTTGACCCGATGTGCCCACTTCACCTATCTCTCTGTAGCCTCTCTCTTTGTCTCTCTCAGTTCCCAACAAATGCCAGTGGGAGATAACACTGGTAGAACGCGTGGTTTTCTGTCAAACTTGAAATTTCAAGTAAGCGATTGGGGTTCAGGGTTTGCGGCCCTTGAGACAAGGACTGTCTAAATAAAAACCTGGATGACAAGTGCATTAGTGATGAAATGACATGTGTCTATCACGATTACAGACCTGTTGTTTAACACGCTTATGATGAAAGAGGGTATGGTGACAGGTAGAACTAGCCAGGAATACCATATGATGAGCAACCTGATGGTATGTAACCAGAATAGAGCGAATGGATTATTCCCAGCTCTGCTTCAAAACCCTTTTGTTTTGCTCACCCTCTTTTTCCCAAGCTGGCAATTAGGCTAGCAGCGGAGTGGGTCCTAGTTCCTCTGCACAGTCACAGCCAAGTCCTGATCTAAGTTAAAATAATTGGTGTAATGATCTCAGCTCATTAGTGTTCGAGCTTCAGGATGCCGATGATTCAGTCCCCGCATCAGGAGCCCCAGAGTGCTCTCTCTGTTATTTGGTGGCTAAATAGTGAGACACTGTCCACTGATATTGCAGTGAGAAGAATTTTCAAAAGTGCAGCTGACAGAGGATGAGTGTCAGCATGGCTAGACTCATCCTCTGTTCTGGGTTTTCTCACTTTTACCTCCTTTAATCACTTCCTCTGGAGAAACAAAAGACCTCCATAAGGCCTTGAGTTGGTCCTGAGATGGTTGCCATGGATACATGGCTGGAGCAGCTAGCACAAATTTTCTGAGAAGCACTCACTAAAGCCCCCACCAGCCTCTTCAAGCCAGGGGGGGTTTTCTGACCTGATGTGCCCACTTCACCTATCCCCCGCAGCTCTCCTCTTGTCTCCTTTTGTAAATGCCAGTGGGAGAATGCTTACTGGTAGAGCAGCGTGGTTTTTCTGTCAAACTTGAAATTTCAAGTAAGCGATTGGGGTTCAGGGTTTGCGGCCCTTGAGACAAGGACTGTCTAAATAAAAACCTGGATGACAAGTGCAATAGTGATGAAATGACATGTGTCTTATCATTGACATAGACCCATGTTTGGGTCACGCTATGATGAAAGCAGAGGGCATGGTGACAGGGGGTAGAACCAGTCAGGAAATGCATATAAATGTTAGTCTTGTGGTGAATGATGAAATAGTAGAAAATCTCACTAATGCTCACCCTTTCAGACTGTCATAGTAAAACATCTAAAACGTGAGCCACCCTGAATCTGCGTGTGGATAGAAAATACTTTGTATGCAGGTGAAGATAGTTTGCCTTTCTTTCACTGTTGACTTACTAAAGTCTATGCAGACAATCTGCTACAGAGGCACAAAGAAGAGAGGGAATTGAGTTGAATTTGAAAGTTTGACTTCATATGAGCTGTCAGTGTATTGAAACGATCAGAACTGCACATTTGTCTGGATGAGTGCAGAGAGAGCCAAAACAAAATTGTGAGCCACCCTGAATCTATGTGGTGGATAGGTAGAAAATACTTTGTATGCAGGTGAAGATAGTTTGCCTTTCTTTCACTGTTGACTTACTAAAGTCTATGCAGACAATCTGCTACAGAGGCACAAAGAAGAGAGGGAATTGAGTTGAATTTGAAAGTTTGACTTCATATGAGCTGTCAGTGTATTGAGGAAACATCAGAGAACTGCACACATTTGTCTGGATGAGTGCAGAGAGGCAAAACAAAAATTGTGGATAGAGGCTTGTGAGGCTTGCAGTGTTTTTACTGCAGTTGACTTTTCTTTGTGATGACTAATAAATCCACTTGGCCCAGACTCTTCACTGTGAGCACCCAAAACATCCAAAGAGTCAAAAAATGTTCTTGTGTGGAAAGCTTCTCAAATGTACCTGTGATACTAAAAAGAATACCCATCGTTTACACCCAGTTTAAAATCCATCTCCATCTGAACAGAGTCTGGACTCCCCTATTTGTGATGACCTAATAAATCTTGGCCTTGACTCTTCATAACGAGCACCCAAAACATCCAAAGAGTCAAAAAATGTTCTTGTGTGGAAAGCTTCTCAAATGTACCCGTGATACTAAAAAGAATACCCATCAAGCCATTAACTCGATATTTAAAATCCATCTCCATCTGAACAGAGTGTTTGATGTGTTATCTTTTCATTTGGCCAGCTTCACTGAAAAACTAGCCCAGCTGACTCACTGAAAACTTGACTTGACTTTACTGTTGACAAACACTTGACCTTTCTTATGACAACACCATTTGGAGTGGTGAGTGGATATTTATTTAAGGGTTTAGGACATTTGATAATGGGAGATCATCTCTCTCTCTCTCTCTCTGAGACCTTATCTAATCTGCCCTTCATAATAATCATAATAATCTTCAGAGGATCCAAAGCATTTTGGTACCATGCTCACTGGAGACTAGGTGTGGTTTACTGCTCATCATGTGTATATTTAGAAGAATTGCACCATGTGTGTTTGTTGATTCATACTTGAGAACAGGATACCGAGTTAACAGAGATATAAAACAGAAAAACAGCAAAGCTTCACATTAGAGAAGCTGTACCCAGGATATTTTTTGCGTTTGAAAAGTGGGTCAAACAATTAACCAAATAACAAATTAATTGGTGATTAATCGTCTGTTGATCAATGAATTGAAGCTCTAACCTAAAGATGAATCTGTACGATGGTCACACGTTCGAGTAAGGCTGGTAACTGCTCTATACAATCAGATTAAAAAGTCATTCTGATCATTAGAATTGGTCACATAATGATTCAAATCTCAAAATTTAATTTCAGTCTACCAGCCAAATTGAAGTAGACTACTACACTTTATTCATAATAATATTCAAAATAGGAAAGAAAGTCTTTGATGCCTCGGGAGTATTCATTTGTAAAAAGAAGTGTCTCCCTTTTCTTTAAAGTTTAAGACATTTGATAATGGAGATCATCTCTCTCTCTCTCTCTCTGAGACCTTATCTAATCTGCCCTTCGCAATAATCATAATAATCTTCCAGGATCAAAGCATTTTGTCAGTCGGGTGCTCAGAATGGATGAGGGAGAAATAATTGCAGCGCTGCCAAATGCTCCAATTAAAACTCCTATTAATGAGCTATTTTTTCTTTAACTTTGGCACCTTGCTAACATCTCAGAAGATATTTTTTATTTAGAAAAATTACCATGTGTACCATTTTTTTTGATTCATACTTGAGAACAGGATACCGAGTTAACAGAGATATAAAACAGAAAAACAGCAAAGCTTCACATTAGAGAAGCTGTACCCAGGATATTTTTTGCGTTTGAAAAGTGGGTCAAACAATTAACCAAATAACAAATTAATTGGTGATTAATCGTCTGTTGATCAATGAATTGAAGCTCTAACCTAAAGATGAATCTGTACGATGGTCACACGTTCGAGTAAGGCTGGTAACTGCTCTATACAATCAGATTAAAAAGTCATTCTGATCATTAGAATTGGTCACATAATGATTCAAATCTCAAAATTTAATTTCAGTCTACCAGCCAAATTGAAGTAGACTACTACACTTTATTCATAATAATATTCAAAATAGGAAAGAAAAGTTTTTGATGTGCGGCTTAAAGGGTATTCATTTAACCCAACCTTAAAAGTGTCTTTGACTCACAGTTCTTTAGAGACAGGTACTTTGGAAATACAATTGTCAGTGGTGCTCCAGAATGGATGAGGAGAAATAGTGCAGCGCTGCCGTGCTCAATTAAAACTCCTATTAATGAGCGGCTATTTTCTTAGGTAGACTTTGGCACCTTCTTCGCTTGCAATTTCAGAAGATATTTTAGCGGCTTGATTAAGGATGATGCAAAAAGTAGAGTTCTGTACAATCAGCTCCTACAGAGAAACACAAGCAAATTTTTTCTTTTTTACCATTTTTTTTTTTAATGGCCAAATTTTTTTTTTAATCGTGACATTAATTCATCAGTTACTAACCCAACCTTGTGTTTTTGACTCACAGTTGGAGGCTCTATATGATTAATCTGAACTATCAAACTATCAGTCTTAGAGACAGGTACTTTGGAAATGTTGATGGTAGGTAGAGTTTTTTCCGCTGTAATTTTCATTTAGCGGCTTGATTAAGGATGATGCAAAAAGTAGAGTTCTGTACAATCAGTTCCTACAGAGAAACACAAGCAAATTTAGTTGTTTTTTTTGACCATTAATGGCCAAATTTGTTTTTAGGGTGCCTGGACCACAGTGCCGCTGTGCTGTTGGCAGTATTCTGGAGCTTATGATAGTCTAAGGCTTCATTTGAGGAGCTTCTAAGGCGCTATGAGACATCTGGCTTTACTTATGAGCATTTTCCTTTCCGAAGTCAATATTATGTATCACTACTCCTCTCCACAAGATCGCTTTTTCTCTATTCTCCTGAGCACGAGGAGAGTCTACCCACAGCTAGAGCTCTACATCAAGGTACTATACTCTTTTCTCCAGAACCTTTCTCAATCACTCGACACAAATTATTTTTATATCACAGTCACTACACACAGTTTTGGAGCTAAATGTAAAAAGTTTTTTTTTTCTGGACTATCAAACTATCAGTCTATCTTATACTGTCACTGCCTCTCCCACTTTAAAAAAGGCAAATATTCCATTCATGAAAATGTGATACAATAAGACTAATGATAACCCAAAACTGGAAAATAAAGAATACTTATGTATAAATATTAATTCCATATGACATATACTGTATATGCATATACTGACACAGTAGATTTGGTAGTGGTTTAGAGACGATTTGCATACATGTCCACACTAAACAGCTATTAGTCATGTATGGACAGATGTTTTCCATGTAGTATTTGAGAAATGTCTTAATCCCTGTGTGAACTAAATGTAAGGGAAAACTGTATTCATTATTCTGCACAACAGTGAAAGATACTCTATCTTCCCACAGCCAGCATCTTTAGCTCATCATATACGTGTCCCATGGGCCTTAGTGTTCCCACAAAGTGTCTTGGGTGCAAACTGAGTCAGCACACAAAACAACATTAAAACACTTCCAGTGTTTCTATTTTGACTCAGGTCCTGACCTTTTTCAAAATATTTAACATTTTCAGACATTACTTATTTCAGTGAAGAGAAAAACAGGAAAGGGAATATGCAAGCCTTTGTTTATGTGCATGTTTGTGTGTGTGTATGATAGAATGAATTATTGCTGAGTCTCAGATGGGGTTACATCAAATAGTTGTGCACCATCACGAGTCTCGACTCATGATTGTCACATGCACATACGAGTCATACTGTCTTGAGTGCCTGAGACCACAGTGCCGCTGTGCTGTTGGCAGTATTTCTGGGCGAAGGAAAGCCAAGGCAAGCAGAGCTTCTGGTAGCTATGAGACAGCTTTTTTGAGGTTTCCGCCAAGGTTTTTCGCAATTTCAGAAGTCACATGTGGTCACTACCTCGTTCCCCCACAAGACGTTTTTCTCTATTCTCCTGAGCACGAGGAGAGTCTACCCACAGCTAGAGCTCTACATCAAGGTACTATACTCTTTTCTCCAGAACCTTTCTCAATCACTCGACACAAATTATTTTTATATCACAGTCACTACACACAGTTTAAAAGCTGGGGATTGAAATGTAAAAGTTTTTTTTATAAATGCCTTTTTACTGCTTCCCCTGGAGGGCTGGGAGGTGTGTTTGGAGGTACAGCAGGGAGAGATTTATATTGAAAAGGATGGAGATGTGGCGGAATCAAGAAGAGAATAGATAGAACATTTTTGAGCTCCTTTTTCCACTTTATGATGGAATGATCTCTCTGACTGCTCTTCAGGGGATGCTGGGAAAGTGAGTCATTGTGATGAGCAGAGAGTTTTGCAGATATGGTTTAATCATGCAGCATTCTAAAACAGGTGGTAACACCACAGGTTGTCTCAGTCACTCTGCCTCTGCTGGAGGAATTCTTAAAAAAAAGGCAAATATTCCATTCATGAAAATGTGATACAATAAGACTAATAATGCTTAAAACCAGAGAAAATAAAAGAATACTTATGTATAAATATTAATTCCATATGACATATACTGTATATGCATATACTGACACAGTAGATTTGGTAGTGGTTTAGAGACGATTTGCATACATGTCCACACTAAACAGCTATTAGTCATGTATGGACAGATGTTTTCCATGTAGTATTTGAGAAATGTCTTAATCCTGTGTGAGCCTAAATGTGAGAAGCTTGTATTCATTATTCTGCACAACAGTGAAAGATACTCTATCTTCCCACAGCCAGCATCTTTAGCTCATCATATACATGTCCCATGGGCCTTAGTGTTCCCACAAAGTGTCTTGGGTGCAAACTGAGTCAGCACACAAAACAACATTAAAACACTTCCAGTGTTTCTATTTTGACTCAGGTCCTGACCTTTTTCAAAATATTTAACATTTTCAGACGTGCACTTGAACGCTGTTTAAACCTGGCTCCGCTCCAGTGGCACTTACCCTGTCTGAGAGGTCAGCTTACACAGTCATCAAACTGGGCATCAGTCTCCTTCAACAACAATATTAAAATCTTCCTTCGATCTTTCAGTGAAGAGAGAAAAAGCAGAAAGGGAATATACAGGAAAGCCTTTGTTTATACACTTGCATGTTTAAATGATTTGTGTATGATAGAATGAATTATTGCTGAGTCTCAGATGGGGTTACATCAAATAGTTGCAAGTAAATTATCAATATCTCGACTCATGATTGTTTATGTTTCAACACCCTGTCTTTGGCATTTTGCAGCTTGAGTTTTGAGTTTGAGTTCTGGCACTGGCTGATGTTTGTGTTTTCCTCTGGGTATTATTATAGCACATCTGGACGGGGGTGTGGTGTGTTTTGTGGATTCAGATTACATAAAATATTATCCAATTTAATTTCGGGGTTGTTTATTTAATGTCCCGAGATGTAGTCTCAACATGGTGCTCAACCTAAGGTCTTTGGGACTCCAAGTTTTTCAATATTAAACAGTATATTATGAATGAAGAATTATATTTCAGAAAATACAAAACACATTAAATCATAGCAGTAAGCTATGGTTACCCACTAATGTCGCTAATAACAATAAACCAAAAAAAAAAAACTGAAATACTAATAATAATGAAATAAAACTATGAATTACATCTTTGGATCTAACTTGCAGGTTGGACTGAGGAACAGTGCAGATGCAGTTTGCCGCTAATTCTCTTTTAACTCTACAGTACATTTGCAAAGTCAAGTGGTATTGCAACTTGGGGTTCCTATAATAAAAGACAGCCATCTGGTTATTCAAATACAGATGTGTGTTCTTAAAATCAGTTTAAAAGGGATGTTGCTATCTCCCTTTGGTCTCAAATTGCACAGTACAACAGTTGAGTCAACTTTGATGGGAAACTTCACATTGAAATTCGGTTCTTGTTTCTTGCAATATCGAGTACCTCGTTACCTTCTGTAGCTCGATTCCTTTGCCTCACAGTATATTCACCCAGAATGCAACATTACCTGTTGATTTCTGAGAAGCAGCATTGAAGACAGAGAACTGAATCCTAATAACATTACTAAATACCTTTTTATATAGGAACTCCAAAGAGTGAATACCAAAATATATAGTCGAACAAATGACAGCCATAAAACCGACTGAATCAGCTGTCCATTTTGAAATGGTTAGCACATTTAAAACAGCCACATTAATTATCTGAACCACAGGCAGTTCTCCTCATTTAATGCTCCTTTATTTCTTTTCCAACTAGTGCACAATGAAAACTGACCAACGCTTTATTTGGAATTAAAAAAAAAAATGTAAAAACATATGTAGATTAAAAAGACATATTGTCAGAAGAAAATTAACATCCTCCAGTAGCTAAAAATTTGTCAAACATTTAAACCAGTTGAAATGTCTTAACACACTGAGTCTATGGAACCTTTTAAAACATCTTTATATGGGAGTAACTGCTAAACTCGAAGCAGTTAAAGGAGTTGATGTATCAGAATTGTCAGTTGACTGATATCAGGAAAGGGAGTTGAAACGTTTAAAGCTGAAATACGGCAAAGCAGTTCAAGCTTCAGTGAATGTTGAAAAAGAGGTATAAGTGTCAAGTGTCTGAAGGACTTGAATCAGTTCAGGTTTCAGTGGAATGTAAATGTTTCCAAAACTGCTGAAGTCACTTTAAGTGGTTGAGACAAAAGCCGTTTAAGTGTCAGTTAAAATAAAATACTGAAACGGGTTGAAGCATCAATTGCAGAGAAGGATTAAAAGGATTTTATCCACATTTGAAATCTATGTGAAATGCCGTGTAAAAACTATATACAAATCATGAAATACTATAGTATATTAGTGTATTAGTATACTGAAATATGGCTCACATTTAACAGAAGCAACCAAACAGCGAGGCCAGTTCTAAATTAATTTCTTTTTGTGAATAAAGCATGCTGTCGATGGCTGACACTTCAAATATCCCAAGTGGTGAGACCTTTTCAAACAAGCTCATCAGCATTTAGCATGCCTGGCTTGTCATGGCACAATGATTTCTGTCTGTCAGACACTTTGAGTCGTGCCCCATGGCCAGCATGATATTTGCCTAGTCAGACCATCGATTGGCCCAAGTGTTTTTCTTCTGTGCCTTGGCTTTTCAGTAGTGGGCTACATCACAGACACCTTGGCATCTTGAGATTTGATTCGAGCACGGTGGCCAGGTCTTCAGACCGGATTGGGGACGGGGGTGGGAGGATAATATTGCTGACATTCACCAAGATCTAAAGGTTTGTGAAAGGCAGACGATGGAACATTTGTTTGCTTGAGGGCACTGAAGTTTCTTGCCAGCACAGAGGTTCTGGGCTGAATATAAAGCATGTTTTCCTTTGTTCCTTAGAAATGGCCTTTTTTAGCAACTGATGCACATGGTAAAGTGATCATGAAGTCTTCCTTAGCACGATGGAAAATGAAGCCTCATTTGTGGGACAGAATGTGATGCGTCCTTGCAATACTTATTAGTCTCATCTGCATAGGCAAGAGTGATGCAAAGCAGTGCACAGATGCTAGTCCGCAGGGCCTGTTAAACACTCCAACTTTTAGCTATCTGTGATGCACAATCAGAAAGGTCAGAAAAGGTCATGGGGTTTATATGCTGGAAAAAGCCATGGAGGCAGTGTGATATGATGGAAGATTTAGAAGGGGAAGCATGGTCTAATTATAATTGCAATTCTGAGGGTTTATAATTTTTACTGATTGCTTTAAAACATGATTTATTCCCATTGACAGGGTGAGGCTTTGAATAAGGAAGACACTAAGATTAAATGGAAAAAAAAAACTTTTCATGGAGATTTGTTTGAGTTGTATTCAAATATTCAGAAGCTGTATGTATTTATTTTTTTTTGTCTGTTTCAGTTGTAACTCTTGACACTAATGAGGTGCAGGGATCAGGCCATCTGATTACAATGATTTATTGGCAAACTGTCAGCTTTTATAAAGTCTAACATTTCTTCTGTCTACAAAATTGTTATCTTTTATGAGCTGCTATCTTACAGGACCGCTTAAAATGCCCGACCTTTATATGTCTTCCTTTTTGACATCAAATCATCAAAAACCTTTTTGTTGCTCACTTTTCTGGAGCATTGTTCTTTCTTTTCTACTGATCACATTATTCTTTATTGGTAAGTCGACCATATTTCAAGCTTGCACACTTAAGCTTCAAATGTGTGAGTGTGAATGTGCAAATGATGTGCAAATTACACATATAAAAATGAAAGTAAAGGCTGAACTACTCTTTATGCAATAAATGTTTTAAAAATGTATTTGTATTTGCTCAGCTTAAGACCTCATAACTTCTATTAGTCAAACCAGTATCTCTTGTATTTGATTTCATTTTTAACCAATTGATTATATCAGTGTACAAAATTCTTTGGCCTCTTTTATCATGTATGTTGCATCATTACACTGTGAGATCACACTCTCCCCTGGAAGCTCTGTGGAGTTTGTTAAATGTTCAAACATGACTCTCATCCTCCAGCACTTGGGAATCTATTGTTGGTGTTAAATGTCACAACTACGTATGATTGATGTGATTAAAACTTTTTTCTGTTGCAGTGTTGCTCTGAAACAAGATCAGGCAGTACGATGTGATTTCAATTTAAGGGTAGTTGTTTTTAGATATGGGACAAACTGTTTTGTGCCATTGGCTATCTTATCAATCACTTAGCATTTGAAGTAGAGCAAATGCTTAATGGTTAATAGATGTAATGTTTACTTCAATGTTATTTGTCTGCAATAGTGCATTATTAAATTTGCCTCCTGGTTCGTCAGTCTTTGCAATGTTGATTTAGTGAAAATATGTCAAAGAAAATGACTTGATAAGCTCCAAAAATAACAAGATATTGTGGAGCTACAGTATAGTGTCTTAAATAAATTCCTTCCAAATGAGATACACTTACAGCAAAATATGTGCTGTAAGTGTATCTCATTATTAGCTGCTGGCTGCAACGGGGCTACAATACACTAAATCCCTCAGGAAAAGAACAAGTAAAAGTTTCGATTTCAGTTTTTCACTTTCACATATTTTCAGAAATATATGGAAAAGTGGTTGGAATAACAAATACAAATTTAGTTCTTGAACTCAGGAAAAAAAACAGTAAATACTGCTGCTGACACATTTGTGATTAGAGGATTTACCAAGCAAAGTCCAAAAGTCTTTCACAAATTGTAGAAGTTGTAGCTCTCTTAGGACTAGATATTGCCTTTTTATAAAACATTTGTATCTGTGAAGAGAACACACACACATCCATCATATAAGGGTCATAGGGGGCTTGAGCCAATCCCAGCACTATGCAGGAGTCTTGGGCTATCATAGGGCTGATATTTAGTGATACATATAGAGTAACACTCACGTTCACATACTCACATAAACACCTACAGGCAATTTAGGGTTGCCACTGTCAGCAACGGTGCTAGCTACTGCACCAACAGTACTAAGCAGTGCACCACCAAGCCGACCCCATTCTCTTGTCAGCTAAAATATTCCTACAGTTTGGTTGTGCCTTTTGCTGAGATAGACATGCAAATTAAATGAATTTGTTCTAGTGTTCTCTTGAGGGATTTTCTGAAAAGCAATCCAAGAGGCAATTGTGAACCATTCAAGTGTGAGTCCAACCCCAGGGTGGGGGCACCTATCCAAGGTGCAGAGGTTTGAGACCTCAGTGAGTGAATTTAAGAAAATGGGAAAGATAAAAAAGAGGCTTAGGACTTAACTGCTTTATTCAGCTGACTGACTTTCAAACAGTCCTTGTTCATTTGTCAGGGCTGAATAAGTCTGTGTAAAGAGTGTTGTTGCTTGAGTGACACCTGTATTGTTTGTACTTGCAGCAACTACTGTCACTCATTATGTCCTCAGTCCCTTTGAACCACTTTTTATCCCTCTGGGCCTTAAAAGGAAATGTAGTCTATAGAAGGGCTGTAGAGATACTATGTTCCATCATCCACTCCTCTGTCTGAAGGAATACGATTCTGAAAAGACTGTTCTACTGCTGAGGAAATACTATTGTTACTAATATTTTTACATTCAAAATAACCATCTGACAAAGCAAAACAGAAAAGAGATGAAATACAGTATTAATATGAGGGGTTTATTGGGTATGATTAGAAGAGTGAAGGAAGAGAAATGACGTGAAAGTAAATCGGTAGGGAGAGGAGGGTTAAAGGCTTCTGATGGAGCGGTGTCCTCCATAATCTTACAGATTACTGTCATTAACACACTTGCTACAGGAAGCAGTCAAATGTCACTGTCACTTAACTGCACATTCTGTGTTGCTCCTGATTGCTAGTGTTGGCTTTGCAGTGCCTCTATATTTACACAGCAGTTTAACGGAAGCACCTAGAAGAAGAGCAGCCATGGTGCCAGCAAATGGCATTTTTTAATCTAAAGGTCAGATTATCAATTTTTCTGGTTCCCAAAGTTCTTTTAGGAGAATTCCACCAGTCTTACACATCAAACACAAAACACAACACACAAAAACACATGGACTAAAAAAGGACGATGACTCTGGTTCTGCTGCAATGGTTTTGTTCCTTTTTTAAATTTCAGCAGTTTTAATTATCCTGGGTACACTGTGCCTGTGCCTGTGTTGGAAGTTAAGTTTCAAGGATGGCTTATAACCAGTTACAAATTTCTTTTTTTCCCTCTGTTCCTAAAAAACTGCCATGTCCTTCGGTATCAAGATAGAAGGCTTGGTTCAATGGTCATGTTATCTGTAAGAGAGACAGTCTGTGCCCTGCGGCCTCTAAAAGCCGGCTGTCATTATCAACCATCAGGTGAATATTACCTCTGCTGTGCCTAAGTACTGAACCAATGGTGTCTCTGCGGCATTTAGCACCACAATATGTATTGGTTGTCAAATTTGAAAAGCTTGAGTGAATACCAAATGATGTTCTGTTCTGTTTGCTTTCTTTGCTGAATGTATTATTCAAGAGAAATCCGCTGCCTATGTCTTCAAACATACCTCTGCATATATGATCAGAGTTAATGATAAATGACACCTGGATTGAATGATCTATTATAATTATTATGATTATTATTATTATTGTTTTTATTATTGTTGTTATTATTATTATTAATCCATTAGCACTTGTTCCACAGAATCACTCAATGTCCTGCATATACTGGATATATAGGATTTGTAGCTGAGCAGACATGGACAGTAAAACATGTATTGTAATTCACCTACACACAGTGTCCTCTTTATATTCCATATGAAAAATATTTGAACTTAACAATTATATTTTTTAAAATGTGTATTCCAAATAGATAGTGTTCATTTGTGAACCTACACATCTTTGAGATCTCACTGGAATAAGAAAAAAAGGGCCTTGAATTTTGTTCTGATCACCTTTTAAGAAATGGCAGTTGCCCGAAAGCAATAACACTTATGCATTTAATACCGACAGCCTTCTACAGCCGTCTTATATACACTCTACTTGTCTTCGGCTTCTTTTGCTTGTCTTGTAGATCTCCAGAGACCAACCCTTTTCTGCTCTTGAAGTAAAACAAAGTTTCTCAACCTCCAGCAGCAATGCAGATTTTATGACTTTTATAAAGACGAGAAAACTTCTAAAGAACACTACCAGTCTCGAATTGCAAATGTCTTCACCTTTAGAAGACATTGGCTATAGTTTTCTTATGAAGGACTTAAATGCCCAGCATACTTTGGAAAATACAGAGCATGATACTGAATGATGAAATTAGTTTTTGATGATAAGACAATGATGGCAAATTAGACACTTATAGCAACAACATACTGTGACTGATAACTGTAACAATATCCTGCTAATTCATAGAAATATCAGATGCCAGACACTCCAGTCATGTGGGCACATCCATGAATACATTGTGGATTAATAGTATCATTAACATGTGGGCAGTGTAGCCAAAAAACTCTGAGAAAGCTGAAGATAAGTTCTTTTGATCAGGGTAAATTTTCAGTTCTAAACTCTAAAACGTTCTAAACTTTTTCTTTTGGACCGCAGTTCCCTATTATTATTATCAAACCTAAATTTGTTTTATTATTAACATAATTTTTCATGCAGATATAATGTGTTTTTATTTTCAAAAATTGTGAGCTGTAATTTGTGGCCTTTTGACACAACTGATTAGTTGTGTCAGTGGTGTGTATTGTTGGTTAAAATATAAATGGCTTTGATGTTGGGTTTAGTGTAGTAATTTTTGTTTCTCAACAGGAAATGCTAAATTATACTTAATATAACTAGAAAACAGCCCTGTTTGCAGATTATATGAGTCCTCTCAATGGTCGGGAGCACTTATCTGCCACTTTACTCCATCAGCTGCTGATAGTGCTATTCAGTTCCTTTTGCCTTTCTCCTCAGGAGACAAGGGTCAATGCTGTATGTGTCCATCTCAGTTCTTAGTATGATCATCTGTTGGCTGTTTTCCTCTGAAAAAATCTGTTTTTTTCCTTCTTGCTCCCTATGGGCAGCAGATCTTCACTTGTCTCCACCAATATTTCACTGTCTTTGTCTCATTTAGGTTGACTCTTTCTTTCTAAGGTACTGTAGGTGCAATACCCCTTGGGATTTGACTCAGTCTGAAGTTTGCTTATTTTAGACACAGGGAAATGCTGGAATATCTTAATAGTTTTTATATATTCAAGTATCTATCTGTCAGGCACACATGAACCCTATAGCAGATAACTAACACATTGGTCTGTAGAGATGAATAATACCTGGTAATAAATCAAGAATGTTGTTAATTATGAGAGCTGCTAGAATTAAGGGTTTAGTATATTCTTGCAACATTGTTAGGGCCAAAATAAAAACCCTACAAAAACATTTGCATATTGATTGATAAGTATAATATTATCTAATATAAAATTGCAATTAGGATACTTTTATTTTCTTCATTACATTCACATACTTAGTGATTCTACATGAGCAGTATTTCCTTCACCCACTCAGCCTTATACATGGCTCTTCGTTTCTCCCTGTGCTACTGCTGTGCATCTAGCCTAGTTAACATGGCAGCTGAGGTGTTATCACCATTATCTGTAAAAGGGCAAGGTTCTGAGGAAACCAGGGCATGTTTTCTGTTAGACAGACTGCTTGTCTGCTGCAATGGACAGGTGATTCTTATCTGCACGCTTTTGCAGTTTTACTTTTCTCTGTTTCATACCATTGTAAATTGTACACCTTTGGTTGGTAGACTGTTGGTCTGACAAAACAAGCAAGCTGATGGCATCACCTTTGCCCCTGGCAAATAATGTTTGGCCTCTTTAGCAACACCAGTAGCTTGGTTCTAAGTATGGAAATGTTGGCCGGTCTCTAACTTTTCATCTAGCATCACCGTCAGGTCAAAATTGTGATTTACCCAAATTCTTTTGTTTATGACTCTGAAAGACTAGTGTCATTCTCATCAGCCTCAGCTGTACTGTTTGTTTAGCTGTTTTTAGTAAGGTTTGATTTACTTCAGTAGTAATTAGCAAATTTAAGCATCCTCAAACAAAAAATATGCTGAAAATATGTTAAACATCATTTTAACCTTTCATGCTGACTATAACATTTAGCTCAATGTTCTGCTTTGCCTAAGTAAAGGACCAGTGGCATGGGTGTAGATTTTTATTCTTGTTTACTGTTTTCTGACATTTACTAGAATAAACTATTAGTTTGTTTATTTTTAAGAATAACCGACAGATCAGTTGATAATGAAATTAACTGTGGGTTGCAACCCTTAATGACAGGAAAATAGAAGCAGCCTTATTACTTGTAGAATCTAATCTGTTTATTTGTCCTATAGCTGCAAAAACCTACACAGGTATCATTTTGGGGTAACTATGCTAATGTGGTTCATCTGGTTACTCTGTTATTCGCACAATGTGATATGACTGTCTGAGTGTTCCTAAACCGAGCCATTAGATGAAGTTAGGGATTCATGAAAATTCAAAGTCACTGTGATTAATCAAGAGCCATCTGGGAAAAGCCCATTTCTTTGTATATTGGGAGTTAATGGGCCCTCTGCAAAGCCACCACTGGTAGTTCATGTACATGCTTTAGTTGTGTCAGGCTTGGCTTTGGTTACTCTCTCTCTCTTTTTCCCTATTGAAATCGTGCCTCTGGTGCCCTGTATTCACTATATTTATTATGCTGTCCCAGAGTGCCTTAGGGCCTCTCCTCCACCAAAACTTCTAGCTCCACACTGGAGAAAAATGTTTTCCTCTTTTGTCTGTCATTGAATTGCTGCTTGTGAGGGAATTTGCAGACAAATGTTAGTTTTTTCAAAATGTAATATTTCTTGTTTAAAACAGATACCAGAAACCTAAGTCTTACAATTAATAACTTCAAAATGGAATTCCCTAAGAGGAAAAAGCTCAAGCAAGCAAGCAAGCAAGCAAGCAAGCAAGCAAGCAAGCAAGCAAGAAATAATAATGGTTAAAAAAAAAATTATATATGCAATTTATACCCAAGTCAAATCAATTTACTTTGTTGCTGGTCAGTTTATGCATTTTCCAATTTGCTGCATCATTTTTTTGGATATTTGCTGCTCCATTAAGCAGTGCAAATGTTTAACCCTCCATTTTAGTCGTGTCAGAGTGAGAGTTAGTGCTGGTATTTCTTGAGAAGATCCAATTATGGTATTTATCTATAAAATATTATCAATGAAATAATGTCATATTTTCCTCACTAGCTAGCTAGCATGTTGCCAGGGATGGCTATAGTGAAATATTGTGGTAAAATGAGATACACTGTCATTGCTAATGACTGTCCTGTCTTCAATGGGTGTCTGAAAATAAACTTTTATATTATCTTTTTTCACCCTGGGCTGTTTAAAATGGGGGTATTCTAAAATGTTTGACCGGAAGTATACATGCAAGGTTAATGTGTTTTCAGATATGTTTATTACACAACCTTATGGATATTAGTTTGTAATAATCTTACAAACAGGACATGCACCAACCTTTTCCTCCATTGTGTTCAGCATGTACACATTGTGTTATAGTGTCTTATCAGGTGATACTTAAATAAACTATTTTTCAATCCGTATTTCTCCTTTAAATGTTCACATGCACGCTGATGATTTAATTACAACTATTATTGTACCTGTTAGCACCTTTCGAGTTATTTTACTCTTATTCCAATTAAAATCACAGCAAGCATAACTCAATTAACATACCTAAACCTTGGTCTTATCAGTTGTCAGATTATAGTGAGTGCATTTATAAATCTGACCCATGGGGGGGGGCAGTTGTGGTGTATTTGGGATCCCTAGCAAATACTCACTCTTTATGCAGACAGACCATCTATCCTTCACCAATTCTCTAAGGACAAGCTGCAGAGTGGTTACAAATACACAGCTAGAATGAGAAACCGTGCAAGAGTTGATTAAAGGGCCATGTGTACACACCTGTGTGCATTTTTGCATGATGCTTTTGGCAATCCCCTACACTCAAACTAATTTCATTCATTTTTAATCCTTTGTTGATGCAGATTTCCTTTCATAATGTATCAGTGTAACAAAGCACCACAATTGCAAGGATTATTTAACTGACCCATGAATTAGCTCAATAATTAAACTCACTATAACAATTAACCTAGCTGACATGTTACATTTTTAATTGGCTTTCCATGAAACCGCTTTGGCATGGCCTGATATTTCTGTAAGTGTGAAGCTTGTGAAGGGAAGCACCTACTTCAAAGTGTTGAGGGTGATGGTCATGATTGCATTTACCCATTTATTTTTCATGACTCACTCTGCCTTTCCAGGCATGGTTGGTGAGGGTTAACTTGACGCGACAACAACACAGGAAAACAAGGTACATGAAGCAGAAACGGATATATCCAGTTCTGCTGCTGTTTTGTTTTTGTTTTTGGTTTGTTTTTGTTTTTTCAAATTTCAAAAAATTTTATCAAAGTAAGGTCATGTTCTGTTGGTCATGTTCCTTCTAATATCCTATGTCTATTCCCTTAATAATACAAAGATGTAATAATTTTTTCAAGCCAGAGAAAGAAAATGACAGATGTTTTTATGCCCAAAAATATTGCCTTTCCTGTGCTGTAGATGTGAAGAAAAAAATGACCCTAGTATGACCCTGATAGGAGAACACTTACATCAGGAAGCCCCTGATACTGCAGGAGAAGAGTATGAAGAAAAATCAAACAAAAATCAATAGCTACACTATCCACAATCCCCTACCCAATTACTAAAGCCTGCCGACCACAGTTTGTCTCAGTGATTCCACTGTTGGTCTAATTATTGGCCTGGCCTCTGTCCCAGGTTCTCTGTTTATAAGACACAGCAAAACTGATGCTACTGTGTAGCTTGGCTTGTATGTACAGGCTCTATGTCTGGGTGAAGAAATAATAAAGGTGTTCTCATTTCCCACAATAAAGTTTAACGAAACAATTTAAAATCCATACTTTAAAAGGTCTTAAATGAATTCCCAAAATCACAGTTAATAAGTTTGTTACTAAAATGTTATATCTATGCAGCTGATCTATTTTTATTTTATTTTTTTTAGCATGTCTGCCATGATGCCATGGCAAGTCACTAATGCATGTCACTTTTAACCAGTCAACACAGACTTTTTTGGTCAAGAAAATGTCAGAAAATATTTTATACAAATACACTTTTTCCTAAATTACCATGTCCTAAACCCAAACAGACTGTTTGTGTTCTCAGAAAGTCTAGTATATCCTTGAAACTGAGAAACTGGCGCTAGAGAGTGATTTTTTTTTTCTTCTTTTTTTTGCTTGGAAAAAACACTTGAATGATCAGTTATCAAAATTGTTGCCTATTAAGTTCTGTTAGTCTTCTAATTGCGTAACAGTCTCTTCCCTAAAACACAGCTTATGTTACACAAAAATGCTCATTATGTACAAGTACACATGGGGTGCTTGGATGTCGGCTCAAATTTAGGCCCCGATTGTGATGCTTCTGAATCGTTGGGGCACTCAATTGAACACAGTAAGACTGTTCAAGTCCCGTCCAGCTATGTGCTCTGTTACTTTTGCATACACATTATTTTATCTGCCTCTCTGTTTACCTGAAGTATACTGTTGAGGTTATAATCCTGTCATATTCTTAGCTAAATGCATTCAACAGCTGTAGCTGACAAGTTGGCGTTGTTGAATACTGAAAAAATAGCCTATATCTTGGTTAGGTCTTAATTCATGTTATAAGCTAAATGAAAGTTTCTTAATTTAAAAGAGTTCCTTTAGCTTTTTGGAGATCTTCCGCCTCACGAAGCAATAAAAACAGTCAGTAATACTGGGAGCACACAGAGAGAGTGGATCCTCTCGTTGAATATTAATCCATTCAGAATGAACTGGCATTTAGCATTCCTTCTTTCTTCACCGACTTGTCTAACCATCATTATTTGTCTGAAAAACTCTGAAGCACTCCATCGACAGTCAAAGAGCAGTTTTAATTTTTCATAAATGATTTTGATTAATTATTCCAAACTTTAATGTGCTAATGGAGCTTATACCTTCGGTTTCTTGCAGGGAACTCATTTCAGGTGGCAAGAAGACATGAAAAATCTTCACAAAATGACAACTACAAAAGTAGAGGCAGAAATGAGTCATTCAGCTTTAAGCAGAAACTTGATGCTTTTGTTCAAGAAGATTAAAATAAGGTCAAAAACAGAGTGTCAGTGAAGCCAGAAGTACAAGTGCATCTGTCACAAATATCTGTCAAAAATAAGTCATGTAGTAAGGAAAGTAAGAATTTAATCTATAGCTAAATTCTGAAAAAGTAGAGTTTTATGAGGCAGCCAAAACGACTTCTATTCAAGTCACAGTGGCTGAGCAGGGGTTTGCTGATAAGTTGTTTTGTCCTTTTTTCCCATTTTTTTTTACATTTAGAGAAAATATGTTTTTAACCTGTGGTGTCTTTTGCCATTAGGTCTGGATGTTTTTGCTCTGCATCTTTACGTAATTGCTGAGTTCTGTGTGGCCGTTATGCGGGACCTGATGTACCCTAATTTCCACAGTAAACACAGGTTTCTAATGATGTTTCCATTACCCACAACCTAATTGAAAATGTCTCAATGACACTAGACTTGAGCCAAGACCCCATGAATATTATATAGCAAATTTTATGTCATTGTTAAGAATGCCAGTATGAAACTGAACATCTCTTGCAGCCCTCTGAATCATCACACCTGAAAATTACTAATTCTTTTAGAGGATGTGGTAAAACAAACAGATGTCCCCTTTCCTCATCCCTTACTAGGATTTGTATGAAAGAAGGGAGACAAGATAGGCAGTGTTCAGACTGTTACGTAGTCTATATTCATTTTTGTTCAGGTGTTTCTATTATTTTCATTCAGGGGTAAATGCAGTGCTTTTAAAACCCAACCTTACTCTGCTCCCTTGACGTATAAGGCTTTTATTCTTGGATCTTTTAAGTGTGCCATTAGATCATTGAGTATACTCTTATTATGTACGTCTTGTCTGCAGTTCAGTATTTGTGATCTCCTCTTCAATTCTTTGTCGTGTGGCTTACAACACCAACTGGCCAAATAAAATATATTGGGCATCCATTGCACTCTGTAAATTAAAACAAGTATAATGCTAACAAATCAGAATTTACCAGTGAAATATTAACGCTGAACCCCTCCATGTAGCTATTGTACTGAAAGAGTGTCTGCACTATGCTTCATTTTCGCATTTGATCATTTATTGATGGGGTCTGAACTGCAAAGTTAAACTAGTGTGTATGTCTGAATGCATGTGTGCACATCAATATGCAATAAGTAGCAGTCCATGTCTGACTCTTGCTGATTAACCAAGCCAATGAGGATACACAGATATTTCTGAAGGAAAAATGCACCAATAATTAATGTTGCTTAAGTCACTGAAACTGTCAATGCTGTTCCTGCAGACAGCAGTGAGAAAAGCATCACTGCTGTCATAATTGGGCTGTGAGACAGATGGTGAGAGAGATGGTGGGACGAAGTTTGAAAATAAGTTAGCTGTCTCCTACAAAGAGTGTATCACATGTGATACTTCAGTCTGCAAGCCTGATTATCATATACTACATGTACAACGTTCCTGTTGTTCCACTAAACAGTAACTACCTGTCAGGTACATCCGCTTTGCTTAAAACTGGGACATCAGCAAGGGCCGCAGGGACTCCACTCTCCCAGGATCTTGCAAGAAACAATAATAGTCTGTATGAACAGTTTCAACTCTTGGAGTGATGTCAAAAAAATTTGCTGGTCTAAAAGGCTTTGGCTAATATGGTTCAAGTTGCTGTTGAAATGCAGGGTTCAGAGATGGCGGAAGGTGTGAATACAGTGGTCTTCATTAATATATTGCCATGCTTTTATTCTCAATTTAATGTACCTATGCTACAAACTCTTTAAATGAGAGCAAAAGCCCCATTTTAAATCACTGTAAATGCTGCAGTCTGTGACTCAACACCATAGCCCTTTTCAATGTAAGGAAATAATATTGCTTGTGGTTTAGTCTTGTGTGAAATATGACATCAGATAATAATGAGCATCTAATTTATTTAATCTCACATTGCAACAGCAGCAAATCTGTTGCACTTCGGCGGCAGCAAAATGGAAAAATAGAATGAAAAATGACATCAGTTTTAGAAAATTAAAAAAAATTGACTTTAAATAATAGATAATATGGAAGTGCTGCACTGCAGCCGCAGCGTATTTCTAGTATCGCTCAACATTTAGCATATGCCTAGCGGATGAAAGTAACAGACTTTGGCTTTGCATGAGCGGAATAACAAAACATGGTGTATGAAAGGTTAATGAGCCCGGAGAAGTGAAGTGGCCTCTGTCATGTTAGACGTCCTGCCTCTAGAGGAGTGAGGCAACTAACAGAGGAAGAACAGCAGTTTTAACAGCTGGAAATGGGAAATTCATAGATACAGATTATAGAGAGCTAAAATGTGTTGCATGTAGGGTGTGAAGAAGGAAAATATTAATTTCATTTCAGGGGTGCAGCAGTGAGGTTCCCACATATGAAATCATATAATTTTCACTCATGATTGACAGAAGCAGACTTGTGGTGTGGACATGTCTGTGCTTGTATCCTACTGTGGCGTTTCCTCACCATGAAACATACATGTATGTAAACACATGTGTTAATTGTTGTTGATGGAACCCAGTTAAACTTTTGCAGAGATGACTTCTGAGTTAAATGAGCAATTTTAAGATATACACAGTCAAAAGACATACTCCTTGATCAGAATTCTTGATCAAGGTAGATCTTTTAATATGACTGAATTGTGCACTTAAAATTGCATATATCAGGAACTTGCTTTTTATTCTTACCAATTAAAACATCTCTTGCAGGAAAGGAGGCTGTGTGCACACCCATTCCTCGAAATCTACAGAGAGGGTGAGATCCAGTTCATGGCTCCCTTGGCCCGGCAGGGAGATTTCTATGTTCCTGAAGTCCGGCAGGTGGAAAGGAGGCTCTCAGAACAAGAAGAATCGCACAGTGATACAGAAGTCTCAGGTACATGTACTTCATGTTGTGCTGCATAAGCACATGCCTTTTTTGTTGTACTTACAGGTAAACGTAGAGGGAATCAAAGCCCTTGTTACTCAGGACAAGAGCCTGCTCTTGCTACTGCTGGAAAATGGATATAACATCCCTAAAACACAGATTTCCGAATCATTACATACATAATTTATTGGTGGGGCCATAAAAACATGAATGTTGGGTCTGTAATTTCACTTATTGGCTTCTATTTTGAGAGTATAATATTGAAGCTTAGATTTGGGCCTGACACCTGTCTGTGTCTTGGTGAAGTCTGCGTATTTTTATTAAATCTAAAGCACTGTTAGTTGCCCCCCCTTTTTTTGGTCACCTGCTTCTACAGAACAGGTCTTTAAGATGACACTGACATATAGTATTATCACCTTCTAAAGCTGACATGGTGAACAACAGTTGCATCTTTGAAGATCCAGCAGATTTGGCACAACATTAGCATTCATTTGGATTTGTGTTTCTGGCAACCTGAAGACCTTGAGTTCAGTGTTCACTCTAGCTCTCATTTTGGTCTCTACAGCTCCTCGGGAAAATGTCTTGCTCTTTTTCTGCTAAATTCTTCACTATGTTCATCAGCTTTTAAAAGGGAAAGTTTGACATTTTCTCAGTTACTTGAACACAGTCAGCTACTTTCCAGTGACCATCAGGAAACTGAACCTGTGGCTTATGGTTTCAGCATTCAGCTGTGGTGGTTGCTGTTTTTGTAGGAGCCAGGGGAATTGGGCCTTGTTTCTACTCCTGTTTTGTTTATGAGTAGCCCTGCAGAAGAAAACTGTGACTGACACCTACTAAGGTGTTAATGAAAAGCCCAGAAACAACAGCCTCTGGTGAAAGTGTGATGACACTTACCAAGGGGCTATCCACAGCTACACGGACACCATATGTAAATCTTGCTTTCACTGAAAAAGATGCACAAGCACTTATACACAATTCCACCTGACACTAATATATCCTCATGAGATATAAAAAGCTTGACGAGTGTTCGCAGGAGTCAATGTTAGATAAAACAAGATGAAGCAAGTCTAATAATGAATTCACATGGCGTGTGAAAATAAACTTATTTGGTGATAACAGCTTCATAACACCTAATTGCTACAGCTTTGTGGCAGAGGCCTTTGTTCAATTCAGTTCAGTTCACTTGAGCTCGATCTTACAATGATTTCAAATACAGCCCCACTGAAATATAAAGGACACAAATGAAAACAACCATGAAAAACAAATCAGAATGCACGTTACAGGATGAAATTTAAGTTGGAACATGCAGTACATAGCATGTGTTATTTGGAATATGATTGGAACTAAAGCAATTTTTAGATTTTTGATAATTGTCACCCACTCATTCATCAAGCAAAAATGCCAAATATTCTCTGATTCCAGCTTGGCAAAAGTGAGAATTTGCTATTTTTTTTCTGCTTTGAAAGATTGCAAATTGAAAATTTTGGACTGCTGCTAAGACAAGACGAGCAATGTACAGATATCATTTTTGGCTCTAGGACCTTGAGATGGACTATTTTTTCACAATTTCCTGTCATTTAATGAACCAAATGATTAATGAATTGTTCTAAAGGAGGAACACAGTGTACTAAAGTCTATTTATTGGCATTTGTGTCCTTATTCAACTCTAATGGTTGAAATGATTAATTTGGAACATCTGCTTTCCATTTTTTTTTTAATTGCTAACAAATTGCTTTTATATTTTTGCTTTTCTCATTTAAAGCCATTCAAATACCCCCAACACGTGCTACAAGAATTAGTTATTCATCACTCCTGATTATAGTATATTGGTCTGATTATGTCCATCCCCTCACATCTAGCATCACATCTCTTTCCTCTTCCACCCACAAGCTCAAACTTCACAATAAAAAACCATACCTCAGAAGCTCCCCTCTGCATCTCCACACTCAACTACTAAACTGAGTGGCGCTGACAAACCCAGTGCTCCTCATGTGTCACGAGTCCAGTGCAGAGCAGAAGTGGCATTTTGGTGCATGACTGTGAATGATAATGTGACAGGTAACCATGCTCCTGTCACACTGGGATCAAATCAGCCAGGTCAGTGGAGCATTCGGGACACTGGAGGCTTCTTGGGTCCATTGACCCCCCCAACCCACCCATCCTCTACTCCCTACTCCCCACTCCCTACTCCCCTATACCGATCCCATCTCGGTGACAGGATTAACCCCCAGCCTCCTCACACATGGCTCGTCACTCTGTCAGAGAGCTGTCTAAAAATTGCCCTGTCATTTTCTAACATACTTCAACATTCACTCTGTTACACAAGTGGTTTCCAGAGTTATTTATAAGTCTTTTGGGGAGAGTTCAAGTAGTGTCTCTAGGCAAATCTCAAGTCCCTGAAACCAAGTCCAAGTTATGCCACAGTCTTTCTGAATCTGCGAATACGTTTGAATTTAACTAGTTTGTATAACTTGGTTTATACTTGCCACAAGGAGTTAATGGAATTCCCATCATAGATACCTATGATACAGGTTTTCACTTACAGTTGAGTACCATGTTTCATCCTTTGATATCATCAGCGCACTAGACGGGTCTATCATATGAGATGTTATGCTTTAACTACTATATTCTCCACACTAACTGTTTACATTTTTTCATCTTCTTTTTGATATGAGAGACAAGGCCTTCACTTTCTTTCATTAATGATTATGAGACTATGCCATGCTGTTGCCATATTTACAGTGTTACATTTACCATGATGGATAGCAGTGACAATGGATTTGCTGTAAGTCTACCGCTGAAAAGGAGAAGAAAATTATCCTCTTTCAAACTTGCTTCATGTTGTCTTTATTCCCAGCAATCTCCAAATTTAGGGGGAAAAACAAGCAGCCAGAGTTCTTGCTGTCCCTGCTTTGTATCTCTGTTGCCCCCATATGTATTTAAATTTCTGAGGAAGTGCACATAAGCTAAAATGTAGACTTAGACATAGCTCTCAAGCCTATGCATATTGTCTCTGTATGTAACATAGCCCCTTAATGCAGGAGTATAAATGAAGCACATGCTCCGACTGCATCCAAAGGCAAAGCTTTTATAGTTGTTCTGAATGGCCGTGCTCGAAGACAGGGTGAGAAGCCTGCCGTCATAGAGAAGAGCTAAATGCGATAATTATTCAAATGGAGAAATTGATGCACACTCTCAGATAACCTTTACTCGAAGGCATTGCACTTGGGTGGCACTTGTGTATACACAAAGAAGTGACACAAGCAACAGTGTGAAAAATTGAGCTGGAAAAAAAAAGCTGTGAGAAATACAAATGCTGTTTATTTTCTCGCTTCTGCACAGCCAGCCCACTGCTGCATAAAGTGGGTGTGATTATTATATCGTGAGTTATGCAAAGTGTTGGCTGCATCCAACAAAAATTGAGTGGTGAGTGAGGAGGGAGTTTCAGATGCAGATGGACCCTCAGACAAGTGCTGATTATAAGAACTGTCCTTTAAAGTATGTTGAAATAAGTACATTTAATCTTGACACACTCAAATTCCAATAAAGGATCAACTGTCACCCCCATATATGTAGAGACTTATGCCTGAAGGCACCACTAAACCCCTCCAATCAAATGCAGGGACAGTTTTTGGCCTAAAAAAATTAGGATATCATGCCTAATGTATCTTCCAATCCAAATGGGATTTTTCTTCCCCATTGACTGATTAAATTTTGTGACTTGCTCCAGGCGTGCAACCAGCAGAGGAAAAGCCGACATGAGGCCAAACTCGTTGCTCTTTCAGAGCTCAGTATCCATTTTTTTTAAAAGTTTTATTTAATTTTTGTCATCCCTTCATCAATCACATGCACTAGAGTTGGATGTAAATTAATCACGGAGAGCTTGTGACTACATTCAAATTTGGTTGTTTTTTTATTTGGATTTTGATTTAATTTTTATGAAGATGAATAAGTTTATTCTATACTGTATATATGTTTAGGGTGGATTTGTACACTTTTCCACAAGGTGAAAATTATCATTTACCACTGTACCAAATGTCATTCTCTGAAATAAATTATTAATCATTGAGTCAGCTATGCAGTTTACATGCAGTTAGTTTAAATTCTCATTTCTCATGGTCCACCTCATGTTCCTACTCCAGTGTGTGTGCTCAGTCCTAGCCTCATTCACTAACTCTCTGTTAGCATGAAGTAATTTCTACTGCAATATCTCTCTCTTGCTCTCATCTATTCTAATATCATATTTGGGGATGCATGAAACAACATGAGACTATCTTTTAAGTTCTGACTAAGTGCAACACAGAAGACGCAGCAGCAGGTTAATCAAACATAAACATACAGTATTTCTTTGTAAACTAGCAAAGTTGCTCCTGATAAAATTTTCAATACTCTTAGATATATTCAGTGTAAAATAATTTTCTGTATTATTTTCATGTCGCTAGTTAACACCATTTACTCTCTTAATACTTTTATTGTATTGCTGGAAGTCTCTTAACTTGAGCTCAGAAGGTCAGCACGTCTCTGTATCTTTCTGTTTTCTACCTCTGAAGTTCACTTTACTGTTTGGTGCTTCAAGAGCCTGTCATAGAGTTATTGGCAAAGTCAGCAGTTCCTCCCACTATACTTGTCTTTTTTTACATTCCTCACTCCCTTGTCTTGAAATGCGTGTTTGACTTTGTGAAGGCTGCACAATTCCCAGAATGAAATGTTGTGGATTTTCAAAGAAAATGGATTTGCTGACTGATAATTGGTTACTTTGAGCACTGAAAACTTTATGATACAGTCTTTGTTTTTACTTCTTGTGTGTAGACATTCTTCATCAATTGCAATTACCTGTGGTGAGAAGACTCTGTCAGTTATCCATTCTGTTAAAAGCACAGACCTCAGCTTCCTCTCAAAATCTGTCTAATGTCATAATGTATTTATCACCTGCAGCATGATGATTAGCCTCCTTCTGGCTTATTTCTACTGTTTCATGTGAAAAGTTTGTCCTTGCCATCTGTGTGTATCATCATCAGGTCTGCAGTTAATGACATGCTGGCCTGCTCTTAGGACATGGTCTTAGGATTTGAGTAGAGCGTTATGTGCAAACACTCAACAAACGGTCAAGAGACACATATATGATGTTGATCCTATTAACTTACAAAACCCAAACTCAGAAACACTGAGGAGCGGTTGGCCTGCTTGTATTTTCCCACCCAGTTAAAGAGCAAAGACCTTTAACTTCCAGGAGTTTCTAATTAATATCATTTCCATGCATATTTTGAGTTCTGACACCTTTAAGCAAGTCACAGCACAAGGTATTGATAGTTCATTAACAACCAGTAAAATTTATTACAAGCAAGATATACTGTGCTAATCTAACATGCAAAAATGTAAAAGAATAAAAAAAAGAAAGAATTATAAGTATTTTCTGGCTTTTCTGGTGCTGAACTTAATGCCGTTTTTCTGGTTACTTATTAGCTGGATGCATAAAATGGTTAGCCTAATATATGTAACAAGTTTTTGGGTTTGATTTACCATTAAAAAATAAATAAATAAATAAACTTCCGCTAAAAGCATAGGTAATCCATCAACAACAGCTCGAAGAGACAGCTTTTGAATTCTCTACCAAGTTTTAATATCACTTTAGGATGTCGGTTTTCTTGTCTCTATCACTGGCCCTGAACTAATTTTAACAACCTTTTGAAAGCACATGTGGTCACACTCTATAAAACATGATGTACTGACATCATTGCATGTCATGATGCATTTCAAGCTTGAATATTCCTTTTTTTTTTTTTTACTCCATGCATATGATGTACAAATGATTCATCAATGTGTTGTAAAATGAAGGAAAAAATATGGGAGAGATAATAGTTGTTCTGTACCAAAATCACTGTGTAGCTAAAATACCATCATGCATATTTTGGTTGAATTGCAGCCCTGGATTTTTGGGCAACCAGGCTTTCCTCATGTGGTGTTTGTTTATAGAAGCCCTCTCACCATCTGTCCATCCCCTCCCTTTATTTTATCACTGCTCTAGGTGCTGACTCGAATAGTGAATACAGCTCAGGGAGTGGGGTTCTCCTGTCAGACAGCAGAGAGACGTCCCTAGCGGCCTCCTCGGTCCACTCTGTGGATCAAGGGGACAGAGGCTACAGAGGGAGAAGCTCTGGGGGAACCTTGTTTAAAGAGCCGGACTGGGAGGAGGCTGCCGGACAAGAGGGACAAGAGAGAGAAGAGTGGCTTCATGAAGACTCCAACCAGAAGAGCCCCGAGGTTCCCACACAAGAGTGGTGGGGTGTTGTTGGAGGGGAGGAATGAAAGTTCAGTGAGACATATCAGATAAGGATGTGAGAATAAAGAGGTTGGTCTTTATTTCTCTTGTTGTCTACAAATCTCATGAGAAGACCAAAATAAACAATGTGATAGTCAGTTTCTCAGTACTTTGTGCCTTCCTTACCCTGAAAGCCCATTTTTGCCTAAAGAAGATGTCAATCTTTAAAAACAAGTCATGGATATATATTTCTGTTTTTAAACAGGATCAGTTATTTCCTCAAATAAAAAATAAAAAAAATGCTAAAACTGTTTTTTTAGCAAATGTTACTCAAAATGGAGTAGTAAGAGCATTTGTTGGGGACTATTTTTAGCTGTTGGTTAATCAACATTTTTCTCATTTTTGAGTAGTTACAGCAGCAGAACAGTGTAAGTTGGATCAATTAAAGGTGCCAGCATTCATTATAATGAAGGAAATACATCTGCCAGTGCGACAGCATACCTCATTGATATGTTTTTAATAGTTTTGGACAAGAGTGGAGGTCTTTGACCAAGGAATAAGCAATATCAGGCTTTGGCAAACAACTCTATCAATTAATTGTTATTTTTGGTCTTTTAATGGGATTTGTCAACAATTTAAAGAAAAAAAATGGAAAATGGACTAGACTTATACTTGAAACATTTAAATGCACAGTTTTAAGGCTAAAGCGTTAAAATCTGCTATATTGTGTTGACAGAAAATAGAATATATCCAGGTAGCTTGAGTTTCTTGAAACTTTTTTACAGATGTGAGGCTGTTTGTCAAATAGTTACAGGATAGCTGAACTGAGTATTTGTTAGCCAAAGCATTTTACTTGAATATTTTCCAATATTTTATCTCTTCATTTGAAATGATCATAGCTGTTGTGAAATTGATCAAATTGTTTGACAGAAATCTTTATTTTGCTGGACTGAAGTTAATGTTAGCTAACTTTGTATTTTTTTTAAGAGGAGTGTAACACAAATGTAAAATATAGGGAATTCCATTCATTTCAAGTATATTCAGTGACTTGCTTATGAAGGACCTTAATTATTAATCATTAATAACTGACACAAACATTGAAATTAGTACAAGCAAATAGACCTCACAAAATGTTCTGTACTGTTTTTTAAAAGTTCTTGTGTTTTGAATATATGTGAACCTTTTTATTAATGTAAAAATGTGTATTTTTACTAGACTGTGTGTTGACATAGCTCTGTTGGTGATTTCCAAAGATAAAGGTGTGAATGAATGCATGATGACCTTCTTCCTGTGGTCTGCCTGACCACCTCTGAGATTTAGGACGTGATCATGGTGAATGTACATCGAAGACAAGTGAGCTGACCATTATTATTCATTTCATCACGGCTGAAAGCAAAGCTCTGTGACTCTATTTTATATTTACAGTCACTCTACATCTGGCCTCTGGTATTCTTAAAATATCCCCACATTCATTCCCAGCTTCTTCATTTTCTGTTTAGACATCAAATTCAGTTATTTTCTTTCTCTACCTTTTCCCATCTGCTGTCTCTTTGCACAGGCTAATTCCTGTTTGTTTTTTTTCTCCTTTTCTTCTGTCTCCCTCTCTCTTCCTCTTTGAAATAAATATGGCAGCTGCAGCCTAAAAGACCACCTGATGACCCACAGCCTGTAATGTATGTTCATTCATATCCATGCTCTTTATCTTCCAACAAGCAAGACATACACACTGAGCTTCTCACAGAAAACCATGCCGTGTGGGGTGTGCAGGCAGCACAAAAGGATGTGCATGTGTGAAATTAAGTGAGAGATGAGCCATATGTGCCAGTTTTAAGCAAACAGCCTTTGCATTTTCTGAGTTCATGCATCTGAATTTAAGAAGATTTTCCAGATTATCATTTTTACTTTGACAGAAATTAGCAAAAGTGCCTCTTGCTTTGCTGTTGTGTATTTGATATGACAAAAAACAACATGTTAGCAAGACTTTCCTCTTTCCTCCTTAGCTCCTTAAATATAACTGTGGCATTAGATTGTCAGTTAAACTGTCAATTCAAGTGCTGATCATCCTGCATAGGCCACAAACTGACCCGTCAGACTGCCTTCGAGCTCAGTGAAAATCCGTGGCAGAGAGGGCATTTTATCCAAACTAAAGCTGTTGGTGATTAACATTTTAATATAGCCTGGGTTGGAGATCTGTGAACCTATCTTTACAGCTACTATGAATACATAATCATAGTGCATAAATAAATAATGCAAAATCAAGACATTAACATAGGTAGATCCAGCTTCATGATAGGACAGCTCCCTTCCATGACTAGAGCCCTTGGGTGGTGATCTAACAAGGGAGCAGGTTCAAGCAGCAGCCTTACTGAATTATCTGGGTAACGGAGTGAAACCTGGAACGAATCATGGCCATTGGTTGGTTTTGGATTTAACATAACAGAGTTATCTAGATAACCCAGTAAAGTCACATTTTTGGATCAGGCCTCAGTACCTTACTGTTAGGGGCAGCCAGCCACGATTGCTTTTATTTTTGTCTGACTTGCATGTTTGGACGTTATCTGTCATTTCATTCTCCAAGGAAAACAATATTGCATTCATTGATATCTTTACCCTGCCTGCCTAGTCATTAGAGGGATTTTGTTGACATTTGCTTGTTAAACCCCTGTATGCTCTTACTCTTCAAGAACATGGAAATCTGCAACCGCAAACAAACCAGGTCTCGTATGGTGCCTCTTATTCATCAATTACGCTAAATTGGAGTTGCCTTGGACTTAATTGGCAGAATGCTGAGCTTTGACCTGACAAATGCTCAACAAATAAGATGATCTATAATGGGTGTTTACATTTTTAATCTAAATGCTGATTACTTTAAAGACGGGGTTAAATTCCCAGAGGGTGAAGTTAAACAAGATGGATGGGCTTGAAGTGCAAGTGTGAAGCACTGAGATGATTTCTGTGTGTATAATTCTAAACCCTGTCTGGGAGCAGTCGGTGTACTCTGCTTTTTCTTATACATACACACGAGGTAGTAACCTGCTGAAACAACACTGATCTGTGAATTGTATTTTGTTTGTAGGCTACATGGTTTATTGTCAGTTGGAGCTCGTAGTCAAACTGGTTATATTAATCACAATTTAAAGGATAATTCCGCTTTATTACAATTTGCTCCATTATTTTTGTAGTTTAATACCGTAATTCCTAGTAGTAATAATGCACTGTACTCACCAAAGTAATTGCTGAGATCTGTGAATGTCAGTTATAAAAATCGATTACACTTTATAGACGGACTTCCTGGTTGACCTGTCTTACCTGCTCTAGTTTTGCATGCACATAGTTTTCCTGTGCAATGAGGGATAATTGTCAACATTCCACTGATGATATGGTGAAGCCGTTGGTTTGTTTGTAACCTGTCTGATTGTCTGACTGGTCGAGTTTCTTGCCCAGCTGCACTTTGTGATAGCCATTTTGTTGTGCTACCCAACAATTATTTTAGTAAGTAAAATGTTACAACCAGTAACGAAGAGTTGCTCAGGAAAATCAGCATCCTATGAATTCAGCACTTTAGTTCTAATAAAAACTGTCTACAGTGAGGTCTGTGCATAGAGGAACTGTTTTCTTATAAACATTGTAGTACTTTGAACACAGCAAATCAAGTTTTGTTTGCTTCCTTTATATTGGGCGGTAGCAGAAATGTCAAAGACATCTAAAAACCCAAACTAAAACTATCTGGATAGATATTTACCACTAGTACTGACTGAGAGAAAATTTCTGATTTCGTTATGGTCCTCACACTAAACCTGAATTCCTCTGCTGACATAGATATTGTGGAGCTACAGTCGTAAGTACTTTAAAGTGGCGACTTAGCTGAGGCGAAAACACTGATCAGAAGATATTCATCCTGTTCCTCTCTGTACTGTCGACTCCATCAGTGAAGTTATTCCCTTTTTTTCTTTATCCAGACCACACGCTCCCATACTTGTGAATATCAACAAAAAACAGAAATACCACAGAGAGAGACAAAAATTGTTTTGTCATCGTTCGTAAAGGTTGATTTGTCAAAAAAAAAAACACAAAGCAAACAGCAGTCAGGTTGATGCACACTGACCACTGGCTGCCAGCACTTTGTTTCTGTCCTCGGTGATTTCGCTTGACATTAATTGGCATGTTCCTACCTAAACCCTGCATTCCACCCACATGCCCTCAACTATTGTAATGTAAACTACAATTCTGTTTCAGGAGAAAATTGGTCCCTTTGTGTTAGCTGGGGGAATTATGCAACAAGCAGGGCCCGCTTGTCATTTTAATTGCCACTGTACACAGGGAAAGTTCTTCTTTTCCCAGCCACTAACTGCAAAGTAGCTATTGTTAGTCTGGAAAATGAAACATCTGAAAATGGTGAGATGTGTTTTGAACGTGTTGGTGGGAGGAGGAGGAGGAGGAGGGCGGTGGTGGTCGAGTTTAAATATGTGTAGGTCACAGAAATGGGTTGAACAATGAGGTTGAATTCCAAGCAGGATGAACATGTATGCGTCTTGCGTCCTGTGTTCAATGCTTTGCCGAGGGACAGCACGTCTTAAAGTTAACCTTAATTACCGGTGACGCGTTGAAATTTCCCACCGTCGGCTACACAGCTGTTAAATAGCCGGTGGGTTACCAATGACCAAACAGTGGGAAACCAGAGATTTATACGCCGTGTTGATCGATGGTTACTTGAGCCTGAGCAGGCCTCCGTCCTCGACGTAAGCGACGTGCGGATCGGATGAAACCTTTCGGGAATTTTGTGCGTGCGTGTGTTTGCGTGCGTCGCCTTTTGGGTTAAACGCCAAGTGCGCGACGCACCTCCAGAGTTTTGCGGGGTGGTCGCGCCGCTCAACTCGAGCGCGATTCAGTTTTAATGAGACTGAAGTGAACGAGGAGCCGGCCGGCCTTCATAGAGGGAAACAACAAAAAGTTGATGCTCATTTCTCTTTTATCGTCTTTCTAAATTTAGCCGGAGAGGCAGCGCCTTGTATAGTCTATCTGTTGTGATTTCTTTTTCCACCCCCCCCCCCTCCTCTCGCCTTTTATTCGGTTAAACATAGTTGGATTGACACCATAGGAGCGCAGCTCCGCGGGGAATGCGGTGGATGAGTCACGTAGAAAAAGACCGGTGAGAAGTTGAAAACGGGATTTGCGGGTTTTGATAAATCCACCTTCCTTGGGGCGCGTTATTCTTTTTCTGTAAGTTAGATTTTATTTTTTTTTCCCCCCCCTCATCCTGCCTCGGAGTCGAGCCTGTTACTCACTTCGCTGCCTTGCAGACAAACGCCGTATGAAGCACCGACGGGTCGGTGAGAGGCGAGAGCGCGGCGCCGACGCGTCGCTCTCATTAAAGCTGCGGAGCGGCGGAGGGCGGCCGCGTGTGCGCGACCCCACGACCGGATTTCTCCGCGTCTCCGTCTTGAAGTAGATTTGATTAACTTTTCCGGAGAGACGCGGCTGCGACCGGGGGATGCAAAGCGAAAACGCGTATGTGCATTTGCGTTTTAATTTAGATCCACCTGCCCTCCCACTCCTGCCGGCGGCAACGTATAGAGGGATCCCTCGGAGCGTCGTTGCAGCCCGGTGCTTGTGGACGTCGGAGCGTCTCGGCGGTGGGTTACATCGCCCCGCTCCGTAGGGCTCGCACACAAGGCGGCCGGCGGGAGGCACAAGTTGGAGAGAGCCGGGAGGAGTTGGTCAGACTTGCAAGCGCGAACAAACACTTCAGAACCAAGGACAGATCCAGATCCGCCGCTTGGCAAACATGCTCAAAGTGAACAACATCTGGACTCTGCCTCGCACGCGAAGCACCTGAAGCAAGCTGCCTCGTGTATGTTGTCGCACCGCGTGTGGAGAAGAGACCTGCAGTTATATCCGGCAAGATACACCCAGTGCTCCAACCAGGTAAGGAAAACGAGCCCTTAATAACTAGCCCAGCGTTACGGAATGACTTTGTCTCTCCGCTTCCCTGCCCGACGTACCTTTTGCATTTTTAATTATTTATAGCGAAATATGTTCCCCAATGATAGGATTTGATCACGTATCCCGAAACCTCAGTTTGACTTACACTGAAATTCAATATAATGATCACTTATATACAGAACAACCTTTCCCCAACACGTATCTTTTTTTCCCCACTAAAATATTAACTGGCACCTTAGATACACAATAAACACCAGTGAATGTGCCTGAAAACAAACTGAACTGAACTCGATCTAATGGTTTATGGTACTTTTTTCATTAGATGATCCAACACCCGAATGTGGCTTTTATACTGACGTATCTGGAGAGAAATATGTAAAGTTGTTTTCCTCTTTACCAGAGAGAATATTCAGCACAATCACAGTTGTCTCTAATAAAAATTGCATAATCTAATATCGTGTTGGCCCCTTTCAAACCAGAGCTTTTGTTTTGAGGCAGCGCCCTAAACAATATAATTGCATCCTGCTGTGAAAAGTAATTGGGCTGTTTTCAGTCTGCAGCAAGGTCTTTGAAAGTATTTATTTGTTGCAAAAATATATTAAAATAATTTAAAAAAAAAACAACAAAAACTAAGATGCTGATTTGGCAATGGGTAAATGATCATGCCCTGCATTATATTGTTGTCAATGAATCAGACACATTTGTTATGTAGCTACGGGATTTCTCCTCATTTGTAACTTATAAGTTATAGGAGACACACCACCTCAATGAATATTTCTCAGCATGTGATTAAGACAATAAGTTTTATCATCAACAAAACTCCATGTTGCATATTATCAAAGTTACATCGTCTGAGAATTTTTAGATCTGAACAGACTGACACCCAGATTTCCCTGTGCTATTTTAAATGAAATGATGCACTTGATCTGTGTTCACTCTCACACTCAGTTGACTGTTATGGACACTCAGAGCATCCTAATTCCTTCATCTGACAAGTCCAGGTGGAGGGATAAACTGTGTCTCCACTGGAGGTGATGAATGATGGAAGTCATTAGTGCAGTATTGGCAGCTGCAGTTTATTATTTTGTTCGTCACTGGTGGTAGATAAAGATCCTCTGCTTAAACAACTAGTTAACTTTAGATTGAAAATCATCAATGCTTATTAAACAAAATGAGCCTTGGGCCTTTAGAAAGGAAATGGTGATTTGTCTTGTGTCTTCAGACTAAATAACAAGAGTCTCCAACATAATGTCAGAACTCTGTTGCCGTGTGATGCCATATAACATGACAAAATTTTAACCCAGGTTTCACTGGGGAAATGGATGACACTTTGACCATAATCCATCTTTTATCCTAATTATGAGAAGAAAAAATAATCAGCCATAATTTATTGTCCCATCAGTGTTACTCACATGAAGTTTGGGACACAATATTTTCAGTAAATCTCATCGACAAGTGTTATGTTTAGACTGTTATTATTCAACAGTCTTAATGGTTCATGGGTAGTGGATTAGAAACTAAATTAAATGTTATGGCATGTAGGTTCAAGTATTCAACAAAAATACACACAGTAAATGTGCCAAACAAGGCTGAAAGCAAAGTCTAAATTCTTGAGGTGTTGGTGTGGAGGTGTTGAAACAATCACTAATTTATGTAATCCCACCATACAAAACAGTATTAGATAGCACAGCAAATAGATTTATTTTGCATGATCATAGCAGGCCTTGTCAGACAGGTGATTAGTCTTTAGGTCTTTATTCTGCATTGAGCTCTGACACCATCTCTTCAGCTCATGCTCCATATATGATTATCACCGAGTTTCTCCATAACGATATACACAGTACAAGTGGATGTGCCAATCACCGTCATTGCTGAAAGCAACTCTGCAGTGAGTCATACATTACACATTAGCTATATATGGCTAAGACAATACGGCCTTGTGTTCTCAAAGCATCTTTATGCTAATACTGGAGAAATCCTTTCTGTGCTGGACAGGAGTAGTAGTGCATTTGCAGATGGTTCAAAGCTAAGTAAAGCACACTGCCTTCTCTTTTTGAACTTGCCTTTCAGAGGGAATGTTGTGCAAAGACAGCTGGAGAGCGAGTGACTCTCTTGGCTGCTGTGTGAGCCTGACAGCCATTTTCAGTATCAAGATAGTTTTAATGATGTGATCTAGGCCTGATAGAAGCTGCTTCAGAACTAAGGAGAGGCTGAGATTTAACCCTCATGCAAGCTGATGAGACTGCTGCCTTTTAATATGCATTCCCAATAATTGGTTGGAAATATGGTTTTAATAGCTGTATTTCATGTCCACTTCAGACTCTCCAGCATTTATTTGCACTTCTTGAAGGTTTTGAGAGGCTCTTCTGGATGTCCAGCATCAATTTTGCCTAATTTACATAGGCCTGCCTAATTGGCTGATCCTCATTGCACCATTCATTTACACTGTGATCTCATCTTTGCAACTAGAAAGCCTGCTCTAACAGAAATAACACAGGAACCATTAGAGTCTTAACCCTACAACTTACATTCCCACCTTGGCTTTATTAAAAGGGCAGTGGTGGCACAGTAATACCAAACACCTGTACCTATATCCAGGACACCCACTAGGTCTGAGCTAGATTTAACATTCTGACCTCAAACACTATGACATGTAATCCTCTTTGCTGGATAGAGGGTAGTGGATTCATCAACCACCCACAACCTGATGTAATATTTATCTGGGGGGAAATTCAGCATTCATAGCACTTTTTCCTTCTTGTTTCCTCTGTGTTTCTCTTTGTTGCTCCCACTGCTCCTGGGATATCACAGGATATTCTTCAAATGTCCCTATCAAAACATGCTTTCACCCACACACCCACAGACCCCCCACACACATACACTCACACACACACACACACACATACACACACACCAGATGAACTTATCTGGGTGTAGCTGCAGAAGCTGGTGTTTTTGTAGCCTTCCCCTGCACACCCCACTGTGGGGGTTTTCTGCTTCTGTGAGCATGGTAAACAGGACACACTCGGGTTGAATAAAATGTTAAGATATCTACCGATAATAGAACCAAATTGTGCATTTGGGTCTACAAGTGGCACATTTTATATAATATTGAAATGTCAGAAACAAAAGCATTGTCGTACAGAATAGGAAAAGTCGGTAATGAGCTTCCCAGTGCTTGTTAATGGAGGGGAGTGGCAGCACAGTGAAGGGTCCAAAAAAAATCACAGCCAAGATTTGTGGATTCACCAGCATGAATCTTCTACAATCCCAATGTGGATTTTTTAAAAAATCACCAGAACAGACTCAGTGACAGTTTCTGTTGATAGTATGTGCCCTTGGTTTATCCCGCTGATTTACAAATGTGACTTAATCTGCCAATATATGCTATGATAACGATATGTCGATAATAATCCTGGAAAGACTTTAAGTGTGACTCATGAATGTCCATCGTCGCCATGTAAATCTGCCTAGATCAACATGTTTGCTGAACTTGTTTGTATATTCGTGGAACGTGGTGAATGACTGCGTTGAAAGAAACAGGATTGGTTCCCTCTCAGTGCGACTGAAACAGTCCACTACCCTAATCAGACATCATAACAACTTCTGGTGAGATCTAAACCTGTAATCTTGGCATGATGGAAATCTATATTAGCATACATGTCTCACTGCCCACTTCCCTGCAGTCCAGCCCTTATTTTTTACCCACCATGTTTCCATGGCAACCCCAGCCATTGAGGAGAACCACCATCTATGTGATATCTCGGTTGTAAGCTTGGAAATTACGCTTCACTCGAGAGGTGCTTTATATATCTAGAAATGTTTGATGTTGTCACTTGGCAGCAGTAGCTCAGAGTTTGTCTTTCAGATAAAGCTGGAGTGATTATATTTCACACTTTATTCACAGATAGCTTGGTTGAAATAATGCCCACTTCTGTTTCACTTCAAAAAATATCACATAAGATCCATAGCCCAATTTGACTCTCCTGACAAAACAGTCTTAGGTTTAGGCTGTCCAATGATAGCATAACTTGTCATAACATTTGTGTCGATCATAATGAGCTGAGAAAAAGTTATGTAGTTCATGTAAAAATCAATAAGAAAAATGTAGAGAACCTGCCTGCCTTTACAATGTTTTATACCTCGGTATGACTCTGTTTAAATAACCCTGTGGGCAAAAGGCTGAAAAGAGAGTTAAAGTCTTAATGAAAATATAAGCTGTCAATGGGCTTCAGTAATGCACATTTTGAGACATAATGTCATGTTATTACTCAGCCCTGTTTCATTCCTCATCAGTTAGAATGTATTATGTCCCCATAGACACTGTTCAGCATTAAAATTTAGATAGATAGATAGATAGATAGATAGATAGATCATAATGAAATAGGCTTCATTAATTGGGTAATTAGTTTCTCCTTTTATTCATTCAGGAAATATCAAACATGCTGGACCAAGTGAAAGAAAACTTGAAAGTGATTCACCTCCAGACTCTGTGAGTCTCTGCTCCTCTCTACTTCGACCAGCTGAACCCTGCTACCTGAACCTGCCATGCTGAGTGTACTGCTCTGCCCCAGGTTGTTGGCCAATAATGCCCATTACTGGCCTCTCCACGTGCTCCTCCTGGGGCTGCTGATACCAGGAGTCCTGGCCAGCATCTCCAGATTACCTCCTGCAGCCAAACGCGAGATTGTCATGGACGGGGACTTGGTGATTGGAGGCCTGTTCCCTGTGCACCACAAAGGTGATGGGACAGAGGACTGTGGTAAGATCAATGAGGAGAGGGGAATCCAGAGACTGGAGGCCATGCTGCTGGCACTTGATGAGATTAACTCCAGTGATCGCATCCTTCCAGGACTCCAGCTGGGGGCCCACATCTTGGACACTTGCTCAAAGGACACCTACGCTCTGGAGCAGTCACTAGATTTCGTCAGGGCCTCCCTCACCAAGGTGCATGATCCAGGCTTCATCTGCCCAGACGGCTCCAGGCCCATCCAAAATGAGGTTCCACTTGCCATCTCTGGGGTTATTGGAGGATCTTACAGTGACGTCTCCATTCAGGTAAATGCAATTTATTTATCCCTTTTATTTAGTGTTTCAGTTTCATTTGTATGCATTTAAAAGAAATAGCAACACATGCAGAAATGCCACAGTATCCATAATTCATTAGTGCAAAATGCAAAATGAAATGCATAAAATAAAATGCTGATATCAGAATTCAAGTTTTGCAAGCAGCCTTAATAAATGAAGTGAAAGTCATGTCAGTTACTCAGGGATTTCTCAGCCCAGTTTCTTTTGGAATTACATTCTAATTGGATAATTCTACACCCAATTTATATACAGTATATATACAGTATATAAATTTATATACAGTGCCTACATCTAGATCCAATACAGGAAAAGGTGTGTTCTTTACATAGCTGTGTGGGAGGTAAGGGTGAGTTGGTTTTGGTGGTGGATGGGCATCTTTCATTTCACAGACCTGAAATTAACACTTACCTGTTTATTAACAGCAATCAGTTGCCAGTTTATTAGGTACAACCAGTAAAAAGTCATCCTTCTAATACATGAGTCTGCAATAATTCTTCCCTTCATGAAGGTTATAATGTTCAGTTTTTGTTGAAAGTGTTTTACAGGGGTGTTGATTCAATGATTCAACAATGAGTTCCTACCAAAATGGCTGCTGTTTGGGAACTCATTGTTGCAATTTATTGCATTATACTGACAGGTTTTTCTATTATTTTTTTCTATTACCTTGTCCACCCCATCTATATCAATGAGGGTAGGCTCAACAACAGAAACATGTCTCTGTGTAATGCAATACAGTTCAACAGCACCAAAAACTACATCCTCCAAAATTATCAAAAATGAAACAACTCTTTCTCTTAAACTATATTGTATAAATTGAAAATTCTAAAAATGTTGGCAATGGATGTAATTGAGCATTTTTCAGAATCATACAATACTGATGATGCGCTGTTGTCTAGCAATAATGTTGGGATCTCTTTGTGTTTCAATGCAATACTGTATATAGGCCTCATGTTCCTGTTAAATTATAACCCTCCCCAAGCCAAAGACCTTGTGCTTTAACTGTATATTTAGTACCATAAATTTCAAAGCAGTTGTGTTTTTGGAATCAAGTCATTTCTGCACATATTTCAACAACTTTTCAATTTTAAGGATTTAATTTTAAGGATTTTTTGCAACTTGGAACGTTTGTACTTTGCAGAAAATCCACACTTAATTCATTAGATATTTCCAGTTATTCATTTATTCAGTATGGATTCTGATACTGTGTGCATACAGACTCACTCAAACCTCACACTCATCACTTCTACAAATAATAACCAAAAATGCCTTGCATCTCCAGTTTTATCTTCAGTGGAGACGGTTTTGCTTTGGCTGGAGTAAGAATCCACCTGGGATGATTTTGTTTGAAGCATCAACAGATCAAGAGAGACATCCATCATTTTGTCGGCGACTTCATTTCTGCCTGGAAAGAAAACTGACCTTTCACACATGTATGAAAGGTTGCCAGAGGCAAAGCAGCTGAGCTTAATAAATTAATTCTGATTAACCTCACATTTCATACTTACCATGATGCACAGGATGTTAGTGAGACAAAGTGTGTAGGAATAATTTCGTTACACTTTCCATTAACTTCAGTTCACAACACAATTATTTCATCAATATGCACACACACACTCACTCACACAAACACAAACACGCACACGCACACAAACACAAACACACAAATAAGCTTTCTCTTGCCAAAGCTTGCAACAAAAAAGACAAAACAGTAAACTATACACATATAAAGACAAATAAAGATAATTTTAATTAGTAGTGAAGAGCATAGTCATACCTAATGCTAGATTTAGTTACAGAAACCTAATTTACTTTCAGAACATTTTTACAGTTTTTCATACCTGCACCTGTTGACTATTGACTACTTTAGCTAATGGGAATTCAGGATATACAAAACACATTATCAACTGAAAAGATGTAAGGATTGTACTTATTTACGAGCTCCTGCATAAACATAGTTGTTATTCTTAAGATTTTTTTTTTCCAATTTCACAATAATGCACTTCGTGTTAAGTGCTCCACACCAAGATCTAATGAAACTACTACTGTGACTGGCTGATAATGTCACTGGCCCTGCACTCTAACTTATTTGCCCTATCTGTAACATTACACTGAGGCGTAATTAAGTTTGGCTTGTGCTTTTGTTTCATTTTCTTCACATTAAAATGTTGGTGAAACACTTTAAACACACAAAAGTGTTGAGTTGTTCATTTAGACTAAATGTTGCAATTGAAAATATATCCCTGTATTTTGCCTTACTGAAAAACGTACATGCAAAAAAATAAAGGGCTGTTTGCACCAATCACACATAAAGTATGACTAATGCTAGAAATTTTCACACATGACATACACTAAGCATTACATGAATATTCAGTGTCATACCTGAAAAAACTGTTGATGACTGAATCACTGTTCATGAATATGCAATGCTGTTTATGCATTTTAATCAGTGTACATACTACTGCATGAAGATGACATTGTAAGCCATGTGCAAAGCTGCTGAAAATGCTCAGTTAACAAATGAATTTCAAATGGCTCAGTTTCAGATGTATCTTGGTTAAATATACATGGTCATCAGGGCTGAGATCAACAGATTCTTGTGTTTCTGAACTCCTGCAGAGAATTTATTGACAAGCCTACAGAGGCGGTTGGAGTTTAAAGTGGTGAAATTTGTTTTAGTCCATAAAAAACTCAAAATAAAACAAATTTAGGCAAAGTAAAATAGCTGTTGATCCCAATAGAACCAAATAGAAAGCAATGCAAGATAAAATCTAAAAAAACAAAAGAAAACACTGATGCATACTTGATTTCATTTACAAGTCCCCATTTCTCTGCACTGTGAGTAATGTCTGAGAACTACTTATCCTTTAAGTAAGGTGAAAACAATGCCAGAACGCAATCCAACATTAGATTAGTTGCATTAGCATGTTGAATATGAGTGGAGATTCAGTCATCCTGAACTGAGAACGCCCACCTTAGTGAGATGGAATCAATTTAAGCCTCCAGTAAACTCAGGTCTTCTTCACTTAGAAAGAAGCAGATAATATAGAGCATCTTTTCTGCAATGTTGATGATGCCTTGACAGAAGAACAGCATGGTTTTAGAAGCATGAATGGGACTGTTTTTTGTGTGTCTCCCTGTGAGGACTCTTCAGCGACCAAACAGCCGTAAATATTCAAAAGGAAACTCAGTGCTTTTGATTGTTTCTGTATGAATTTGAATACATACCTCTACTGTCACCATGCTCAACAGGCTCTTTGTTAGCACATTCAGTTACTGGGCGCTTTAATGAATCGAGCCGTGAGAGCGGTGAGAAGGCCATGGTGGGATTTTTTTCGAGAGGTCACTGGTTTAAACAGCCCCCTTTTTATCCCAGAGAAGCACTTTCTTTTATAAAAACCGAGGAGGACAAGTGCCAGAAATGGTGTCAGGGAACTTTGAGAGGAGCTACTTTTCCCATCTGTGGGGTGCATCTATTGGCTGGCAAGGATGTGTCCACCTGCATGTGGAGAGGAGGCTGATGGTGCCTGTGGCAGAGGCCAAGGACAATGGACATGTGGGAAAGATGGTGGGAGATGAGTCAGTTTCTCCTCAGCCTCTAAAGGATTCTTTCATAATTAGCCAAGCAATAATTAGGAGGCTTTTAATATCGTCATACTCTTCCTGGTATATGTTTTCATCTTTGTTCTGTCTTCTCGCTATTTAATTTATTTCAGTAAAAGCTTGAATTGCCATCTGGGATGTTACCTGTATAGGGTTGGCCATGAGTGAGGACTCAATCCTGACAGCCTATTTATTTTACAGCTAAGCATTTAACTTGGCATTAAAGAGAAATCACGACAAAAGAACTATGAAATCATTCTGAACACACTTCTGCACAAATAACGTCAAAAAAGATCTGTATCCTCAAATCCACAAGTCACTACTCTTTTACAGTCACACACCAAAAAGCTGAAAATTGCTTAGAGGCATCACAACTTTGTCTTCTATATGGAATTTATGCAAATAACACTTTTAGCTCAAATCCACACTGAAACTGTTGCACATTCTTCAACACACATGCACACAAAGAAGAAAGTATTTTTTGATACTTTTTTAAGCAATGAAGAACTTGGAAATCCTTGTTCGGCAACCCCATTTGCTATAAATTAAATATAATATAGCACTATATAAACTGCTTTACCCTCAGATGACACTGAAAATGTAGCATCATAAAAATTTAATATACTACAATTTGTACCCAAAAATACCCACTAAATTATTAGACAAACTCTATCATACCACTCTTGCAGTTGCTGGGAAGGTCTTCAGTAATGAAAGGTTATAAGAGTTCATACCTTTCATGCTGTGCTATATATTGATGTTTAATATTTTTGATTTGCGTTGGTTTATTAAGTCTGTTGATGTGCTTCAGAGTGGAACTGGAGAGGGCTTTGTCTTTATTGTGTTTCTATCTTCACAGAGTGTGTTGGGTGAAAAAAAAATCCTGCCTTGGCGTTAACTTCAAAAGAGTCTTGTTTATCATGTGATATTATAACTGAATTAGCCTGAACACCCCCCCCCCCCATTACTTTCCACTTCTTTCCCTGAAACGGTTATTTTTCAACTGAAAATTTTAGCACATTCGGAGAACACAGCTCAGCTCCCCAATTAGCACATCAGAATGTCATTTAATGGGAAAGGAAATGTTGTAAGGACTGGAAGGTTCACTACAGTCAGGATCCATGTGGTCAATAACATTGTTGGCTTATTGATTTCAAGACACACCTCTCTTCATCTTGTTTGTCTTAAAGCTGTTGTTTTTCCACATGATGCCACAGGAATAAATGATCATTCTTTGCTCAGAACTTGTAGGTGTTATTTAGAACAGTGTTTATGATTTCGTGACAGGAGCAATGCTCTCCAGTCTCAACAGCAGTCGAACTTACTGGATCTATCAAGTGCTACAGGGCTGGAAGTGATATTTCACTAAGCAAAGCAGTTGATAGAGAGTAACATTTTCTCGGATACTTGAGGGCGGCTCAAAAGGTTGCTCTTGTGGTGAGCATTGTTTTGCTGGTGGTAAGAGATAAGTTTAATGTGAAGAATTGCATCTTCCTGAAATAGAATATGTAAGCGGATCAACTTACATTACTCTTTGCTACTGTTTTGCCAGCTATACAAGTACTAATATTTAGTGTGGATCCCACCCAGCTCTGACCCTCAGATATGTATGCATGCAGTATATGGTTTTATATGAAACATAACTGTCTACATGCACATCTGCTTCTTTCAGTATTTTTCCTTTTTTTTTTTTGGACCCATTCATCTGATGAGATTCTATATATACAACTAAAGTACTTTGTTAAGGTTAGGAAAAATTCTGGTTTTAGTTAAATATCATTAAACCCATTTTGTCTCAAGTCACTGTTGATTGAGATCATAAACCTTAACCTAAACATGATTGTAAAATAGTTACACTATAGGCAATACTAGCAGAAATTGCAAAATCAAATAATTTGATGGAAAACAAATGAAATACATTGTTAGCAGACACTATATTAATTTAATGAGCATTAACATTTTTTTCAGTTAACATTTCCTCAGTATACAGATGTAGCTTCAAGGAGCAGTAGTCGCTCTCTTTCTTTTATATATTGTGGTAGCAGTGTGGGAAATTAATGGGGATAGTTCAGTACAAATCATGTATATAAAAAATGTCTCCTCATCTTCCCATAAAATTAGATTTGTTATTTTTGATAGCACTACAATGAAAAGAATTATAATGTTTATATAACATAGAGATCCTTTCATTTTTTAAATTTATCCACTGATATATTGGTGCAAAATACATGCATACATTGGTCCAGATGAAGTAATATAATCAATAAATATATGTTACTTCGTAGATTTGGTCAGTGTAACCTACTTGCATGTCATTAATTGTGTACAATATTGGACGTACTTAAGAAAACAACCCTGTTCACATTACGTATTTAGTTTTGCATTTGAGACTTTGTTTTCAAGCTCAAGTTAAACTTTATTCCCATAAAATTACACCCATGTTAGCAACCTGTTTAATACCTAGGGAGGTAATATCCAACAAAGCCTCTTCAAATCAACAATAATCCCCAACAGCTGTGGGACAGTGGGGTAGCTGATCTAACAGATTTATGACAAAGTTGCACAGACTATCAAATGGTCTACATTGCTATTACTATGATTTTCCTTCACTGGCAGAGAGTATAAACAAGAAAATGTCAAGATGAACTTGGAGCCAAGAGATCATGTGGAAGAGAACAAATGGAAAGGACCCAATGTGTCAGAGATGCACAGCACTGCAAAGTTGTTGTTCCAGTTTCCAATTTGGATGATAAGCCTTGGATGCAGAGAGGCACTGTAATCATACTTGAGAAAACAGAGCTCATATATGGTGTTGAGTTTTCTTTAAATTATCTTAGAGAGGTGAAACTAGATCCAAGTGGATGAGCACAGAGAAATGCACTCTTAGTTTAGTGCATGGGTGTTTGTTTTTGCATGATCAATTAAATCACACTGTTGCTCTGCTGCTTCGGCTGTCTCTCCACAGTCCACTACCGTGTCATTTAGCCTTGATGCTGTTTCCTCCTGGTGAATGTTTTGACCATAGCTTTGACTGCAGGATACATAAAAACTATGAAAATCTCTCTATACCTTTCACTACCATTCTCTTATATCTTATACCACATAACTCATAAATCACATTTAAATGATTGGATTCAACATACTATCATAGAATCATAACATATACAGTCTTAAAATGAACTGATGCAACTTCAAAATGGAAGATGCTGATCTAAAGTTTTTGTTAGTTTTTTTTTTTTTTCCTTTTAAATCTGGGTTAGTTTATTATTTCCCTCCTTGCTGCATTTTTCTGTGACTTGCCTCCCACTAGAATAATTTTTCATCTGCACAAATTGATCCTAACACAAGCTTGGCACAGATAATTTGGGCTTCTGTTTGTACAACATCTGTGTATCTTTTTGGTATTAGATTAGTTATTTTGAAAGCACTACAATGAAGAGAATTATAATGCTTATGTAACATAGAGATCATTTCATTTTTTTATTTCGCCACTGATACATTGGTGCAAAATAAATGCATACATTGGTCCTGATGGATTAATATAATCAATAAACAGATGTTACCTCACAGGTTTGGTCAGTGTAACCTGCTTGCATGTCATTTCTTGTATACCATATTGGTTGTACTTGAGAAAACAACCCTGTTCACACTACATATTTAGTTTTGCATTTGAGACTTTGCTTTCAATCTCAAGTTACACTTTATTTTGCAGTTCAAATATATAATATTAAACCCAGCAGGCATATGCAATGTATATATTATTGTTAACGTGTATTTCTGAACCTGTAGTTTGGCTGGTGCACTGCATATCCCGAAGTTTCACTCTGCATGTCATCTGCAAAATCTGCTATAGGGCTCAGCTTGACAGGGACCTTGAGGACATACAAATGGACTTTCCACGCTGAAAAAAATCATGACAGACACATGAGTAAGAGACTGCCCGTGTTCCAGCTGTCTAATGTCTTTCCTTCATGCTTCTGCTCTTTTGAAGGAAACTGGCCTGAAATTTGTAATACTGTTGGTCCTGGTGCATCTCATACATCTCATGCATCTCATCATATCAAGGATCAACTGAAAACTAGATTACAGTAGCATTCATGAATCTTAATACTATGTTCTGATTAGTCTAAATTTTTTTATTAATATGATTTCTACATATTAAAAGAGTGGTAATTTTAAAAAGCTTGCTTCGTGCACTAAATAGGGAAATAAATGCAAGTCAATGCCTTAAAATCAAATCAATTCACTTTGTACAGGGAGGCTGTGGTGTAAATAGGCCTCCATCATGTAATAATATTGCGTTACTGTATTCCAAGCTATGTCACATTTGTGGGGCCACTTTTGGATTTTAAACCAATGGACCGCCGAGAGTAGCAAATTGCTTTAATTGTGATCCACACAAGCTTAAGTGGTTTGTTTCTTCACAAGGAACAGGTTCAGGTTAGGTATGAGTCTAGAGTTATAGGTACTGTATGTACTGGTTTTGATTAAAGCTAGTGTAGGTCTTGATTAAAGTAGTGTCAGTCAAAGTGTCAGCAAATCGTCTGTACAACAACAGAGGTTGGATTTAATTAAGAAATGAAATTAAAGTATGGAGTTTTTGGGGTCTCATGTGCTCAGAGCAAATTTACAATGTGACTTGTCGAGGGACAGAGCTAGAGGTAAATACCCCTTGAAGATGAACAGATGGTTACTGTCACACGTTCCAGTGCCGTCCTGAAAGGTATGCTGTCAAGCTCCTCCAGGACTCTATTGATGAAGGCCATTTGCCTGACTGAAAACTACCTTATTACCATGCAAGTGTGACTGACTGACTCAATGTGAGTCACGTAGATTAACCTGCTGCATGCAAAAATAATAAATGAACCAATGGCTCTAATCAGGCTTCCCCATACATTGACAGCGGAAAACACATCCCTCAGTGAGTAATTTGATAAGACCTCTGCCCTATATTCTACTAGCAACAGTGGAGAAGATGCAGTGTGCTTGTCTCAATACATCATATTTACTTCATTCATCCCCTCAAGGGCTTGTAGTGTGCCTGCTTCTGTCGGCTTTTGTCTGTGGGGTGTTTTAGCTAAAGGAGGTTAAGCACACTGCCGCTCTCAGATCAGGGTTAATGAGTGTTTTGCATTGCATTTACAATACCAAGTAGTCTTAACTGTTTATCTCAGTCCAGTAAAGTACTTTTACAAATGCTTCAATTTATATGAAGGTAAGACACTATATGAGAATAAGGTAAATATTTTAATTAACAAATATCACCATGAAAATTCTCCTGCTGATTACCTACATTAGCACAATAATTTTTTTGTATACTACGTTTTCTGAAATTGTATGTAAATGTAATTAAATATGCGCTACTTTGTGTAAATCTCCAGAAAAGTCATATGAACATTGAATAAAGACAGGTTGAAAATTCTTGGTTCATCTTGTTGACATAATTGAGTCAAAGGTTATTACAGAGGGAATTTTGGATGTCTCTTTTTATCAGTGAGATTGATATTTTCAACAGCCATATAAAATTAATTTTTGCACTGTGTTTCAAATAAAATATATATATCAGGCAGTTAATGATATATGAACACACCCCTCTGTTAAAACCTCCAGAATAACGATAGAAATAAAACTGGAAAGATTGGTGTATGCAAGTGCTAATGAAATGGAGATTTCTGGTTCAGTATATGAGGAAAAAAATCGTTTTGAGAAATCAGCCTTTAAACATATGTAATATTAATGTAATCTACAGATGCACATAGACAAAGTGTAGTACAATAAACACCTATATGTGTGTATTGGATATTTTCTTTCCACCAGTCTGAAAGAAGACATGGAAGCAAATATAGCCCAAAATCTCAAAACTGACCAGTGCATGAAAAAAAATTATGTTTTTGCCTATAGTGTCTCTGGCCATAACATTGAGAAGGTGACTGTATCTGCAGGAGTGTGATAAGAACTCTTGATTGAAGGTAAAAGTAAACAAGCTTAAGAGTCTACAGCACTGCAAATATGCATTTATATATATATATATATATATATATATATATATATATATATATATATATATATATATATATATATATATATATATATAAGAAGGTATATATATATATACACATAAAATCAAAATTGTTAAAGCCGATAGGATAAAGTTAGATTTAAGTCTAAATCAAAGTGGTGGAACAAGAGCCATACTGCTAGCATGGCTAAGAAAAGATTGTTAAGTAACACGCTCAGGTCGTATACCATATGCAGAAAACCTTGTGCACATACATTATATATGTTAGTATAATTTAGAATGTCACAGAAAATAATGACAGCTCTGTTTAAAGGGTTGGACTCAATGACTTATATGAGAGAATGGTAATTTTAATAGGACTCAGTGTGAGAGTACAAGGTTCCAATGAGCTCCGTGGGGATGCCAATGTTTGGGATGCCTCGAGGCGTACGATGATGCCTGAGGGAGCAGGTAGTCATATTGAAGCTCACGGGTATTCACTAATCAACACTGCAATCGAATCCTGCAAAATAACAAGTTTTCACCAGCTCTCTGTCATAAATCGCTTTGTAAAACTGTTTTGGGGAAATAATTGCTGTGATTTTGTGTTATGAGTCTGACAGAATCATTTCAGCAGGCTTGTGTCCAACATGGATGCCTTGCTGAGTTTTCAATCAGAAATTATCATCCACCCCTGTCAAACTCAGCACCACCAGCTATCACCTCCTCAGGGAAATCAGTATATTTGTCTGTATAGGTGGGCATCGTAACTTGGCAGAATCTTTTAAGAGTCTTAAAATACTTAGCTGAATGGCTTTAACTTTAGAAAAATATCAAAACACACTGATAAAACTGTGATGTCTGTGCAATTGTTGCGCTTATCTGGCACTATCTGTGAAGGGATTTTTGGCACCAGCTGTTGCTGATGTGCATCCCTGACGGAGTAAAGAGGTTGAGATAGAAGAACATTGGATTGTGTCTGTTTCCACAGCCAGTGTCTGCTACAGAGCTGCAGCACATCAGACAGCAGCTCTGCGCCTGAGAGGCTCCACTTCATCCAAAGACTAGATAGATATCTACAGGACTTATAAAAGACATGTGAAAGACTTGAAATGCGGCATCGCAGCAGAAGTCAGTTCATGACTTTTCTCACAATTATAGCACATTTTAAGATGATGAATTTCATTGAGGGAATATAGGACCTTATTCGGCTAAAAGCCGACCAGCTATCATAGGTTCCATTTAAACCACAAGAATGTTTTAACACTGACCAATTTTTATGCTTATAAGCTTCACAAGCATCTGCAACCACACCACTCTAGATCTCTTAAAACAGCTATGATCGATATTTCATAGTAACAATAGATCCAGGGAGTGTGTGTGCAATGTAGACCCAACTCTGCAGTTCGCCTCAGCTCTAGAGAGCTATATGGCATATTTCAGCTCATTGTCTTGTCACAACAGAGTGAAAGGAAAATGACTTTGCCAGGTGGCCAAAAACTCGACTCTAAATGACTGCTAATGTTGTTTATGTCTGCTGGATATGTAAATAGGCAACCGCTTACTAACAAGTATGTACATATATACATATATATACATAAATATACATAAATATAAATATACATGATTGAACTTCTTTGAAACGCTGAGAGCAAGAATCCTCACAAGCCAACTTTAACGTGACGTGTACACTTAGAGTGCCTCATCAAATAATTGTCTCCTAGAGCATTTTTGTGAGAGGTACAGATGCTTACCGTGTAATACCATGTCTTTAGTTTGATTGAAACTGAGGACCCCTTAGGTTAGTCATCCCAGACCATGATTTTTCTTACTACCTACTATGAAATTAGATCAAACAAAGGCAGAAAAAAATATCACAAAAGTCATCTTTAAAAACATATAGGTCAAGTCTTTGGAGGTGTGAGATGACACTCTGTATCCATTATAAACGAAAGTTTCCTTCCTGTTCTCCAGGTCGCCAACCTTCTGCGATTGTTCCAGATCCCTCAGATCAGCTATGCATCCACCAGTGCAAAGCTCAGTGATAAAACCCGCTACGACTACTTTGCCCGCACCGTGCCCCCTGACTTTTACCAGGCAAAGGCCATGGCTGAGATCCTGCGTTACTTCAACTGGACCTACGTCTCAACAGTAGCATCAGAGGGTGACTATGGTGAGACTGGCATTGATGCCTTCCAGCAGGAGGCCCGCACTCGCCAAATCTGCATCGCCACATCAGCCAAGGTGAGCCGCTCTATGAACCGCCAGGGCTATGAGAATGTGATCCGCTCCCTCCAGCAGAAGTCCAACGCCAAGGTGGTCATCCTGTTCACCCGCAGTGAAGACGCTCGTGAGCTGCTAGTGGCTGCTGCTCGCATGAATGTCAGCTTCACCTGGGTGGCCAGTGATGGATGGGGAGCACAGGAGAGTGTGGTGAGGGGCAGCGAGACTGCAGCAGATGGTGCTTTTACCATTGAACTAGCCTCCTACCCCATCAGAGAGTTTGAAGACTACTTCACCAAGCTGAACCCGTATACCAACACAAGGAACCCATGGTTTAAAGAGTTCTGGGAGCATCGGTTTGGCTGCAGCCTACAGGAGCACGGCTGTAGTGAACACAGCCTGCGAGATGGAACTTTTGAGCAGGAGTCCAAGATCATGTTTGTGGTAAACGCAGTCTATGCCATGGCCTATGCTCTGCACAACATGAGGCAAGCTGTATGCTCCAACACGTCCAAGGTCTGTGATGCCATGAAACCAGGTAACGGCAAAAGGTTTTACAAGGAGTTCATCCTGAAGACCAAGTTTGAAGGTAGGAACATCAACTAAGGGAAAAAGAAGTAAATGCTTGTGTTATATGTAACTTTTATCCATGTGGAATTATTTTCAAATTTATTGTAATTGTTTTAATGTAAAGTAAATGTGGGCGGCAAATAGGCATGGCACTGGATTAAGACATCAAATGATTTCCCTTGCATTCTATATTGAAAAATGCTTTATAATTATTTAATTAGCAAACATACTCCATGAATTAACATGGATAAAACAGTGGGAGGGGGACCTATCTAGAACATACTATTCTGAGAATATGTGGAATAAAGAATAATCACATTTAGATGAGCTGAATGGGCAGGAAACCTGTGAGTTTTTGAACCTTTTTACTGTATCATATGCCAGGATTTTCAGTTTTTTATGTTGTCATATGAATGTTTTTTAATTATTAAAAAAAACAGTGTTATAGTGGTGTGTGTAAACATATATATATATATATAACTGGTGTGGCTGTATTTTTGCCTCCTATCAGCCCCATTCAGACCTGCAGACACAGAGAATATGGTGCGCTTCAACTCTGTTGGGGACAGCATCAGTCGCTACAACATCTTTCATTACCATAAAGAGGAGGGCAGGTTCATCTATAAGAAGGTCGGCTACTGGGACCAGAACCTGACCCTGAACACAACCCTGGTACCCTGGCGTGGCCTTGTGCCACCCACTTCCCAGTGCAGCGACCCCTGCAAAAAGAATGAAATCAAGAGTATGCAGCCTGGAGATGTGTGCTGCTGGATCTGTATCCCCTGTCAGCCCTACCAGTACCTGCAGGATGAGTTCACCTGTGCTGACTGCAGCTTTGGTCAGTGGCCTCTGGCTAACTTGACAGGCTGCTATGATCTGCCTGAAGAGTACATCCGGTGGGAGGATGCCTGGGCAATTGGGCCTGTTACCATCTCCTGCCTTGGTATACTGTGTACTCTGTCAGTAGTGGGCCTCTTCTTCAAGCACAATGAGACACCTGTGGTTAAGGCAAGTGGACGTGAACTCTCCTACATCCTCTTGCTGGGAGTACTGATGTGCTACAGCATGACTTTCATCTACATCACCAAACCATCTACGGCCGTTTGCACTCTACGTCGACTAGGCCTGGGCACCTCATTTGCAGTGTGTTACTCAGCCCTACTAACCAAAACCAACCGAATTGCTCGTATCTTCAGTGGGGTTAAGGAAGGAGCCCAGCGGCCACGCTTCATCAGCCCAGCCTCCCAGGTAGCAATCTGCTGCGCTCTTATCTCCTGCCAGCTGCTTGTAGCTGTTATCTGGCTGTTGGTGGAGGGGCCAGGGGTCCGGAAGGAAGTGAGCCCAGAGAGGAGAGATGTGGTCACCCTCAAGTGCAACAGCAGGGACACCAGCATGCTCATGTCCCTCACCTACAACTGCATCCTCATTATCCTCTGCACTGTCTATGCCTTCAAGACAAGAAAGTGCCCTGAAAACTTCAATGAGGCCAAGTTCATTGGATTCACCATGTACACCACCTGCATCATCTGGCTCGCTTTCCAACCCATCTTCTATGTCACTGCCAGCGACTACAGGGTAACTATGCTGAAAATTGTTTTTTATCTGATCAATTGAGTATTTATGATTTATCTTTCTAGAGACTTCTCAAGCCCACTGTTGTGAAATAATGTAAACAAGGTCTATAAATGACTATCCCTTGTGTTTACTGTTCCCAAAGAAGAAGGTGCCACTTTTAAATTCCATTTGATCACTGTCACCCAGACTCATGAAAGACTGAGCTCTCTCTTCATGTGGTTTGAAGGGTCTTTCAAGACAAGAACAAAAATACAGGAGACAGATGAGGCCTGAATATACAGATCAAAATAATAAATGACTGTCAAACTGATGCACTGAACCATATCATCACTAAAAAACTATTGTGTAGAAAAAAAAAACAACCCTTAAATGTTTAAAGCATGCAGTATCCTGACCTGTAGTAAAAATATTTGTAAACTGTAAGTACACTGACCACTGGCTCATTTGGTGGCTCTGTTTCTGTAATTGTCAGAGGAAATATTACATATCTGCAGTAGAGTTGTCACAATGGGGATAAGGTTTTACAGGCTTGGCCACTAAACAAATGACTAACCTGCATCACACAAATGACAAAGATTTAATTGGATGAATATGCATAATTTTTCCACTGTACTTGTTTGTGACACTGCGGCAGGACAAAATTAGAATTTACATTTTATTTAGCTGCGAGGATGAATTAATCTTTTTCTCCACGCAGTGTAAAGTAAGACAAATAAGACAAAACATCAGGCATAAAAGCTGACAGACCATGTAAGTTATGAATGCTGGTGCCTTAGGCAGACTCAAGGCTACTGCCATAGCATTTGGCCAGGGTGTGCAACAAGGCCTTTGTTGTGCAAACAGATTGTGGGGGGGGGGGGGGGTCGAGGATCACACAAGCTTTGTATCATCATGAGGTACCTCAGGCTTTTCACGTCTGTACTGATCAGATTTCCTGGCAGCCAAACCATGAACCAAAAAACCTTACTTTTCCTGATCTCCAGTGGGATTTATGAGACTGGCAGAACATTGTAGAGTATAGGACCTCATGCTAGAGAGGCAGCAGACAGTAATTGAAAGAATGAGAGGTCTGGCACTCCAACAGAGATGTTTCTGCTTTGGTTCTTTGTTACACCAGTGACAATGGCTGTGGGTTCAGTAGCCACATTTCATATTAGGGTTTGATTGCACAGAAATATTCTAATGAGGGACTAGCCTTCTTGCCCAGTGAATCATCATGAACTCAACGTTTCACAGATGGGTACCAATAGGTTCATAAACTTTCATAAATTACTTAAATTCTTTACTCTTTTTGTTTTTATCAAAAGCCAACATTTTCATTGTAGAAATATTCAATTCCTGCAATAATGGCACTATACACTGGTTAAAAATACATTAATACCTTTACTTTAAAATAGATTTTTGAAAGATTAACTGCGGAGAAAAAATATGAGTCATAAAAAAATTACCCAAATTAAAAATCAAATATCTGTTGAAAAACTCTAATGACAACGATTGAATAATAAAACCAATCATATAAATATAATAAAGGATTTAAAAATGCACAAAATAAAGCATTAAATAAAGTAAAAAGTGTAACCTCATTCTCTTTGATGTCAGTATGAACACTGTAGGGTTCATTCAGTGCCGCAGCATGTCCTAATTATTTGTGTAAAAAGCTGTTAAATGGAAATGGCTTCTACAAAGACATTTTTATGGTTGAAAGCGATAAGGAGCTGCAGACAAAAGACAACTGAACTAATATTAACTGCAGCCTCGGTGGTGTTTTCCTCAGTTATTTTCTAAGTTAAAATGTGTGAGGACTTCTTATATGTCTGCAGTGTTGTTGTAGTGCACTATGTTTAGGAGGGATTTCACTTCATGCTGTGGTTCTGCAAATAGAAGTTCCTGGACTGCAGGGGTAACCAGTGGGGTGGGAAGAGATGGTGCCCAGGAAGATGACCCCAGCAGTCAGCTCACATTAGCAGCTGAAATATGACTAACAAGACCCTGACTTTCCAGGACAACCAGCTGTGCTTATCCCACATTCTTCTTCTTGTCTCATATTCATGCACATACAAATACATAATTAGATTTGCTATCTTACATAACTGAAAACAGATGTATATAATTGAAATATATATATATATATATATATATATAAACAATACAATTTAAGACTATGTGAGAGGAATTGCTCTTAAGGATAGACCCACAGATAATTGTCATGCAACTCTATCATCCTACTGTTTCTGTGGAGCATTTTAGGGTCTTTCAGCTCATTGGATTTGTTTTGCTGGTTAGATCCACCTGCTCTCATATCATTGTTTTTGGCTCAACAAAGCTGTTTTCAGTGGAAAAAACTTGTATACTACCTACATAGAACCAAATGGAAGATAGACAAAAAAGGATTGAATACTTGAACTACTTTTCTGGCTACATGTGAATGAAAATGAATGCTACCATTCCTCCAGATCTGATGCATCTGTAAATAAGCCATTGTTTGCTAATTTTGATTAATAATAAAAAAAAAACCCTCAAAATAAATAAGGCAGTGTGGTGTTTACACTGTGTTTCTGCTGGTTTCAGCCAAAAGTTTATCATTAAATGCTCAAAAGTTAAAAGTTAAATAGTGTCTGATAGTTGCAGATTATTAATTGTTTCAGCTCTAATATACAATATTTTTATGTACAGTATGTAAAACATAAACTTTGCAAGAATTGGGACTAACCAAAGCAGGAAAGAATTAAATTGCGAGTGAACTTATTCGATCAAAAGCTACAGTGAAGTAACAGGTGTGTGTGAGTGAGTCTTCCTTTGAAGACAAGAGGAAAAAGTCAGATTGCAGACTGACATGTTCATCATCACCTACTCCTGTCCTCACAGGTGCAGACCACCACCATGTGTATTTCCGTCAGTCTGAGCGGCTCAGTGGTTCTCGGCTGCCTCTTCGCCCCCAAGATCCACATCATCCTGTTCCAGCCTCAGAAAAATGTGGCCACACTCAGAGTCACAGCCAGCCGTTTCAGTGCCACAGTGTCTGCCTCTGCCTCCGCTCCCAGCTCCAGCTACTCTAAAGGTAGCTACAAACATCCACTATATCTGCTATATCAGGTGCAAATACATATGTCTAAAGAAATAAACACCAGCATAAAATCATCTGTATAATGAATCTTATTGACTGGAAATTTACTGTATCATAGCAAGCAACTTATTTTTTCACATTTTCACATTTGTGCTGCACAGTATTGCCACATACTGCAGTTTGTTCATATTATTTAATTAAACATGAGTATAAGCAAAGAAACCTGGGAATGAAAACAATATTGAAAGCTTCTTTCCACTTGTGTTTCTGGTTTTGCATCAGCCAGGCTAAGCAATTAAATTCCAGTCATTAGGGTTTTTCATGCTGGATAAGAGCAAGTTTTATCCAAAGTTTATTAGTAAAATGAGTAAAATCATTTTACTGTTATAGTTAGTCAAGCCTGACCTAATTGCAACTGTTATAGCGTATCATATTTTATGGAACGGGTTTCTGTACGTAAATCAGCAAAACAAGAAGCGACTCTAGGTTCTAAACTAATGTCTAAGAGTGAGAAGTACGATATTTCCATCTTCAATGTAATGGAGTAGAAGTACCAGAAATGGAAGTACTCAAGAAAATTCCATGCAAGTACCGAAACACTGTATTTAAGTATTGTATTTAAGTAAAAGCACTTAGTTACTTTCTACCCTTCTCAGCACAGAATTTTAAGAGTATACACTGACCAGTACATCATTTTGCTCACAGGCTTAATTGTGGTTCATAGCTCTGTGTTTAAACAGTGAAAAACTCTTGGGTAACATGGCTGTTTTCATTCTCCCAGGATCAGCTTCTAACTACGTGCCAGCAGTCTGCAACGGCCGTGAGGTGGTGGACTCTACAACATCTTCTTTGTGAAAAAGGGTCCTTCTTTGAGCACAATAGGCCATCAAACCACCAGTCACCCCTTCATCAAACAGAGCTGTGTATGACTGAGCCCCCATGCCATCCAACATGCTGCAGAAAGATAACTATGTCTGGGTAGACTGATAACAATGACCAGGGTAACTCTAACTGTGAAAGCTAAGTGATGTTCCCACAGCGAGCAGTATGCATCAAATGTAAAGCCTTTTTGTATAGATTTAATATGCCGTGTTCTCTTTGGTTTACAAATAGATGTGATTAGATGCACCGTGCCTTGTCTTTAAGAGTCTTGTTGTCAAATGGCTGGTTGTAAAGCAGTAGTGTTACACAAAAGGCTGTTCTTATCTTGTCCTTAGAGTGCTGTGAATCTATCCAAATGTTTAGACACTGGCAAAGAAAATAAAGAAAAAACCCAAAAAACAAAAAAGCCTATGAAATAAATCTAGCCCTTTCTGTTAAACAAAATATGTGACTTACCATAGTGAACATGATGAAAACTAGGAAACTAGACAATGTAAAGGACTTGTGTTAATGTAGACTGGTGTAACAGTGAGTGCTTTCTTGTAATTTATGTAAATAAAATGTTTTTTAACATTAAAAGATTAAACGTAGCAGTGTTTGGGTTCACACTTGTACTTCTTGACACCATTCAAACTAAATACTGCTATATAGAGACAAAATTAATAAGATTTTTCAAAAAAAGGTTTTCCTCTTTGAAACCAAATTAACTTACTTAAATATTTGTTTTATTTGAATCAACTTATGGGATTGCTTCTTCTATTTTCACCAGTTGAAAAAAGGGACAACACCTGAAGATATTGTTTGCATTTACTTTTTTTTCAATATGTGCAGCATGATTTTTAATTCTTCTCTAATACCAAGACTTGTATTTCGTGCTAAGATCACTAAGCTACAACTACTGATGTAACTATTAGTTGGGTATATGCAGTTATATATGTACAGTGCCTATAAAAACATATTCACCCGAGTTGGACATTTTCATCTTTTATACTGGTTGAAGTTTAAATTGTAATAACCATCTGTAAACAACCTTCTCACCTTCTCTTCTATAGGTTAAATATACATCAAGTAAACTTGCAGCCCACTCAGACTTTGAAAATGAAATGTCACTGTCAATGTTAGACTGTAAAAGTGGAAAATTTTGGTTTTCCATCCTAACATTTACAATGTATTATGTACCTGCTATTAGATAATGAATGAAAGCAGGAGTACTGAAACACACATATGAACCAGTGAATAGGAGCGTATCTTTTCTTCTAAGGACACCTACAGGAAAACTGAAGAAAGTGCAGATGCAAAACAAAACAAGCTTAACATTACTGCAACAGTAATTGTCATCTTTTAATGTAACATTGCCATCAATGATGGCTTATATGCAGCATTATGGTACACTGATGGCTTGAATATAGAGGAGTTTGGCACACCGCTACTGTAAATGCAGTTTAATCTAGGTACACTCAAATCATGTAGGATATCTATCTGTTTTGTCTATTTCAGTCCAGCTGTAAAAATCTTTAATTGTACCTTTTATTTGAATGAAAATCTTAACATTCTTGTGAAAACAACATTTTTAAAAGATTTAAAAGATTCTGCAGGTGCTCTACCAACAGAGATGAATGACTCTCCTGGAGACGTAATTGCAGTTTTTCATATTGCTCAGACAAGCTAACAATAACCTTTAGAGAAGCAGTTACCATGACAATGCAGGCCACGATGAAGCCCAAACTTGACCAATTTATTTTGATGATTCAAAAAACAAAACAAAACAAAACAAAAACTTTTCCCAGCAGACACTTTGACAGTGAAAAAGAACTTTAAAAAAAAAACCTCAAAAATAATTGGACCACAAGTTGTTAAGATCTTGGTCCGATTCCTACAATGCAGCCTCGTCTCACTGCTGGTCCAGTCTTCACCTGTGTGAACAACTTACCCCACAAGGAACTTTTTTTTTTTTATAAATATGATATAAATTGATGGATAAACAAAGACGTGACAAATTGGAAGGTTTTTAATCTTTGTTTTACAAAAGAAAATTACACTTAACAGTCCACTATTCAGTCATCGTAGCTTCATCTGGATTAGGGGTTTTCCTTTTGAGAGGAATAACATAGATCCCATTCTTTGCATCTTTTAGTCTCCACCACCGGCCCAACCTGGAGGAATATAAAAACTGAGACTCAGAGGCAATCGGAAAAAAAAAAAAAACAGACTTCATTGGAGAACTTGACACAAAATATAAAAACAGACCCAATAGGGCATAAAAGCTTGTTTTATGACCCACTCTCCTTTGCAGTTTCGAAAATCGAAACTCTGATTTAATGACAGAAATTGTATGGAACCGTCAAGTTTGGATGCAGTCCCGTCTGGCATAATGAGACTGGTTGTTGGAATTCCTATTAATGAGGATTTCTGCAGATCCGTTTCATCTCTTCATCTTATGTTAAACTGTCCTTGAAGCTCAGTAAACAACAACTGATGTCACATTTTGAGCAAGTTGAGCTGCCTGGATGAGTAGCATGAAATATGGCTACACTTACTTCTTGTCTGGTGAGAGGACGTGTTCTGGACCATGACTATGCTACTATGGCATATAAACTACCTTGAGCCAGTCTAAGTCTACAGTTAACTGTTTTGGTTCTGTACTGGATCTCTCTTTATGCAGAATTCAGGGAAAAGAATCATTCATAATCCAGTGAGTTAAAATCTACAACCTTAGCAATTGTCAAACTATTAATACAATCACAAGGTTAAATTCTTTCACAGTTTTGTTTCTTTTTAAAAACACACGCACGCACACACGCACGCACACAAAGGCAATTTAACCGTGGCAATTTAAATTCATTTTTTAGGTATGTGGTGGGTTTTTAATTATCTACTTAGTCCTAAATAGTAAAACACCATCTGTACAAATAATATAAATGAGTAAATCAGATAATGTAATTTCTTGTATTCAGCTAAATGAAAAATCTTTCAAAACATTTACTTTAAATGATACATTTCTCAATGTAAATAACTATTCTTGAGTTTCTTTCAATCAGCTTATGTCATAACACTGTCATTTCAAGATACTACACTTCTTTCCAGACAATTCTTAAACAATTAAGGATTCAATGGGAAAAAAGAGGCTTATTGATAGAGTGGATTAACAATGGGTCAACAATGCCATCTAGTGGAATTATCATTCACTGACCCACAAACCCTTTACTGACATTTTTAAGTTGAAGGCAACCCAACAGACAGTTTCTACGTAAACATGACCAATAGTTTAGTTACCTGTGCTCCTGTCCAACTCCTGCCACCAAGAACTGACCAGAGCTCGAAAATTTCAGACTGTTGACAAAACCAGACTGGGAATGAAAAGAGACAAATTAAGATATTTTGAAACAGCAACTGAAGTAGCTACCAAGAATGCACTGTAAATAATTTGTATAAATAGCTGAAAACATAACTTATGTACATAAGACCTTAAAAGAACCGCACACTAGAACAGATAAGAGCTTACCACCGGGACACTGAATAAAGGCTCCAGCCGACGGTAATTCAGTCCACACTTCCAGAGCTGCACCTGTGAGTTGTGTGAACCTGTACAGAAGAACCATCATTACTTTGTTAACTATAGACAACATAACATGTTAAGTGCCGCTTGGGTAAATGTAAGTGAAACCACTGTTGTCCTTATAAGTGTGTAGGACACTTTATCAGGACTAAATGCATTCATTTTGATTTCATAGAAGAAAATTGTAAAAAAGTGTTAATTTGATGCATCCTGCACATATTAAGTGTGTTTTATTAAAAAGATGGTAGGGATGACTCTCACAGCCAGAGGCACCTGTGGCGACGGTATCCGAGTTCTGAAGCGCTGCTACCGAAGCGACCCAATGAGGCTGCTCCAGCTCTATGTCACCATGGCAACCGTGGGCCTGCTTCACAGTGCTGAGAGGCTTCTTCTTGTTGACACTCCAAAGAGATATGGAGCTGAGGTCATTCAGAAAATTGAGATAGGGCACAAAAGAGAAGCATGAATGTATCTGTAAGCACAATGAGATCCCAGAATATTAAACTGCAACTGATGAGTTACCCATCATCAGCTCCTGTTATCATGTGCTCCTCGTTTATGAGCTGGATACAATCGATTGAACCCCTGTAAGAAGACAGAATAATAATATTAGAAATATCCTTTTTTCCCTCTTCCAAAATTAATTCTTCCATAATTTCTGGAAAAATTTACACTACAAAACCAAAATGCAGTAACTACATACTTGGTCCAAATAAACAAAAAAATATATATATGCTAATTTGCAGGAATTAGAAAACAGAAGTCCAACATCTTAGTGACAAAGTTTGTAATACCACAAAAATGAAACAGTAGCTAGAACTAATCACAATGGAGAAAAGAAGCAACAACAGATAAACCAAACCTTTTAAAAGACAACTAGCCATGCTAAGCAGAGATGCAGTAACTGTAGCTTATCACTCTGATGGACTTCTGTCAAGATGTGATTTGATGTGGTTAAGCTCAAATCACATACCTAAATGTATTTAATCAATTGAAATAAGAAGGCAAAAAAACCCAAAACCTTTCTTTCTAGACACTGCATTTTTCCTGTTTATCTTTAGAGAATATCTAAGGGTTTTATTTAGGTTTTCTGGGGAGAGAACATGTTCGACACTGCACTATGGTAGAGTATATAATACTTATACCACACAACAGTATCCTAAAATATACTATAATTCTACCAGCAGCATTTAGTTTTATTGAACATTCTGTTGCTAGTAGCAACCACTACTGGCACAGTTATGTGAGAGCTGTGGTGTAACTGACATCAGCTGTGTCAGTCATGCACTTATTCACAGCTTTTTATATAAAAAAGACACTCAATCGTTTATCTGTAAGTGCTCTTCGAACTGTTGCCGCTATGTGGCTGTTGATTTTGTTGATTTTGTTGATTTTGTGGATTTTGTTTTTCAGCAACCAGTTTCCTGCAACCATGGGCAATAGACAAAAAGAGACTCACTCGTGGCCGTGGAAGATGAGCTGAGACTCCTCAGCTATCTTCCACACCCTGATGGTGCGGTCCCGTCCTCCTGCAGTCACACAGCGCTCACGGCTCAGACTGTCCAGTCCTGTGATAGCATCTTGATGTCCAAAGCTACAGAGATTCACAAATTGCCATTAAAATTCACACATTCAAGACAAATGCAAGTGTTTTGCCACGAGATAAATTATCTTCTGATTAGTTACTCACAGAGTTTCCACATATGCATTCTCGTCCACGTTCCAGACCTTGACCGAGCGGTCATGAGATGCGCTGTACAGATCATGAGTTCCCTTCCTGAATGAAAGACCCTGAGAAGAAAAAGGACATTTTATATGATTCACAGGAAGACCTCTGAACTACAGTAATTTTATGTTAACAAAAACATGTAGAAGTATGCAATTGAGAAAGAAAGAGAGAGAGCATACCGACACAGGGCCTTTGTGTCCTGTGAATTTATAAAGATGTTTACATGTTTCTGCCTCCCAAATCATGATCAACCTGTTCATGTCTCCAGTGGCCTACAAAGATGTGGAGAAAGTTGGCGCTGTTACAATTTTGATTAGGCTCCTGGAAAGACTAACTTAATATGCAGGCTTCCCATACCTGACAAAAGCAGAATATACCGAGAGAGCACTACTCACCAAGTATTTTCCATCTGATGAAATGGCCATGCACAGGATGTGGGCTGTATGTCCAACATGCCGATCCTCAGTACCTTTCCTTCCACCATGTACTGTATACAGTTTCTTTCCACTCTCAACATCCCCTGAAGACATAAGAAAAAAAGATGAACAGACTGCAATATCAAACTATTAGCTTTCGCAACTATGCCACAATTTTCGTAGAATAGTTTCACTGGATATCACTGTATACTAACACTTAATGATGGAGCAGTCTTTTGCAGCAGAAAAGATGCACTTGTCATCAGGTGAGATGACCAGACAGGTAATTGGAAGTTTGTGTCCTCGTAAGACCCGGATCTCCGAAGCATCTGGTGGTATGAGCTAAAAGACAGGGTTAAAAATCAAACAGAAGTCAGTTTGTTTATGATCAGATTTTTTAAAAATCAGATGTAAAAGTAAATTAAGAGAGGAAATTTCCAATGCTTACATCAGTGGCAATAAGTCGCTGAAGTTTTCCTCTCTGTTCAAGCTGAGGAGAACCATATACATACTGAGATCAATAACATAGCCTCGTGAATGGTAAATGATTTTACATATTAATTCCAAAATGAATTATTGGCTCATCAAAAGAGATGTGATTCTTGATAATGTTGTATTTACATTATAATACTTTTACAAGCTCGGAGCTTGCCTCATCTGGAATTATAGTGGCTTGGCAGTAAGAGGACACCCTTTCAACAGATTGAGTGGGTAAATCATACTGAAACTGTTAATAGTTCAGGGGTGGTGGTGGTGATGGAGGACAGTACTATGATTATGAATTAGGGCTGCATCCCCAGTGGCAATTACACCCTTGTCAAAGAGTCTTCTTACTACTTCTTCTTCAAGTCTTCCTGCTACCAGATCAGTCTCAAAGTTGTCGTCTTCCGCTTTCTTTTCCTCTGTTGAGAAGATACAAAACAATAAATACACACACACACACTCACTGACTGTAATGTTAGATTTCAATGTCGCATGCATAACCCAAGCTTACCTTCTTCCTTTAGCTGTTCGAGGTAAAGTTTGGCTAATCTGAGCTTCTTCTCCTGTGGCGTTTCCGCATATTCATTCCCCTCATTGGCCTGCCTTTTCCTGGACCCTGTGGGACTGAGTAACCAAACGTTAAAAGTCCTCAACTGCTAGAGAGCATGTCATCGATGCAAAACACCAAGTGAGCACATCAGGAATTCACCTCTCTGTCTCAGACTCGCTGGAAATCTCTTCGTTGTATTTAGAGTTCTTCAATGGTCCTTTGCTCTTGGCACCAGAATTCCCATCACCCTGCAGCGAGAGAAAGCAGAGTATTTGTAACGACTTGAACTATGAACTAATTTAACTTTCGCATAAGTGTAAAAAAGGACATTGAACAGGAAGTTAGATCAAGTCAGTCGCATGGGTCGACAAGCTGGTTTAGCTTACCGGCAAAGAGTCGCTTACCTTTCGTTTAGGCACCACTGTACCTTTCCCCTTTTTAGATAACCTGGGGTTTTCTTTTTTCTTTATAAAAAAAGACGACGACATAGCGAACTGCCACACGCCGAGTTTCAAAGTGAACGAGTTTCCTCCGCAAGTCAACACTGAATCCACATGGGTACACGCCAACCAAACCAGGACGATCGAGTGCGGCTTGGGCTTCGATTGAACGAAGACGCTGATTGGCTAATATTGACGGTTTCGCCTCATCGACCCGCCTTTTTCCAAAACTCTGAATTTCCATTGGTTGAATTAAGAATTCCGATGAGCAGGAAACCGTACTTGGGAAAAATACTTCCCTCGGGGAATACGCGTTCGCACATTTGTTCCGCACGTAATTGTAAAAATCTTAATTTAACTACAGAGTAATCTTACCATTATATAATCAAAGACAAATATGGAGGCAGTATTTCACACATATTTACCAGCGAACGTCTTGCGCGGCTGTTAAAAATGAACCGTAATTGTATCGGGATCCATGTACTTCACTACTGCAGTAGTACTACTACTTCCTCTACTACGCAGTATTTCCATTTACTGCGCTGTCTTTGTCCACAGTGAGTGTGGTGACAGTTTATCCTTGAAGTCAAGTTGAACGGCCAGGTGAGCCTCCTCTGATCACGTCTAATATTAATATCACTTACTGATAATATGTTGAGAGACAGTTTGTGTCACTCACTGTCTCCAGCTGGAGGCAATGTGGACGCTAGTAGGTGGGGTTGAAGAGGCAAGGAGGTGAGGGGGGGGGGGATGCATTAACAACTAACTTTTCATTATTGTCTAGCATAAATGGGTTTAAAATAAACCGTGCATAAACAAAACAACTTGAAAAAAAAAAGTTTAACTCAAAGTTTGACTTCATCATGTGCAGAAAATGCTCGACGGTCCAACTGATCTCGTCTCTACCCTCTCTAGGTATTTTTCTTTATATCATTTTTTTTTTTAGCCCCATGCCACCTAAGAGAGACGCAGGGACAACTTCAGCACTGCCGCCAATGAAGATGATAAAGATTGGCACAGATGCACAGGAGTTTGGCTGTGATCCAGAGGAGGAAAAGTACAGGCTGGATGAAGAGTCCGGCTTCTCACCTTTTCCCAACAATGAGGTGAGAGATTTTAGTGTTTAATTGAGCCTTAATTGAACCATATTAATACCATTAAAATCAACCATATTGTTACCTTAGCATGCATGGAAATTGTTGATCTCATTTCTTCTCATTTGATAGAATGAAACCATTGAATTTGATGAAGAAAATATTGCAAGTCCAGGCATCAGAACAGACACCATCAGTCTCCTCATGAAAATAGAGCAACTGCAGGCACAACTCAAATATGAACGCAGATGTAGAATTTTGGCTGAGAGAGAACTAAGGGAACTGAGAGGTGGGTGGAAAAAGATTACTTGTTTAGTAATATGCTAAAACAATATTAATGATTAGATCATTTCCACAAAGGTTCCCTGGAAAGTACAATGTAATTTGATTCTAATTCTAGTAACTGTAACTTTAACTGTTACATTTCCAATTAAATAATTATAATTAATCTGTAGTGTAAACCAGAGAGTAAGCTGAACATGCAAAAATGTAAGATTTTTCTACAGCGGTGCATCACTCTGACACAGTTTGATAATTGAGTCTCCAATAATTAATGAATGAAGATTTAAATGGAGCTTTTATCTAATGACATTTCTATTCTTCATATAATCATCGTTGACTTACATTGATCTTTCTAATCTTTCCAATCCAACATGAAAAATTTATGACAAAATGAAATAAGAAGGATTTATTATTCTCCAAAACTACATACCAGTAAAGATGTGTACAGAGAGGTTAGAGATAACATTTGGACAATATTGGAAATTATAATGGATGTCAGGAACTGTGAATATAATTGATCAGTCACGTGAAAAAACAAAATTTTAAACTAGATGCTTTGACAGATTGTTAGCTGTTCTGCAGAGGTAATTCTGATTTATGATCTCAGTATTCCTAACATCTGAGCTCTGACCTTAAGCTGTAAACATACAATGTAATGATTTTAAGTATTCAAAGAAACCTTTTCCAATGTAAACATTTCTAAACCGATTCAACACTTTTTGCAGAGATGAACACTCTCATGATGCAGATGAGGCACACAGCACATGAACTACGAGTCACCCTGGATCACGTTCTCCAAGGAGGCGAGGCAGCAGTTGTACCACATAACTCTCAAGATGAAACCACATCTTTCCTGGCAGAGTCTGAGCCAGAGATGAGAGTGGTTCATAATATCCCAGAGGTCAGGGCTCATATATTATGTCTTCTAATAACAGCCCAATTATGTGAAGATTAAACTAGTTCAATGTTCTTTTTTTAAGATTTTGCCTGTTTTGTTTTTTTTTTTCTTGTTCTGATTCACCAATAGCAGACAAATTGATGAAGTGCTAGTGTAAGACTCAGCTACAAATTCATGTTGTTTTTTTTTTTTAACTCTTTTTTTTCCCCTCTCAGGATGACCACAACTTCCTATTTCTCTCTGAGACTCTAAGAGTTCCAAAAAATCTTTATGAGCGCATAGCAGAGATTGCAGACTACAAGAAATACACTTCAGCACTACTGATGATACTTTTTGACAGAGAAACGTTGGCCACACACTCTCTTCAGGGCAGGAGAAACACCTTTACAGGAGAGGACTGCCACAAGCCTCAACTCCCACCTGAGATCTTGAGAAGTATAATTGGTAAGATAAAGGACATTCAGTTATCATTGAATTTTAAGTGAAAAATCCTGCTCATTTTTCATGAATCTGACAAAGCAAAATGGAAACTGTGGAGAAACTTTTATCATGTTTTTTTGTTTTGTTTTTTTCCCAGATCATGTGGCAGTCAAGTTTGGTGTTGATAGCAGCCAAATAAAAACCGCAATACGGACAAAGTTGAATAATGAGGACAAACTATTGAAGAAGAGGCTGGGTTTGGTTAAAGCTGAAAACAAAGCGGTTATTGAGCAAAGCTTTTGCCAAGATGCTTCACTCCTGCCGGAAAATGTGCCAGAAAATATGCCTGAAAATGGAGCTACGACAAATGAATCTCAGTTATAGCATTTCAAATCTGCCTTTATTTGTTTGTCGCCAGTTTTAAATTCTAGTGCTTAAAGTCAGTTTATTTTTTAGAATTCTTCCTTTTTTTACTCCGACAGCCGTTTTTGTCCATTGTCCTATATTTTGAAAAGTGTAAAGTTTAACCTGGTGACCCAACCAAGCCAATGGATCAAAGCTTTCTATATAAGATGTTAAATGTATAGTCGACAGTGGTTAAAACCAACCATGTTTTGTTATTTAATTTGAGGTTAGAAGGTGGTTTTGTCTAAGTAAAAGGTTTGTGAATTTAATCTTTGTCAAACATTTTGTCAGGCATTTCAATCTGCTGGCCTTGGTGTGTTTGGAAGTAGGAAATGTTTAAAGAAATAGAGATCTTATTTGTACTTTGTTGTTCATGACAAATTGTGCATTACATAAAGTGATAACAGTTTTCAAGTATTTTGCACTTACAGAATAAGCCAGAAGTGATAATTAATCTCCCTGCTTCCACAATATCACACCAGTTCTCTGTTTCTTGTTGTGTGTTTGTTGTGCTTTACTATGTAAGTAAACTTTTGGAACTGATATTTCAACTTGGTCCCCTTCTTACATCACTTGATTTAAGTGTAGTATGCTCTCATTGGAATATGGGATTGTTTTCCTAGCAACACCAGATGTCAGTGCTGAGCTCTGTTTCATGCTCTGCTGCAAGCTTTGAACCATTCCTCAACTGCTGTCAAATGAAAGTCTATATTACATGAAAAAAATAGGATTTACTCCTTTTAAAGAATAAATTTGTAGTGAATGAATCAAGCAAATCCAAGCAATACTTCAGTGTCTTCATTCTCCTTGAAGCTCTGGAGAGGAGAATAGAGAAACGTGTAAAGACAGAGGCATGGTTGACAATTAGTGACAGTCACTGCCACTTACTGACTAATGAAAGACAGAGGGGCAGAGAGAGTATGTCTGTGTGTGTGGTTAATGCCAGTGGGTGGCGGTTTGATAGAGTCATCTTCTTTTGAAAGATGTGAACAATCACAACCAACTGCCGGCTCCTCCCCTTTCCTTTCCTTCCAGCCAGCTGTGGTGTCTCACTGGACAAACAACACATCACCTCTTTCTCTGTCAGTATCAGCTCTTCCTGGGGTCCTCTTCCAACCATCATCTGTCTGTTTCTTTGGGAAAAATACAGCTTTCCTCATAAGTCGCAATTTGGCAGCATAGTTCCCCCAAGAGTTCTTGGTCGGCACCTCTACATACCTGGAAGCAACACCTGAGCACTGATGCTTTTCAAGGATTCAGAGATGATTCGTCACAGAGCTTTGGAAGTACTCAACTTTACAAGACCAGGAGGAAAACTTTTCAAATGTAAGAGTCACTTGGTGAGTTTTGTTTTTTTTTTTTCCAGTCAGAAAGATTTAAGTAAGTGGTTAACTTAATTTTCAATGGTTACATCAAGCTTTGATCATATTATAGTGGAGATCATATAAAAATTAAGCTAAATTTAGTTACATTCAATTAGTGGAAATCACTGTTAGGCTATTCATAGCTTTTCTCTATGTGCTATCATCACAGCAGATTCAGCAGCAGCAGGAGTATTTTTGTGATACTGTAATAAGAGTGAATTAAGCTGATCCTCAAGCCCCATTGTGCATTACAAACCTGTGAAATAAGACCTGGCATATCTGGCTAAATTCTGACCACCAGTGAACTTCAGAAATGTAGTCCATAAGGTTAACACTAAGGCCTTAATACAAGGCCCTTGTGTTAACACTCACAGGGGAACTTATGATATTAACCAGTGATAACTTAAAAACAATAATCAAGATTTCTAGTTGCTTTTTTTTTCACAATTAGGGATGAAAAACCAGGTAAAAAATGCTGTATACAATAACAACCCTTCAACTCATCCCATAAGGAGTGAGATGTTGATTCTTGCAGCAAGTCCTCATAATGTTGCTCATGATGTATGTGGACAGGATACATATTTACAATTTACATATATATATATTTACATTTTTTTAAATTTTATATAGAATTAATGATTATTTTTCAACTTAAATGCAATAAAACTGGTCATTAGCATAGTAAAAAGGTCATCACAAAGGGTTGGATTAAGGGGTTTCCCTTTATAGGTTAAATGCACGGTAACATAGATTTGAGGGATTAAAATTAAAAGATTAAAAAGCCTGCATAATTCACCCATCCTCATTTTAATGTAGATAAATGATTTGTTGATGGTGATTTCTTTCTACTTAAAAAATAGTATAACAGAAAAACTACAGCAGAGTCAAAATGCATTGCATGTTTTTTTAGTGAAATAGTTTTAAAAAAAAGTTTTAATCAAATAACTAACTAAACTGGAAATGACTGGTGGCTGAAAATGGTCGTCCACTTCAGAAGTAAAACGTGGACTCTAAGGATGCAGCATATGCTGTGCTTCAACTGGAACATGATGAAAATGAGGACAACCTTACATAATGTGCATGAGAGTGTACATGTACTAGTCCTTCGTGGGGATAAATCTCAACACAAACACCACATGCCAATAGCTGTTCACCAGAGAAGATTACAGCAGGGGAGAGAATCAGTGGATCACTGGCAGCGAACAGGCACATGTATTTAGGACACAGCATTCTCCACAGTCATAAATTGGAAACCTGATTATGATTATGAGGACAAGATGGGTAGATACATGCATGGGATCCAGCACAGACTGAAAGTAAGAAACCATTAACATAACGATGTTTTAAATTGAATTTAATATGGCATTTAACTAAAATGTATAATAAACACATAATTTGTATTGAGTCAGTGCTTCCTGATTGTTTTTCTTAAGAAACTGCACAGTGACTGGGGGTCAGACCTGTCCTGGTAAGAGGTTTCCTCTTTGATGGTGTAGTGCAGGGTGACATTGAACACATATTAATCAATTCAGCCAGTTCCCTGCAGCTGGGCTAAAACAAGCACACTCATTATCTTCCATTTCAAAAGGATGGGGACGGATGGAGGAGAGACAGAGTGTCCTCTATGAATTATTCCGATTGATCAAGTCTCTTCCTCAGTAAAGACAGCAAGAGAGAAAGAGAGAGATAGAGAGTGTCTCTCCTAATATTCCCACAAACAATGTGAACAGTTATTGATTATCTTTCCAATGCCTTTAAGGTAATACATGTGTTCCCTTGAAGGTTATGGTAATGCAGTGAGGATTCCTGTGTGGTTACTTGTACACACTCAATATCAGTCACTATGGTGGGATGAAAAATGATTAATAAAATGAGGATTGATTAATGCATGTTTACAGTGATGTCCTCTTTGACTCTAGAGGAGCTAATTCCTGATGATGTCATTGTGATGCCATCAGGGTTATCTCAGCCTGTAAACTGAAAAATTACAACCGAATGCATGCATTATAAAACAGTTATGGAGTTTAAAAAAACATAGATGCTAAACAGGCAGGGAAGCCTCCAATCAAAAAAAATATGATATTTGTTGCACTATGGGAGATTTAAGAGCCAGGATTTTTTGGAGTTTGACCCCTATTAGGAATCAAAAGTCAAGATATTGTAGTCACTGCTGCTTCAATTCTGACCTTATTTATTAAATCTCTCTCTAATAAGTCCCTGACTTTATGGCGGTGCAATACTAAATTGCTAGAATACACCTTTAACGCTGCTTAATGTAGCTTAATACATGAGACATTTATAAACGTCATGCTTTCTGTTTTATTAGTATCACATAGTTTATAATATTTGAAATTCTTTTAACTGTTCTTTAAAGTGGCCATAATGAAGATATTTATATTACAATGGATCACACAACTATTTATGTGTGAAAGGACTCGTTCATATGAAGGACCCACAGGGGATCATCAACCAACTTTGTTGCAGTTCGTCTCAGCTCCACTTAACATTACAGTGACTTTCAACTCATTGTTTTGTTGTTTACAGCCTGCAGCTTATACTGTTTTGCTTCACTCTCTCCACTCTCATCAGCATCGTTTTCTTCTGCAGCAGGCAGCTTTTTTTTTTTAGTAAAGAAAAAAACGGATTGTAAACTAACTGCCCAGCACAAACAGTGAACAGACACTAGCTGGTGCATTTAGCACCTAAAGAGTTAAATTTCCCTCGTTGGTGGGGACCAACATGAGAGCTAAGTGAAGAGTGCTAATTGTTACTAAATCCACCAGGTGGACACAAATACAACTCTAAATGTACAATAAATAAGTAGCAGTTTGCTAACAAGTTTGCCATATCAGCTTAGAAGGTAATAGTATATCAGTATTGTGTCCACAGGTTTTTTCCACTCCCCAAAAATGACCAAAAAATCAGTTAATACAATTTATCCAGTTTCTAATTTAACATTAATCTCCATAAATGTTAAATATCCTGTTTTAATGGAATTATTTTCTCTTCACAGGACTGGAGTGTTTAATTTGATGCCTGAGGGATCCTTTAGCCTGATAGCTGAACAATGGAGGAGTCTGGATTACAAATGTGTACTTTGAAAGCTTTAATATGAATCATGGAGGAAAACAGTTCATTTCTGACCCCTGACTACAATGACAGAACCTCCGCTTGGGCACCGATGCCCTCAGCTCCCAGCAAACACCTGGGCAACCTTCCCAACCCTCAGACACGCTTCAAGGACCTGACAGGGATATTTTTCATGGTCACTCTCAATGTCCTGGCACTTCTGGCTAACACTGCTGTTCTGGTTGTTGTCATTAAAGCCCCTCATCTCAGGAAATTTGCTTTTGTTTGTCACCTGTGTGCAGTGGACCTGCTAAGTGCCATCTTGCTCATGCCTCTTGGGATCATTTGCAACTCTCCGTACTTTGCTGGTGTGGTGTTCACTGTGCTTGAATGTCAGGTCTATATGTTCCTCAATGTGATCCTCATAGCCGCCTCTATCTTTACAATCACAGCCATCAGTGTGGAGCGGTACTACTACATTGTTCACCCTATGCGCTATGAAGTGAAGATGACGTTAAAGCTGACTGCCGCCGTCATGGTGATGGTGTGGGTGGCATCTGCCATGCTGGGTTTGTCCACTGTCTTTGGTTGGCCGTCCTATGGCAGCTTGAGCACCATCAGTGCTGCACACTGCTCGCTGCATTGGAGCCACAGTGATCACAGAAGAGTCTTTTCTGTGCTCTTTAGTGTCACATGTTTCTGCCTACCTGCTGTTGTGATTTTTGCTGTCTACTGTAATGTGTATAAGGTGGCCCGTGTGGCTGCCCGCCAGCATGGGCCTCTGCCTTCGTGGACAAACAGTCAACTGAAGCATCGCTCCGACTCAATAAACAGCCAGACAACCATCATCACAACCCGCAACGCCCCACGCCGGGTTATGCGTGATCGGCCTTTTGGTGGTGGTAAAGCAGCTCTAACTCTGGTGGTTATTGTTGGCCAGTTTCTGATCTGCTGGCTGCCTTACTTTGCCTTCCAACTCCATCTGACAGTAGATGCAACCCTCAAGATCCCTGATGACCTGGAGGAGGCAGTCACCTGGCTGGCATATTCCTCCTTTGCTATTAACCCATTTTTTTATGGGCTTCTTAACCGGCAGATTAGAGAGGAGCTTTGTAAGCTGAGGCGCTGCTACTCTGCCCGGACAGTAGAGTTTGCCATCTCGAGCCATGAGGGCTCAGGCCACGAGAACTTCCTTCAGTTCCTCCACAGGACCAGCTGCACATTAGAGACACGAACAAGCTTTGCCACGCCTAGTCCTAGAAGCACTCTGGATCAGACTGGGCAGACGGGCTTCAGGATACCGGGACAGATCCCAGAAGAGTTCAGTTAAAGTCCAATATATACCTCACTGATGTGCCACAGGATTTATAATCTACAGAACTATTACAGAAAACCTGAGAGGCAACAGCAAAAAAATAAACACTCAGTTTTGTCTTTGAAACTTGACTGACTCTTTATCTCTTTTAATCTAAAGATTACACTCAGAAAGAAATACTGGAACAGAAAGCTAATAGCCATAGTTTTTTAAATTGATGTTACTGTTTTTGTGGTCAAACTAGCAGTTATACAGTTATAATCGAATAAGGAACCCTTTATTTTTACTAGATAATAAAGCAAAGTTAATGTTTCTCTGCAATCAGTGGATCTATTTTATCGAAACTTATCACATACTTGAAGAGTGAGTCATGACAATAAATCAACTAACCGATCTGACTCTTATCTCAAAAGGAAAGGATTTACAGTCTAGCATCTTTATTCTTACAATACTCATAAATTCAGGAAACGACTTGTTTTTATATATGGTGCAAATACAGTAGCAATATTCTTTATACAAGTAAATATTAAACAATTCAGTGTTGTCATGTATTAATGTTGTAGGAATTTCTGTAAATTTTATTTATTGTACTCAAAGAAAAGACACATCACTATTTGTTCAATAATCTGTTGTTTCTTATTGCTTTAAATGTACAAAAAAAAATATGCTGTTTATCATTTATTTAAATCATAGTAAGTAATCATTTAATCCTACTGTACATCACCAGCAGACAATACACTGTGTACAGAGAATTCAAAATGTATATATGACTAGTCAATCAATCATACACACTTTTCTCGTGATTAATCTCACAGCAGAGAATAATATACCAATCTCTGTCTAGTTATAATCATTTATTTTAAAGATTCTGCTGCTAAAACTGAAGGGGCAACAGGGTGATCAGACTGTCCTGTAAACATGAGATCAACAGCCAGCCTCCCAAATAAAAGTCCATCACATGTCCAGTCTAAGTATCCTTGAGCTCACTCACTATAAGTCGCTTTGGATAGTTGTGCCAGCTAAATGCTTTGAAATGTAAAAGTGAAATTCCCATCACTCTTTTAACACCAACAAAACATTAAAATGAGTCATATGCACCAGTAACATGGTACCTGCAAGTGCATCCTTACTGTACATCTTTGACATATTGTCTCCTTTTGACAAGCTGTGATTTTCTGGGTCCTGACCCCGTGTCACTCTTGTGTGTCCATTTGCAAAAAGCCTGTGACTAAGACTGACCACAGTTAACTCGTGATTATATAAAGAGAAAATGCCATTTCATAACAGCTAAAGTGATTGTCTCCTAATACCCTCTTAATATGTGTACGCTGGCAGATTAACCCCAAAGAATTTATATTTCCATGCATGTATCTATGAATATGGCCTATTTTTACAATTTCTATAGATGCCATTAGACAAAATTACGGTATATTAAGTTTGTTCATATCAGAGTCAGTTAATCACTCATATTCTACACAGATCAATCAATTGAGAGAGTTTGGTGATATGCCTTTTGATGTTTGTGTGACGAGTATTTTGAGGTAATGTGTGGCTCTTCCACACAGATTGGATTAATGGGATAACATCGGATGGACACGCTGATAACTGGTGACAAATGAAAAGAGCATGCTGAGCTAAATTTGTACAAAACCTGTATACACCACCTAGAGATTTAAACCAGTGAACATATAAACAGATTAGATCGTAAAAATAATGCCTGCCTTGTCTAGAAGCACTTGTGCTATTTGTCACTTGGATGTCAGTGATGACATAGGTAACAATGGCAGAGGTGACAACTATATAAGACTATGTACTGACAGGCCTGAGAAAAGGCATCCTGCACACACACTGAACTGACACCCAAAGACATGAGGGAAAGTGATTAATTCACCCAGATATGTTAAAAGAAAGATGATAATGGGATACTGTGTTTAATGGTCTCTGGCACATTCAAGACACATTCAAGTAAGGGCTGCAGAGTATCAATGCAACTTTTATAATGATAAAGCTAGTAGTATCAAAGCCAGCATTATCAAAAACAAACTGTGATGCAAACACACAGTTTGGAAGTCATATGGCACTTGATTCGAAGTTTGTTCTGCACAGTTAGATGAAATGCACATACAATTTCACCCATAGGCACATGTCATCATCGTCGCCACAAGCAAACAAAGAGGAAATTTTATGGGATGTTGAAAAAACAAGGATAATATGGGGTCACTTTTTTGATGCTGATCTTCTCATAGAGATCGAGAGTATTAGCTATGCTCTTATATTCAATCCCCAGTCCACTCTTAGCAGCTATTATTTGGAAAATGTCAGTAATATTTTGATTTACTATTTTCTACTGATCGGCCAGTCACTACAAACTCATGTTGTTCAACCCAAATAACGTTCAACAAACCATTTCAACCATTTCAAATACGGCATGTAATAAAATTATGTAAAAAAGGGGAGGGAAGGTTGATACAAACACACTTCAAAGAGCCGACTGCCTGTTTCATCAGCCCACCTCTGTGTGATACAGTTTAATGAATATTTGAGCCTGAGCAGTCGTTAAAGTTGCAAATTAAAGTGAAAGACCTCCCACTTATTATTATTATTATTAAAACAAGACAGTCACATCAGCTGTCCATCTGTTCTGTCAAATATATTCATCACAGATCAAACACGAGCCCTCTCTCTATAGAAAATTAGAATTCATGCCTAGAGCTGTTTTGAGAGTGGTTTGTTTGTTGGCTGTACTTAACGGTAACTCCTGAAAAGACCTTCTCCTGCAGGCTTTACCTTGTGCTGTCTGTTTACTTTAAACTTGATGAGCTTCTCTGCTGCTGGGCAGACATTGATAATGAGAGAACCACTCCTTTGAGAAGGTGTGATTGATGGCGCTGTCAGACAGAATGGACCCAATTATTTCCCTCAAGCAGTGACAGCATGAGTGTCCTCAGAACGACATGTACACATACAACATGACAGCTGGTCAACTATCCTCGCAGAGTTCACACAGCACAACCTAATGTCCAGTGCACTCAGGTCCCACAAACTAATCAAGATCATTTATGTTCTATATTAATGTGATATCCAAACTGAACTGCAGCTGATTCATTTTGTGAAAATTGAATTTAGTCTTCTGAGGGGGATTTTGTAAAGAGAGTACATCAGTACATCATGATAAAAATAAATGTATGCCTCCTTTTTTTTATCTGTTGTGGAGTTATATGGGAACCACAGAGATTTGTCGTTGTGTAGTTGACCAGACATTACAAATAAACAGTCTGACCTATTGTACTGAAAACAGCTGTACTGACAGGTGCTGAGCAGGATCACTGTCTGATATCCCTCATGTCCCACATAAGCTTCAGCGGTTGGGAATAGAGGGGATGAACTGTGGATGGAGTTAAAGTCAAACATTAGTTAAAACAAAAACATCTTTTCACTGCATGATATAAAATTTAATCAACGTGTGTCTGTCCGCTGTTTGTCTGTGGTCTGAGGCAGCTGCTTTGGGCCTGTAAAATGAAGTGATGCCTGCAGTGACAAAACTGTCATTCAATATTCAATAAGTTGTAAAAATTGTAGTTCAGACATGAGAATTGCATGATTCGTTTGTCTGAAATACTGTAAATAGAGCTCTGTAGAGTTTTTGTTCACGATTACTATGACATTATGCATTACCACGTTGAGGTCATGAGAGGTCATTTTAGTTGCGTCACATGAGACATTTTCTGTCTGAGCTGTTTTGTCTGTGCTCTTCTTTAGTTACAGGTGGTTGGGCCTCACTTGGAAAAAGCTAATTTCTTATACTTCCATGCAGATGTCAGGATTTAACAATATTTGATAGTCCTGACACAGTCCAGATGAATCAGATTAGCTGTTTTTGAGCGTTAAACTGAATAAATTATAACTAAACAATTACCTGAGGATGTTTATTTTGATAAATTTGTTTGTTGCTTATTTAGGCATGACTTTTTATTGTTTTAGATAAATATTCCAAAAATAATTAATAAGAAGAAAGAATAAATGTTAACTGAAAATTTTAGAACAGATATGACCCTAAATCTTGTTTGTCTTTTAAATGTCTGCAGCTATAGATTGATTTTAAGATGAGACTGTGAGGCTGTAATCTGTTAAGAATTTCACAAAATAACATCAATCACTACAGAAAAGTCTTGGACAAAAAAATTCAAAAACGCTATAAATTGTGTCTTTCTCTTCTCCTTTTCCACACACACTCACTCCCTCTGCTGACCTCACCTGTGCAGCCATGGATACAAACAAAGCCCATCTGCTGGGGTGTGCAGTCCATTAGCATACCCTTGTCTCCTGCACCGACACAGGAAACTCTCTGTCATCAATACATTGTGTACTCTCTCCGTCTGTATCCATCAGGCAAAAATTATCATTACCATGGAGATTGACTTATTTGAATAGAAAGCATTTACATTTCATTTTGAATGGAATTCATAGCTCTTAAAATCAGCTGAATTGTATTCGCTCCACTAACCACACAAACAATTTAAAAATGAAATCAGTCAATTTATTTTAAAGGATACTTGAGCTTTTCTGGTGCCTTGCATGTGAAGCATGAAGTATAGATGTCTCTGAATAAATTACCTTCTTATATTTAAATTATTTTATCAGATTATCACATTGCCGGCTGCTATACTGGGTCATTGTTTGGTTATTATGATGATGTGAGCCTAGTGTCAGAGGCCTTATGATAAAGGTCCGGTGAGTAGCTGAGAATAGTTTGATATGGTTTGCTCTGTGGATTCATAGTTGACCTATTAATAGCAGTGAGGATATCTGGTTAATGGGTCCAAAAGTCAAAAGAGGTAAAAGGGTTTTCCTTAAAAGCATGTTGCGAAACATGCTATACAACGAACAGAGCACAGAGAACGCTCTTTACAACATCCGGGCCTAGATTGACTGCTTTCCCCAAGGAACCACACTGTAAACTGTATATACATACATATATATATATATATATATATATATATATATATATATATATATATATATATATATATATAAAAATATATATATATATAATAGCTCCTACTTCACTTTATTTTGCACCTTAATAAAGATCAGTTAAAGTAAAATTTGTCAGCAATGCATATAATGTATTCTATAAGTATGCATATGAGTACATATGAGTATACCATCTTAAATTCTTTCTGTTTTTAGACGTCAATAGCAAAGCAAGTTATACCAATTCAATAGTGTGCTATTGTGGTAAGTATTGGGGGGATCCAAAAGAAGAGGGTCAAAAATAAATCTTTAAAACATAAATAGATAAATAAATTGGTTGTTTAGAACGATTAGAGTTGCATGTGAGAATCATTACATCTAATCCTTCGGGAAATACTGACATGCTAACATTATTAACTCGAGTACATCTCAATTTACTGGGGCAGATAAATGATTTTAAGAAGCGACTTGATTTCCATTACAGGCCACAGGGAGGCAGTATTGTCCTGCAACTCAACCCCTTCTCACAAAGACAAGTTAAGTCTTATGTTCAAGTTATGTCTTATGTTGGTCAAATGAGAGATGGAAATGAATTAAGTCTTGGAATCAGCAAGGCAAGAGAATACCTGTATCTCTAAATATTCCAGCAGGAACATGTTTCACTCTGTCTTTGCTCTCACGTTTGCGGATTTGTCTGATTTTGCCTGTGCATGTGTCTGTTGGATTGCATTCCCACTAGGGTTTATCGGTGTGTACAGAGTCATCTCCATGCTCACAGTATTTATATCCCCCTCTATCCTTCCTGTCCCCCCATAGCACAGGAAAATGATCTTCACTTGAAAGACCATCTGCAAATACCATTCAGGGCACCGTAACATGCCCAATATAACCCCACTGCACACAGCCAGCTGACCGACAACCACTCTGCTCTTTTTGTTTTCTTCACCATGATGAAAGGGGAAGATTCAGAGGAAGTAGAGATTGACTTGGGGGACTCCAGTGACCCTGAAGTATTTGATACTGGGGAGGAACCTCAGATGCTGTGGAGGGCCCCCCCTTCTCTGGAAGAAGAGGAAAACATTCATACTTCTACGCTAGTGGAAATCAGCGATACTAAGCCTCTTATTAATGCTCGAGACCCCCGAGGTATCAATGACTGCCTCAAGGTATTGCATTCTTGTGCAGTAGCTCTATTGAACTGTGTTTTATGGACCATTTGATTTAAAAACAAAAACAAAAACAAAAACAAAATTGATTGGAAAAAAATCACACTAAATGTTTGTTTTGTGGAAGCAAGAAGCTGCTTGGTTTATTGCACTGCCCTCCACTGGGTGTAATTTACTGTACATGCTGAAAGAGAATCAATCCCAACAGGAGTTTAACGTCATGGTTCACCTCTGTGGCATCAGCCCTACATACTTCTCTGTGTCTCCAGGTGACGTTTGAAGATGTGATTGCTGAGCCAGTATCAGTGCGTAGTGGGGACAGAGTGTGGATCTGGAGCAACGCCCTATTTGAGGTCTCCAGGGTTTGGATCTACAGAATTGTCACAGTTCTTCTGGCCATTCCTGCATCAATTATATCCGGTCTCCTCTTTGCCATCCTCAGCTGCATCAACATCTGGTAGGTTTGGATCCTGCTGCCTTTCTGTGCATATTAACATTCTGACCTACTCTTACTGGTATCTAACCACAAGGAGAGTTTAGGTTTAACTTTGCCAAGTTTTGAAGTATCTGTCTCTGAAATTTGCCTCAACCCCAATAAAATGGGGATGAATGGAATCTTAATTGTGGTCCCTAAAACCCTAAATATTAAAACCCTCAAAACCCTCAAAACCCTCAATATTAAATAATAAATTAGATTTAGAGTATAATATAAATTATGAAATAAATGATCAAATGAGTCAAAATTTTAAAACAATTGAATTATACAAATAATTAAGTGGATTATTCAAACTCACTTAATTATTCTAAAAATTAAACTCATTATGAAATGCTGTTTCTGTTATTATTCAGCATCAAATTAAAGGAAAGACCCAGTGTTATTCAATATTGAATGAATATTATTATTGAAAAAACAATAAAAAATTGATGCTATCCAGTTGTCCATTATGGAAAATCCAGTATTCAGTGTTTTTGGAGAGTAACCGAGTCTGGGGACTAAAAGTTAGGATATCTCAGGTGTCTGCTGCTCAGATTTTCTATGATTATTCTCTCAGACTGTCTCCTATGAGTTCCCAAACTACATGGAAGCTCAATAATAGATTGCTGGAGAACTCCTTTAACTGGTTTTTCAGTATCTGGCGAGGAATTGTAGAAACACAAAAGCAGTAGAGGGATACATTAGTATGACAGGATTGGGTTAAAAAAAAAAAAGGTTTTCGATTTAAGAAAACTGATTTGAAAAGACGGTAAAACAATAATCTCTGAAAAATCTGATTCTATTCTCTTAGAAGGTACTTCCAAATACCTCCGAATTAGGGAAATGGCTTGTGTCCTCAGTTGAACCAAAGTTAAGAAATGATAAAGTAAAAAATACAATGCCTCAGGTTTGAAGCTGTAAAAGATTCTCTCTCCGTTGCCTGTTGACACTCTAAAAACTTAAACTAAAACAAGCTGTATGCTCATACTGTGGTGGAAAACATCTTTCTCTATGTAACTGGTGTTGATTTTCTTTGCAATTTTTGTGTTTCTTTCTATGAAAGGATGTTTGGTCCCTGTATCCAGTGTATACTCATGGGAACCCGCTGGTTGCAAAGCCTATGGAACATTGTGCTGGGAGTATTTGTGCGTCCCTTCCTCACGAGTGCTGGGAGGTGCTGTGGAGGCTTCAGCATTCACCTGGCAGAAGAATGAGACTCACATATGAAAAGCACATCCACACTGGGATTGTCTTTGTGTGCACAAGTGCACTGGTGTTTTTGCAGACTGAGCCCAAGTGGGTACTGATATTTGATTCTTTGATACTTAATTCAAATTAAAATGTTTATTAATATGTTTCCCAATATGAAGATAGCTTTGGTCAAAGTACAACAGTATCTGCTGGTTCTTTTTAATGATTACAAAAGGCTTTTGATATTTTCAAACAATAATTTGCTGTGGGCCTGACACAGAGACAAAACAAGGGGATGTATGACTAAATCTGATCCTCAGAGCATGAAATTGCTTTAATGAGACAGAAAAGAGGATCAGAGTTCTTACCAACTGAGATCAGTGTGATTATGATATTGAGTGTCTTAATAATTCTGTTTCAGTGATTGACTTGAAGAAAAAGAGATCAAAAAAGTGACCCTGATTTTTAGAGTTAGTAATGTTTTCAGCAGAATTTGATAGGCAAATTGAATGTTGTCATAATGCTTGGCTTTGGTTTTACATTTTCTGTAATTTTCTGTAATTTTTTAACTGCAGTTTAGAATTGAATCTCAAAGAGAAAAAATGTACTACTCATAGGATCTAATTTAATTATTTTCTAATTTTGATTATTTTCTGGGAGGAGATGGCAATAAAGATATGCATTAAAGTTGTTGTTTTCCTGTTTGAAAAAAGATTTACTCTGGACTCAAAATAAATTTATCAGCTAAATTAGGTAGGGGGCCAATGGGAGGCAGATAGTTTAATAATACAGCTTCCAACATGCTTGAATGTACTGTATATGGATTAGTATATGTCATACTGCATGGATGATATAAAGGTAAGCAGGATAGGGCATATCCTGACTCGTAGGTTTTGCAACATATTTACCCTCATAGATTTATTCATGCAAAGGTTTTATAACCCTTAAAAAGGCATTGTGGCAAAGCTGTGTATTTAGTAACTTGGAATTTATATAGGTTTAAATAGGCAATGCTTGAGTATTACTTTTTTTCTGTAATTAATAAAACATCTTACATATTCTTACCACAGATCATCCACTTATTAACAGAAAAAAAAATTTCATAAAGATGAAATAGAATGTCGATTTATATGTGTGGCTATCCTACATATGCAATGAAAAGATTGTATTTATTGTGCAGGATGGGTCGGTCTTAGGTAAGTGTGAAATGCAACACAACCCTCCTTCCCTCTAAATGTAATGCTTTAAATCACAATGTCCATGTCACTTTTGCACAGAAGAACGGAAAACACTATTGGGAGTGTGTCCTTACAATTGATGTGGTATATCAGCAGTGCCTTCTGTATCTTTGACAGTTTGAGGTAGTCGTCACTGGCAGCTGCTTGCTGGCATTCCAGGATTGGAATCACACTGAGTGGTGTTTCAGTTTCTACACCGCCACTCCCTGCTATGACTGCAGCCGAAATACCCGGTCTCTCATTGTGGCTTCTGCGGCTTCATTATCTCAGCTCTGGCCTCATCAATCAGAGAGCGAGATCGTGACTGACAGGGACCAAAGCCAGGAGCAGGTGAATCAGGAGGGACAACCACACCAGGGAGGTTGACCTCAACAACAGGGACCCCAAGCAAATCTACGAGGATGTGGTCAAGGTACAAGTGATCAATTTTTACATTTCTTTTAATCACAGAAATGAATAAATGGAAACATGATAGACATCAGCATTTGTGGTGGTTTTAGCTTGTCTATAAATATGGTTCCTAAAATAGCCTTTATCACTTGCTGTCAGTGATATTTTTGAAGGGACAGGTCAGAGCAGAAATCCTCTTTTTTTAGAGGGTATATATTTTTTACAGTGAAATCTTAAACAGTGAACAGGAATAGCAGTTTTGTCAATAGCCGAAGCAGCGGTCCCATATAATTCTGGCCCAAGACTGATTACGGCTGCTGCCATGCATAACAAATAGCCCAACTATTCAGCCCTTAATATGAAGGAGGTTTTTTTCTCTATTGTGCTTTGGTGTTATAGAAATACGTAGTATGTCATTCCTGAATTATACATATGAAAGTAATCTTGACAGTGATTTTAAGCTCTGTGGTAGTTAAATGGGAGGCTTAAGGGTCACTTTTAAGTTAAGGTGTAAGCCTTAACCCCCTTGTGGTTGAAATAGCAAAATCATGGAACAACACATTTCCCTCAGCCACGGAGGTTTAGGGTTTAGATCTCTGCTGCTGACACTTTTACTACCGCACATTTACAGCAGACTTAAACTGGATTTGTTAAAGACACTCAAAGCACTAAAAATGTTCTATAAAAACCCCAGTTTTATGTCTGTTTCAAGAAACAATGTCTTGTATTCAAGACTCCTCACTATGAGCAATTTTAATCATGATATATATATTATTTCATATACTTCAGGTCTGGTGATAAGGTCTGTGTATGTGCATTGTACTACATGCCTAGATGCTGCCTGGAGAAAGTGGGGGAAAAAAACTGAGCCTTTAAGTCCACAGACAAATGAACTCCTTCTGTGTGCTTCAGGTGAACTGTGAAGATGTGATTGCAGAACCTGCTGAAACACACAGTCTGGATGGTGTTATCGTCGAAGTGCTGGTGTTATCGCTGCCTGACGGCCATCTTGCCCCTGTCACTGCTCTGGGGCCTCCTGTTTGCTTGTCACATCTGGGCTGTTATGCCCTACATTGAGAGCTGTCTGATTGAGTCCCAGTGTCTCAGTCAATTCAACTCACTGTTCATACAAACCTTCATTGGCCCGCTCTTTGAGGCAATGGGGAGGATATACAGTGGCATTAGAGTGGTTTTACGCAAGGAGGCATAAACGCTTTATTCAAGCTTGAGGACTAATTTCTGGACACCTGAAACAAGAGATGCAAGCTTGATAGTTGTCATTGTTGTTTGAATCTAAAGAATTGTCTAAACATGGAATTCACTCCTTTTTTTAAGATTATAGTAATTTCTCCCCTCTGCCATGACAGAAACATTAAATCATCAGTATATTTGATTAAATTGTTACATTTTGTGGCATTTATTGAAACTGTATGTGAATATGTGCTCCCCTCCTTCACCTTAAAACTGCTCCCAGTGGATGATGTTGTAAAATACAATGCTTTCCGTCACAACTTGCCAGGTTATATGACGTTAAAGAAATTTTTAAAACACCTAATAAGATCAGAATGCACATTATATAATCCAGACACTGAAAATCTCCATATGTTGAGCATGAATATATTGCATATTGCCTTGAATCCTTGAGCTAAAGAGGCCAAGCAGAAGCATTCGACTATTATACCATTTTGGCCTCAAGAGGGAACTATTAATCTAATTACATTCGATGTGACTTATATCCTATGTCTGTGGAGAGGATAAAAATGATGATGTGTAGATATGCATGAGGAGCCGTGTCAATCAAAGGAAAAACACTGTTTGATCTGTGGTACAAGAAAGTCTGCTGAAAATATTGAAACCAGTCTCCTTGATGTAAAATGCATTCTTAAGAATTTTGCTTAGCTGGTGAATCTTGATGTGTTGTTACAATGGATGTATTTTCATTAAATCAAACATTGAGAGTGGATATTATCTCAGTAACATTAATGCTATTCGTGCATTTGAGCATTTTGATTTAACCACTCACTTAATATTAAGTAATATGAATGTAAAATACTTGTAAACAAAGTCTGGCTGCTTTGTAATGTAAACAAACATCATACAACTGAATAAGTGCTCATTTGCACAGAGCAACAACATCCCATAAGCCAGTTAGGCATTTAGCTTTGCTTTCAATATTAATGTAATTACTTGTCTTTAGGTCAGGGCAACAACTATTGAAGCAAGAATTTTAGATTCAAGACTAAAGGACAGAAGTATATGAACAACTATAATACACTAATGGTTGTTTATATAAAAATGCAGAGGATAAGTCTTGAAATGCTAAAGCCTCTGGCAGGTTCAGAACTCTAACTTTACATCTTACTTGTTTATGTGTTCTGCTCTCTGCTATCATAGGGTGCAGGATATTGTCTGGAGAGGAGATTTACATTGTCTGTTCAGCTCAGTATAAAACATTTGAAAATAAACACGATGCATTGGGCACCACAGAGCCACTGCAGATATTTAAGTGCCTGAAAGTGGGAAATGCATGATTGGCAGATAACTTGACCATAGGAAGTTGGCGTTTCAGTGTCCTTGCCCGCCCGTGTTGGACGTGTGAGGGAGGCTGCGCTGGCTATTGGGGTTCTTGATGGCGTAAGTGGAGGAGTTGCTCTTGTGCCTGCAAGGTTGATCACAGCTGCAGGAGGAGTCTGTCAGGTACTGTCTGCAGCAGCAGAAGAAGTACTTCATCAGGTCCTGGAACAGGTGACCAGCAAAGAACATGTAGATCCAGGGGTTGCAACAGCTGTTGAGACTGGCCAACAACATGGCAATGATAAAGGCCATGTCTAGAGAGAGAAACAGAGAGGGACGTAGGCCTGATATGAATACCTGCATTCTAACGGGGTAAATAGATGAATTATGCATCCAATAGGTTGAGATTGGGAACAGTTTTATGAGTTATTCCATGCTGGGAAAAAAAGCATCTTAAAGCAGTCTGGTGATATTTTATAGTTTTCTTATTGTTATCAAATCCCATGACAATATGAACAGGTTCTTTTGTGTAGCCAAAGCCTATAACAATGTATCTTATTCATTTCTGCCATAGGCTTAGATTATTCACAAAAAAATATTTAAATAAACATCAGTGAAACACAGCATTGCATTGGTGGTTTTTCCTTCATTAGGATGTACATGGGCAAGGCAGTTTATTTTGAGTCAGTCACACAAATGCTGTCCTATGCTGAAATTCTCACTATAGCACCAAATCAACAAATCCTAACAATGCCATTAGCAGGGCTCTAACGATGGTGATCCCACTTTGGTTCAGACTGATATTTGTCAACAAATATTGGATGGTTTACCATGAAATTTTGTTGAGATATTTGTGGTTACCTTATAATTTATTCTATTTACTTTGTTATTCTACTGACCTTATCTCTAGCACCACCATTAAGATTACACTTTTGATTTTTATTACAGAAATATGTCAGCAACTATTGGATGGATTGCCATTAAATTTTGTGTCAACATTCATGGTCCCAGAGGATTAGTGGTAATAACTTTGATCCCTTAACTTTTCATCACCAACACCGCCATCCAAATTCCAGCTTGTACAGTACTTTGGTTGTTTATGAAACACCTGCAGAAATGGTCATATTCCAATCAGCATCAGCTGTACTATGTCATAATGCAAATTAGCCCACATTAGAATGCTAAGACGCTAATCCATTAGCATGGCTATAGAGTATTGTTAAAATATATTCGCTCCCATTGTAATTGATTTGACAAGAATGAGAGATGTACAGAGGTGGCTAGAAACCACATCTTCATTTGTGTTAGTAATCTAAATTTTTTCTACTTTATTTTTTTTTTCTACTTTTTTCTGCTGCACTTATGTTTCACATATTTTATAATATAAATATGCTGTAGCATTTGAGACAACCCCAAGGACATTTAGGAATATAAAAAAATTATAGAAGTTTGATGGAAGCCAGACACATAAGATTTTAAGTTGTTTGAAACAAATATGATAAATGGCTTCAATTAGAAGAGCCTCTCCTGAGTGGAAAAATATACATTATTTTCTCATTAATTCAGTTGATCAAATATCCAATTCTTGGAGCCTCAGAACAAACTGAAGAAGCACACTATTTGAAAAATGGAAAGTGGAGGACTTCCAAGTTATTTTTCCAATCCTTAATGGTGTGAGAGAGATGTATTGTGTGTTTTCCTTTTTCTCTCCTCAAGTCAAAATGCTGACTTGTTCCATTCATAGTATTCTGACTCTATAGTCTTTTACTTTATTGTTGGGTGTTGTGTTGCATGCAGTGTCAACCAAAAGGCCTATCAAAGTTTTATGAGTTGTTCAACAGATAAGTCAAACACCCTGTCAAGTGCTCTGAGATTATTTGGCCTCGTCCATGGGCAACACAGTCCACTTAAGGTAAAGACAGTGTTGAAACCTTTTCTTTTTAACCCTGGAATTTGACTTACAGTACACTCAATTTTCTTTTGCTGCCAGAAAGGAAAGAAAAACATAAATATTGGCTCCTTTTCTGTAATATCATGATGTACAGTCTTGCTCTTTTGAGACTAAATTTAGAAAAATGGAAAGGAGGCAATGTTCAAAATCAAAATGAGCATTTTGATTCAACTACCATTATTTATTTTATTGAGAGTACACACTATATCGAAGATAATTGTCAGGGAAAAAAAGTTAAATAAACATTGCATAAGTGCACAAAGTCAGATTCTGTACCATTATCAGTGGATCCTCCACAGGTTGTACAACGTGATGATATTACTGAAATTCAGCGTCCAGAGAGTGAACCACCCTGAGCAACAGCTCACCTATACAGTCACATCCTAAGTGGCCTTACATTTAGAGAGATTGCAATACATCAATAATGATAAGCAGAGAGTCTGTGAAATCTGAATTATCTTTACTTTCTCACTTTCTTGGAAAAGTCTAGGGGCTGTTAACAACAATTGTATCCATAACATCTGATTTACTAGTCCACCTTTCATGAAATGGTTTAGATTCAAAAAAATCATTGAGAAAAATCCAAATTGAATACATTTGTCCTCTGCCTCTCTCTTCATCTTTTACCCATGCACATGTGCAAACCATACATTTGTTGTTTCTTGATAAGTTTGGTTATTTGCTCTTATAATTTCCTTGTTGTTTTGCATGCAATTTGATTATTGCGCATTATTGTATTGGGTTATTACTTTCAGTAATAAAGGATTAGTTAATCAATGATCAGCATTGCATTATAGAGTTGCTGTCCAATGAACAATGTATATCTTCAAATTTGGTCATTTGTTTATCAGATAAATAAACCTATAAAAACCCAAAGGCTTATTGAAAGAGGTATTGTCACAAAGCTGAAAGTGAGGCTGCTTTAGCTAGTTTGGAGATATATGATTTCTAAAAGTCAGCAACAAGGAGTTCACTATTTCATAACTGAGTATGCTGAATGGTAATACAAAATATAGCGGTGATGGAGTCCATCCATCTTAACTCTATGGGGCCCCTATTATGAAACACACTTTGTGTACATGCATTCTTGGCTTTAATGTGTTTATTTTTCCTCATTTTTGTTCAAAAACTGCTGGCAGACTAAAAGAGGAAGATAAATAAAGATTATTAGATTATGCTCTAAATAAAGACTCGTGAAATTTTACTCAGACATTTTACTCAGAAGCTCTTTGATCTTCTGGTAAATTTACCATCCCAGTGGCTCTGAGGACTTGCTTATGAATACCCAGACATATTGCATGGTGGAGGAAGGACCTTTATATGTAAGAGACACTTAGTGATGAAAGATTGTCACAGAATAGATTCAGCTTTACATCATAGGGTTTATGGGCGATAAAGTCACCACAGTAAATCTTGGACAAAGATTTGCTCTACTCATAATGACTCTGACCACTTGGCGCACTATAAAAGAGGGGTGATAGCTTCATAAATCAATAAATATTCTTATTAATCGAAAAATGTCTTTTAACAAGAGCTTTAAATCAAGAGCTTTAAATCAAGATTATAAATCAAACTGAACTATGCAGTGGTGAAGAGAAATAAAAAAAAAAAACACTATATGTGCCTTTACCTTCTCTTGGTGCAGCAGGATCCCATGCAGACCACATCTGGACAAAGAAGAAGGGGGTCCAGCAAACGATGTAGGCAAGCACCACTACAAATGTCATCTTCACTGTACGGATTTTTGCTTTCGAAATGAGCCTCACGCTGCTCACACGAGAGAGCGGGTGCGCGCCTTTGGAGGCCCTTGGAGTCAGGAGGTGCTCCCTTCTGGTTTTTAAATTGAAATTCTTCCATATTTTTAAACATATCAAACCGTAGCATATGCTTAAAATAGCCACTGGGAAAATGTAAATGCTGAGACTCATCCATGTGATGTATGCTTTGGCACCCCACGGCTGGACGAAGTCCCCCCAGCAGTCATACACGCCGTTCCCGACCTCCTTCAGAGAAAATATGTACGTTTGAGGAGTGCTGAATATCAGGCTGAGCATCCAAGAGGCGATCACGCAGGAGCGATGCCTTCTCTTGTGCACGGAGCGAAGGGGTTGGCAGATCGCTAAGCACCTGTCGACGGACATCAGGACAAGCATGTAGGTAGATGCAAACATACCCACGACCTGGAGGTATTTGACCAACCTGCACAGCAAATCTGGTCCATAGAAGCGGAATGTGATATCCCAGATGAGTTGCGGTAAGACCTGGAAGATTGCAACGACAAGATCTGCGATGCTCAGGTGTTTCATGAAGTAATACATCCGAGTCTGGCTGTGCTTGGCGGTGTGGATAGCCAGCAGGACGCACAGGTTACCGATCAGAGCGAGCAGCAGCACCAGGACCAGGACGGTAACTTCCACTTTGGCCACTTCTTCATTTCGTTTCAGAGGATTTACACTGATATTTCCTAAACTGATTTCATTTCCACTACTCGAGTTGCTCCGTGACATGTTCTGCGCCGAGCTATGCTGATCGTGTAAAAGGTCTTCCATTGTGCGTAAAAGCGCCGCTTTGGCGCAGCCGGCGCTCACATCCCAAACCGAGACTCGGGACCAATATCCAGTGTACTGTCGTATTTGTCCCGTGAAACTTCCTGCCAGCTCACTCCGCTAAAGTTGATTTTGTGAATTTATTTTAAGTTAGAATAATTCAAACGTCGGCGCTCTGGTCTGTAGAGAAACAATTATCGTTGTTTTATTATTTTATCCATTGGAAACCCATCTGGAGCCTTTGAACAATTTAAACTTCGTAAAGAAATGATATGACCACATGGCCATATCAAGGAATTTTGTCCAGGTGAAGCTTACCTTTAAAGCGAATCTACTCAGCTACTTTGGGACCTCGCAGCACCGCAGTCCTCATCATTACGTCCAGTTTGGTTTGCTGGTTTGCTGAAGGTCTGCGCCCTACCAATGTCAGTAACACCCTCCCCTCATCTTATTTTCCTCTGAGGGAAATTGTCCGTTTTGAGCATGAGCAGACTCCACGCTGTTATTTCTTTTTCCTCTCCCTCTTTCTTTCCCTGTCCCTGTACAATGATTTTAGTTGTTGACTTTGACAAGTGCTTTGCACTTTGTAAAATCAGCTGTCCCTCATCAACATTTGGTGGCTGTTATCTGGCATTGCTCAGCTCTGAGTCAATGCTTTTAGCATTTGCATTTTATTTGAAATTCCCTTGTTTCATCCAAAAGGAGGAAAATTCCATTCTGTTTTACAGAGCCAAAGAGGCCACTGGTTTTCATAAGAAACTCACTAAATATGGAAAAAGATGCTATGTGGGGCTGGAACATTACATTTTGATTGATTATGGTTACATCTAAGATTGTGAGGTTTTGCTGTAAACTGTCACTTCAGGCTCAGTCAGAGCTTTTCACAGGTGTGCCGGAGCATAGAGTAATTAAATCCATTATTCGTGTCCAAACAGAAACACATCAACTGGCTATCAAAATATATAACTATCCAGGGCCATATTCAGTCCTCAAAGTTACTCCCTGGAAGTCATGATGGAATGATTCCAACAGTAACATCAGTACTAACTCAACACAATCTACCTTGTTTCTTCAGGTCCACACATCGAAGCAAACAATAATTAGGAATGTCAGTTTTGCTTTACCCTGAGCAGAATGATTTATTCCTCTAAACCATAAAATGAACATGTGAACATCACATGTCCAGTGTGAAACATTTGTTCCTTTCATTTATTTGACAAATTCTGTTGAGCAGTAGCAGGTGCTGTATTGACAATCATTTGCTCAGCTGAATAGCACTTGTGTATTGTTAAATGTGTGCTAGATACAATCTGACAAGACATGCTGGCAGACAAATGGGTCATTTCTTTTCCCAGAAAACTAATAACATTCATGTCTGTTTTCTTATCAACCAACTGTTTGTCCACTGCAGTGTTGTAAAACACTCATACTCCCTCACGTCTAAACAATAAAGTGCTCAAAACTACTAGGCCACAAAACCAAACAAAACAATGTAACAGAACTTGAAATTTTTTTGTATTTAAAATGTATATTGAGTTTCTTCAGATTGAAAAGTCAATATTTTTCATGCACGATTACAGTGAAATGACTGGAAAAAAGGCTAAATGAAAAGACAAAAATTTTAAATGTCTTTTTCCATAGCGAGTAATTGAATGCATTACCCGCTGATCTTTTGGTACTTTGAAGGGGCTACTGGCATCAGCCATCTAACTGTGGGTTAGACATATAGAGTAACGCCTTCTGATTAATACCAGATGATCCCAAAAGAATTGAATGGGCTATACAGTATTTTTAGTTTTGGATCTCAAATGAAACTACTTGAACTTCTGTGATCATTGATCATTACAATCAATATGAATAGTTTAACTTTACTCTTGCAGTGCTCATCCCCAGGAATAAGAATGTAAATACCTGATTCAGTCAGTTTTGATTGGCTACAAACACAGATTTACTGAAAAGTGTTTTGCATGCAAAGGTAGGGAACTGCTACCATTTTCAGTTAACTTGCACATGATGATTAATTTTGTATTATATATTTATAAACAGTATGTTCCCTACAGATGATTGTATTTATTTATGTATTTACTTAGATTTCCACAGTGATCTGCTGTTTCCAAGATTAATTGTTTGGGGTCAAAATGCTTCAGGAAGAATGAGCTGAGACGGCCCTGGCATCCACACTATCAGTTGGAGAAGCCTTCTAGGTGATTCTCAAGGGGGGGAAGTGTGTGAGTAGCCCAGGATATGTAGGACCTGAGAGATCAAAGGAGTCAAACAGAGAGAAAAGTGAAAAAATGGACTGCTGCAGATGTAGTGTTACCCATCCAAAAACCTTTTTGAAAAGAACATCACAAGTGAATTGTACCGAGACCAGAATTAAGGGTATGTAATTACCTCATGACACCTCATAATTTATTGAGGCCATACACACACTCCTTTTTCAGTTAAAAGAAGAACACAAGCAATATTTCTGAAATGTTGGGGCAAATTCTAGGACATTTGTTATATGGTGGACATGCATTATTTTTATGAATCAATATAAAGGATGTGAACTGCTAGACCTGTCATATGCACATTCTAGTTGATAAAATAGACATTCGTGGTCATTACATCCCTCAGCATTTCATAAACATGAGTCAAAGAGGTTGCATGCAAAATGTGTCCTCCTAGGTTTTGTTCTTCTGGACACATGTCCCACTAAAGGTCCTAAAAACTTGTTTTCGAAAAAAAAAAAATTGGAATATTTTTTCTATGGCATTGAAAAGCCATGACTATGGAGTCCAGGTTCATTTTGGCTCATTTTGGCTCATTTTGGCTCATTTTTGCTGGCTTTTAACGTAATAATTCCAGGCTTTGTTTAACACCCCTTGATCTGTCTGTACCCCAGATGCATGGGATCATTCAGCACAAACTCAGCTATAAGTCAAAGATTTATCATTTTGTCAGTTTTACAAATTGTAGCTGAAAGGAACCCAGAATACTAGAACAATGACAGCCCCCAAACAGCACTTTCAGTTGCTTTTTCTCATTTTTTTCTCTACATGATGTATAAATAAAGTTATGTTACAAAAAATAAAAACTTTTTTGTATAATTGTCAAAATAAATGGGCTCCAAAGGGTTTAAGCAACAATCAATGGAAAGTAACATTTATTAGCTGAAAGCACTTTACACTAAAAAATTCTAAGCTAATTCAATTTATTAAGACCTTGTGTTTATGTGTGTCTGTGTTTGTGTGTGTGGGTGTGTGTGCATATGTCTGTCTATGTGGTTGGACATATTTGATAATGGACCATTTTATAAATAAGCAGCCTCATAGTTGTCATAACATTTTGATTCAAAGTTTGCTAGATCTTGAATGGTAAACAGATTTATGTGTCATAAATTTTTCCTGACTGACCTCACAGGAAAAGACAAATAGAGAAAACACTCAGGTGAAACCTCAGCAGTTTTAACTTTGACAGAAAATTGTCCGTTCATTTAGGACTCTAACACTCATGGTAAGATGGTAAACATCTAAAGATATCAATCATAAATTGTGGCTAAATGCATAAACATACAATATTGGGCATCAGACATTATGTGATGCATTTGATGAATATTTCCCAGCACAGAGGCTGTGCTAATTTCTGCTTTTCTAAACCAGACATATGCTACACAACAATCTCATATTGTACAATGCATTAGCAACCAGGCAAGCACAGGGCGGTTTACCAACAACTAATTGTAGGATGCTTTAACAATATGGTCATAAAAAAATCATAACATGTTATGTAAACTTTGTTGCAAAGGTTTTGGTTATGAAAACACAACATAAGCCTCTTAAAAGCATTTGGACTTTTATGAAACAATGATGAAAGTCAATGAGATGTTTCAATAAGAGGACCTTAAAACTGTGAAATAGTTGGAAAATGTCCCAACAATACTACTTCTGTTTTCGCTCCTGGCTTCTCTAACATTAGGGTCCAGAGTTCATTATAAGTATTGTCACCAGATGAAATCTGCTGATAATGACCTTGTCAGTAATCATTTGCGTAAAAGAGTGACTAGTTTTATAAGGGACCTGATTCATTTAAAACATTGCCAGAAACCGGTGATCACTAATAACGACGTTTAATTATTTACAATGGGAAGTCAGTCTGCAATTATCTAAGAATGGTTTATTATTTCATATTATGCTGTGAAAATATTTGATGTCTAACAAGATAACTTTTAAATAATTTTGCTTTTAACCAGTTTTGCAGTGACTGTATCATATACAGCAGGTAAAATAAGTATTGAACACGTCACTGTCTTTCTCAGTAAATATATTTCTAATGGGGCTATCGACATGAAATTTTCACCAGATGTCAGCAACAATCCATGCAATCCGCGCATGCAAAAAAATCGAACCATAGATGTCCATAAATTAAGTTATGTTTAATAATGTGAAATGACACAGGAAAAAAGTATTGAACACATGAAGAAAGGGAGGTGCAAAAAGGCCTGGAAAGCCAAGACACCAGCTGAAATCTGTCAGTAATTAGAAAGCAATCCTGCCCCTTGTCAGTGAAAATTAATATCAGCTGGTTCAGTCCCAACTGATGGCCCATAAAAAGGTGTCACACAAGAAACATCTCATGATGGGTAAAAGCAAAGAGCTCTCTCAAGACCTTTGCAACCTTATTGTTGCGAAACATACTGATGGCATTGGTTGCAGAAGGATTTCTAAACTTTTGAATGTTCCAGTGAGCACTGTTGGGGCCATAATCCGGAAGTGGAAAGAATATCATTTCACCATAAACCGGCCGGGACCAGGTGCTCCTCACAAGATTTCTGAGAGAGGAGTGAAAAGAATTATCAGAGGAGGTGTCCAAGAGCCAGGGACGACTTGTGGAGAGCTTCAGAAAGACCTGGAATTAGCAGGTACAATTGTTTCAAAGAGAACAATGGCCTGTCTGCAAGCTCACCACGAGACTCCATTGCTAAAGAAAACGCATGTTGAAGCTCGTTTAAAGTTTGCTGCACAACATTTGGAGAAGCCTCTGAAATACTGGGAGAATACAGTCTGCTCAGATGAGACCAAAATTGAACTCTTTGGATGCCATAATACACATCACCCAAAAAACACCATACCAACAGTGAAGTTTGGAGGTGGGGACATCATGATGTGGGGCTGTTTTTCAGTATACGGTACTGGCATACTTCATATAATTGAAGGAAGTATGAATGGAAAAATATACCGAGACATTCTCGCCATCTACCAGGATGCTGAAGAAGAAATGAGGGTGGACATTTCAGCAAGACAATGATCCCAAACACAAAAGCCAAGGAAACTCTCAATTGGTTTCAGAGAAAGAAAATAAAGCTGCTAGAATGGCCCAGCCAATCACCTGACTTGAATCCAATTGAAAATCTTTGGAAAGAGCTAGAGATCAGAGTTCATTGAAGAGGCCCACGGAACCTTCAAGATTTGAAGACTGTTTGGAAGAATGGGCCAAAATCACACCTGAGCAATACATGCGACTGGTGTCTTGGAGCTGTCATTAACAACAAAGGCTTTTTACGAAGAATTAAATACATTTCAGTAAGCGTGTTCAATACTTTTCCCCAGTGTCATTCCTTTTTATTACACATAACTTAATTTTTGAACTTATTTGTTTTGGTTTCTCTGTATGTATTGATTACTTGGGTTGTTACCAACATCTGGGGAAAATTTCATGTCAGTAGCACATTTAGAAATATATTTACTGAGAAAAATGGCGACGTGTTCAATATTTATTTTATTCGAAACTTATTTTCTTTCTGAAACAGTCATAATACAACCAACTGTAAAAACATAAGGGGTCATTCCTCTTACATTTTTAGTGGCAATAACACTACATAAAGCCAGTTATCACCATATGACTCTGCTTTTCATGATACTAAACTAAATGAGTTTTATCTTACCTGTTACTCGACATCAAGCTCAACTGCGACTTCAACCAAAATGTTGGCTTGATGATTGACAGTATACTCCCATCACAACATTCAAATCAGGTGAATCTGTTTTAAAACCAGAACAGAACTACGATCACAGGTCAGACAAGGGCATAATGTTCCCACAATGAGGACATCTTAAACGAAATCATTAGGGAATTTTGAGGAGATCCTCTTATGCAAGTTAGTACTTTATTTCATCCATTACTGACTGTTAGCCCCCTGGGTTTTATTTTGTTTTCAAGAGACCTGACAGAGCTGCCATAAAAAATTCTGTATAAATAAACTAAATTCTGACTGCTAGTCTATATATACCCAGTTATCTGGTTTCAATAGTAGCCACATACACTTCATGTTCTAACGCCTCATACTATTAGTGTCCAATGTTTGTATCAAGTATTTTTTACTCATGGCTATCGTACTGTAACTCCATCAGCAAGACAGATGAATTACATTAGCACACTAGTAAAAATACTGTATAATTTAGACCTGGAAAATATTCGGTATGAGTGTCTTGTTTCCCACAAATACCTTGACATTAAACACAACTGTCAAAACGATGGGTCTAGAGTATGGAGAGTGGCATATAAATAGAGAAAAGATCCAGTGTTACAACCATGACCACACATAAGCTCTGTCTGACACTGATTCAAGTGCATTTAGCATTGATATGCATTATTAGTTCATCAGTATATTTTAAAAACAAGCTGGCGTGTTGTGACAGTCATTTTACTTGGTGATTTAAGTGTGGAGAGATCTTGTTTTGGGAATATCTGAGCAGATGAGGGTCACTGCAATACAAGGATAACAAACCAGTGTGTTGGGTACAGCTGCCCTGTTGTTTCCATGCACTCACACAGGTATAAAGCAGCAGTCACTTGCTTGTTCCTAACCTGAAGCATGTGTGAGGTGGCGTAAGGATCAGAAATCGCATTCAGAGCTAAGTCTTAGTAGCATGACTAACGCAAGGTTTTGTGCGGACACTGCCAAAGAAAACAAACACTGTATCAATACGGGAATCTTTTTTCACTTAAATAGGCCTGTAATGTATTTGCCATTTAATCTATTGTTTAGTGTGTCCCCACTTAGTTAGTTCCTTTAATGGACATATTTATGCTTCACATATAAATGAAATTGTGTTTCACGTACAACACCGTGCAATAAGAATACATTGATAGAACAATGTTCATAAATTAGACAAAGAAAAACAGTAGTAATAAATAGGAGGAACACTAATGATATAAGTTAAGTTTGTCATGCTAAAGTAAGTGCAGCTATTTAAAATCCAGTCTTCATGGTAATATGTATAGATCATGCATACAGATATAATAGGTTTAACCCTAAGTCAAACTAGAAACGCAAACCCCCTTAAGCGTAGTCCTAACCCTAGTTCTAACCCTACCCTAACCCTTAGTTTAAAAACTATCAATAGATTTTGCTTACTACTCTCCTTGGTAGGTGTGGAGGTGACCCGCTCAAGGGACAGTAGCAGGTGAGGAGTTTGACTGGGGCAGTGCACCTTGCAAACTGTAATGCAGGTGTCCTAAGACGAGCTCAGGGAGGACAAAAAATTCCCATAGAACAGAAGAGCAAAAGCTTGCTTGAGCTTTACTCTCAGTACGGATATCAAACCGGGGCATCAGAATCCCTCTAACTTTATGGGTTTGAAGCCGGAGGTGTCAAAAGACATACCGAGGGGATAACTAGCCTCTGGCTGCCAAGTGCTCATATTGATTTTGCTTTTTCATCCTTCCATGTTGACTTTTCCTATCATTCTGTAGAAAAATTCACCAAGCTTTGGACTGTTCACCCACCTAATGGGAATGCAAGCTGGGCTTATACTGGCGTTAGGCACGTAGTTTTACCCTTCATACACAGCAGAGCAGCACCCTCACTGTGATCTTATGAAAGTCAGTCCTTGAACCAAGTTTTTCATCAAAGACAGACATATATGGCTGATATGTGGATGATATCCCTCAGAACTCATGTCATAATTACCAGTCAGAAAGGATTGGGGGCCTGGAGAAAGAGCCAGGGGATGAGGAGCAGAGTCAGCGAGTTGTCCTTTACTCAGCTGTCTTGCAGCTAAGGAGTTTTCTCTGCAGTTCAAGAGGTCATGTAGAGCAATGGGATACTGCCTCTCAAAAATGGCTTTTGGATCCTGAGTGAAAGGAAACCAAGAGGCTCTGAAGCTTCAGCCCTGATTGACCAGACTAGAGCTACTGTTAATGACTGGTTTGTGCCATGTGCCATGGTCACATAGCCAAGCAAAAAGGCTTGGTAGAATCAGTCGGGAAAGAAGACCCTGTTGAGCTTGACTCTAGTCTGGCACTGTGAAAAGACATGCGAGGTTTAGAATAAGTGGGAGGTTTTTGCTAGTGAGGGGATTGACTGGGGCCGCACACCTTGCAAATGGTAACACAGGTGTCATAAGGAAGGAAATCATGAGACCAGTCTGGAAAATGACAGGGTGCCATGTGCAAAGTCAAAATCTCTTCAAAAAAGACAAAAAGTCGCAATACAAGATCTTGCGGACAGAGTTCAAGAAGGACACAGGCAGTGCGGCAAGATGCATGGATGCAGGATAGAGCACTTATTTGACTGGCTGCACACATCCCAGTCATCCAATTGACAAGGTTGCTAAAGATGTACATCTCAGAAAATGAGTGTATGAGGACGGTAGTGAGGGACACCATCCCAAAGTTCCAATTCTGGTACTTAAGAAACAGGTGGATGGACTGGGGCTGCACACATTGCAAATGGTAACGCAGTTGTCCTAAGGAAGGAAATCAAGAGACCAGTCTGGAAAGGGTCAGAGTTCCATGTGCAGTCATAATTACCTCAAAAAAGACAAACAGCCACAGGCAGTGCATCAAGATGCAGAGATAGAGGACTTGGACTTATTTGACTGGCTGCACACATCTCAGCCGTCCGATTGAAGAAGTTGCTAAAGATGTACATCTCAGAAGATGAGTGTATGAGGCCGGTAGTGAGGGACACCATCCTCAAAGTTCCAATTTTGGCAACTCTTGAAACAGGCGAAAGGGCTCAGGTAAAGAAGTTGACCCTACTTATACCAAAATGAGTCTTTGAGGCGTGACCCATATGTATGTATGTGTGTGTGTGTGTGTGTCTGTGTATATAGATATATAAATATATATATATATATATATATATATATATATATATATATAAAACTGGCTGGATTGGAGAGAGAGAGAGAGGGCGAGAGAGACAGAGACAGAGAGAAAGCAAGAGAGAAAGGGGGCAGAAGGGAGGAGGGAGAGCATCGAATGAGAAAAAATTCTTATTTGGTCTCCAGCTTTGTACAACTAGTTATTACTAAGTGAGAAAATAATAATCACTTTGCTTTAGAGCCAATCATTTAAACAACTACCCCAGCATATGGCCACAATTTAAAGAAACATGGATGAAAGCCAAATCCACAGAGAATCCATAAGAAAGGCAGTGTATTGTATACCACTATTGCCTCTGGCATTATTCCTAGAGGACAGCATACCAGTCACAGCATCTGTAACATCTGCAGCTGAGTTCAACTGATGGAAAATCAATGACATCCATCCTAGCAGAGAGTTTGTATGCATACGTCAACCTTTTGGTGATATACTTTTGTAAGTGTAGTCCTCAGCTGTGGGCTCATCATTCTGTAGTATAATTTAGAGGTAAAATGATTCCTTTACTGGATAAGATTAAATGGAAAAAGAACTATCAGAGCATCAGATCCCGTAGACTTCCTCAGTTGCATGGAGGGTTTTCAAAATACTCTTTATTATAGTTTGCTGTGCTATCTACATTTAACCACAAATGCAGCTACACATCGAATCTCTTTGCTTTTTCCTGGTCAGTTTGACTTGAAAACAGGTTGCCTATTGTATCTGGAAAATTCATTTCAAGGTTGTTTCAAGATTGAGGGGCCAGAGGCCAGTTTAGATCTTGGACCCAGAATGATATTTACTATCTTCCCCTTGACAAAGACACACCACACAGAAAGTCCAATGTTGTAGCAACTTTGCATATACAAATTCACATACCACTGTTTGTTCCCTTGCCAAGGTATTGTATTTAATAGGACCAAAATAATGTTTGTTTGGTCATTTAAGAAATACTTCAAATGTTGGCTAATACTGTACATTTTATGGTAATATACAACAGTCTCTTTTCGAGCAATGTGTGTCAGGCTCATTTTCTCAGTAAATATTGATCCATTTACATCACAATTGACATATAGACTGTAGTAATTTGTAAAGACATCACATCATACAGTAGTTGATAAATAGTTGATATATAGTAGTATGAGAGGACAAATTAAAGTAGAATTTGCAACAGAAAAGAAAGCGCAAAAAATCTTTATGCTGAGATACACAAAAAAGAAAGATAAAATGTGAAATGAAATGACATATATACAAACTGCCCTATTCTAGATATTGAGACATGGTTGGTTATCATATAAAACAAGATCAATACAAGAAAGGAGAAGAGGAAAGGTATCCTGTATAAAGTAAAACAGAAAATATCACACACTAATATAAATGATACCAGATGGGGCTAAGTCAGTTGGAGTTGCAGAGACATTGAATGCTGTACTCTCCTACATGAAATGTGGGAATTTCCTATTATACAATCACCGTGAGGAAGGGTTTTACAGTGCATGGCACAGGGCCCTGAGCAACCAGTCCCAAAAACTGCAACACTAAGCCTGTGATATTATAAATCTCCAAACAAAACTGAATAAGAATGAAGAGAAAATGTAAATGAGAAATGAAAATGTGTTGTTTTTAATTTTTAGAAGAATCCTGGAGAGTGCTGTTTCAATGTATAACTCATTTTATTGACATAAAATAATAGCTATGAAAAGATAGGGAAACTATGGAGTTATGTAACATTTGCTTGAGATGGGTTTTTGAGAAGAACCAGTGGAAAACCCTGATTAAACTTTATTTTTATCATTGGATTTATTGTTTTAAAGTGCATGTCTATATGAGCTTGTCAAGGAACAAGCTTTTAATGGTCCCAGCAATGTACTACTTGACCAGCCCCTCTATTGCATGTTTCAGTTTGACTATTTTATGTGTCCATAAGTCCATGTTTGTCTGTTTTGGGTTCAAGTAAATAATTACATTTTTATTCTTTGCAGATATTTCTTCTTTATGTCGTATTTTGTTGAAATTAGTTACCATGTTAGTTGCTGTTTCAATGTTGTGTGTATTTTGTTTTTTTATATCTTGAAATAATAAAATATATGAACCATATTCCGCTGACATAGGTTTATTTTATTTTACTGTCAGATTTTGTTGTACAATGAAACTTCTGTCATCTGGCTTCACATTGAGCGTGTCTAAAATAAATCAAAACTGATTTATTGTGTTTAGCTGCAGCACACATTGTCACACTTATCATGCTAAGTGGAGTACTGTATATCACTGACACATTTCTTGGCAGCTGATCGTGTTTCAGACATGTCTGTTGTCGTGCTGATGAGTGATGATATTGGGTTTGCAGGTTGCACTGAGAGCATGTAGAATTAAAACAAGATGGTGATTACATATGAATTCTTAAAGAAATACACAGGTGATGAGTGTTAAAGAACAGGAGGGTTTTCCTTTTGCACTAGTGATTTGTCTGAGAGGCTGAGCTGACCTGGAATATAAAGGGGTCACTTAAAAAGCTTGGTCTATAGAATATTATTAAAAAGAGCTTTAGTTTTGAAACTTTAATCTGAAAGAAAACCTAAGTCTTAAACACATACAATGCATGTCATTCATTTTCCACTATCTCCAAAAGTAGAGTCCAAGAGTGGTGCTTTGGTGCGAATGTGTTTATGAACACTTTAACCTTTGACTATGTCTTCATGCGTAATGATGGGAATTTATATGAAATCCTGATTCACTTTTGGGTGAAGTAGAGGAAATTGGGCTCAAATATACACTTTAATGTAAATATGCTTTAAAGTGATATTACGCAACTTCAGTTGAACAGTAGCCACAAGTGACATTTATGGGATAATGTCACATAGTCTTGCATTAAAGGGTGATCTTTGTATACACTACAGGTATGGGAACACACCCTCTTTCACACAGCTCCTTCATCTGACAGTTGTAACTGTCTACTAAACTTGAAAAACTACAATTTATTACAGTTTGGATTTGGCTTTTTTTTTTTTTTGGCTGAGATTGTTAACAACTTGTGTTTCTTGCCCCCTCCGACTTCAAACCCATTCCAAGACATCAGCAACTATATCCAAATCAAGACACCCCTTTAGTCTAAGAAATTTGGTTTTGCTTTGGTAGTTTAACAGTTGGTTGGTCATTTGTAGTTTATTTTGCAGTTTTCACACATGCCTTCATTCTGCCACAGTTTCGACTCTCATGTCAGAAGAGCATTGAAAAATCTCTTTTCTGCCCTTTCATTTAGTTCTTGATGTAAGTTTAATCACAGGAACTGGCATGGTAGAAACCAAAAACCAGTATCACTCTGCAAAAGCAAAACACTGAATATAATCCCAGCTAACAAAGAGTGAATTCGGTTACCAAAAAAGTATTTAGTTGGAAAATGACCACTTTGACTGGATGAAGTAATCACATTACCTTCAACTGAATAATGGAATAAGGTTTTGTATGGAGCAAAAAAATTTGGATTTGGTTACTCAATTTTCCCTCTCTTTTCATAAAAGTGGACTTGTGCTGAACATCAACCTAACAGTTCGAAAAGTGGGGAAAGAATTAAGAAAACTATCTAAATAGAATTAAATGCATACATTTTTGAAAATTGGATATTTACATTCAGCTTTTATTTACATCTGTCAGTCGTAAATTGTTCCTTAAATTTATGTTTCATGGTTATTTTGTCTATTATATATTCATTTCCATAGGAACATTCCGTTTTACATATTCTGATTCAGAAATCAGAAAAGAACCTGAAATGACCGAACAAGGAAAACTTGGCGTTTGACAGGCCATAAATAAGAAATACGTTTATTTGAAAGTGCGTGTCTCTTGCTGCTTCCTAGACTGAGCAGTTACACAGCCAGACACAATATACACAAGATGCTCTGCAATTCAATTCAGTTCAACTCAATTTTATGTATATGAGGCCATATCATAAAATACGTTATCTCAGGGCACTTTTCAAATAGAGCAGGTCTAGACCACACTTTATAGTTATTATTTATAGAGACCCAACCTTTCCAATTAAATTAGTAGGATTCAGTTTAAATCAAATTAATTAAGTATATAAGGGCAGTGAGTATAAAATCAAGATGAACTTCAAAAAAACATTAAACTTGTAGTCCTACTGATATGAATACAAATGGATCCTATTTTTGTTGCATTAGTAGTAAGGACCTAGAAAAGCAAAGTTGTCTCTATTTTTCATCAGTTCAGCAGTTTGGTTTTCTGGTAAGTGATAAGCAGAGACACAATGTCACTGGGTTTTTAGCAGGGCCAGAGAATTTTGGTTTTTGCCAAGTAATAAACAGAACAGAGGAAAACCACAAAACTTTTGGATTTAAAGGATTTGGTATCATTCCATTATTTCCTGTATGAACAGCCACTGGTGCCCCTCTCAAGGCTTGCATGTTCCCATGATATGATCAAGAAAAGATAGAAGAGGTCAGTCAAGCAAACAGATGGGATAGTTCACAGGGGACAAACAATATCTGGTACTGTCAATGGTCTCCATGATAGAAATAAAAATTTAATCAACAAGCAAAAAGCTGAAGCTCTTATATGGTTTAGAAGAAGAACTTATTGAATCTGTTCTTGAATATGTTTCAAATCAAGGAAAAAGAAGGTCTTAAATAATTTTTGATTTGGTTATCAAGGTACACAAAACCCTGAAGTTAAAGAAAGGGACTGTGAAAGCCAACCTTACAAATTTCAACTGGAATGAATTAAATTGAGATATCCCTGGTTTATCATGAACTAATGTTTCCAAGTCAAAACTTGGTAACAACTGCAGTTGAAAGTTGAGATGGTCAACTTAGTATTCAACACTTAAATAAAGAGAACACAAAATATTAACTAATATGAACATGATCGGGAGATTTTTATTGGTTTTGAGGAATCAGAAATGTAGATGCAGATTCCCAGGTGTCAGGCAGGTAAGCATTAGATGCATGTTAAATGGCATTGTATTTAGAAGCCTATTCTCAAATAACTGATCAATAAAATGTTGGTTGTTCAGGAAATTATTTTCTGTTTTTTAATTGGTAAAATGTTTTACATATGATTCCATACAGTGTACTAAATACTAAACACAGTATATTTTGATAAAGAAACAAAACATTTATTCAACTTTTTTCATTTTCTCTTACTATAAGCTATAAAACCTTATTAATGTCAATGTGTTTCATATTTATGGCTACTTTATACTATTACCATTATCACCAGGTACAACTAAACTGGTATAAATCACTGTTGAAAAATAAATAGCCTAATTTACCCTTTTATGATGTGACATTGTTATGGTAAATGTTTGGTTAAAATAGATATTTTAAGGTCAGAGGATCTTGTTTGGCATGGTTACCATAATAAAAGGTATTTGGTATAAAGATATTTGAAATGGGAAACAAACAGCGGCCTCCCATGTCATAGTAAAATATTTTGTTGATGTACCCATCAACCCTGACCTCCTCCCTACATGGACGCTGTCACTCTACTACAACATCACCTTTGTACCATCTTTGTTTCTGCAGCCAAAAGAAAGCTTCGTCACTTGAATGTCAGCGTCATACAACTGCCAATGCCGCTTGACAATAAAATGTAACTATGGGTGGTATTAAGGTGCTTGCACCAACAACCCATGGAATTTTTATAGGGGGGCAACTCAGGCTGGACCTGGCAAATATAACAAAGCAATACCTTAAAAGTGTGAACTCATAACCAGCAGGCTTTCTCCTTCATAGATCCCTATGTAATAACTTGTAATCACGAGTTGAAAATTGGTGAAAATTGTTAAAATTGAGATATATCACATCAATAGTTACCTATATTTTTATGCAAGTCCTCATCTTCCTGAACCCTCATTAATGAGTATGGTTGTGTCATTCCTATCAGTGAAATAAAGAGCATTACAGGAACAGAAGAAAACGCATTATTTGTATCTTGATAACTGTATAGCTGATAGTTGTGCAAGACTATGTATAGATGAGATGCAACTAAAGTGTTCTGCAGGGCCTACACAAAATATGATTAACAAAGTTCATCAAACTAGCAGTTCGTGCATAGGAAAACAAGATTCTATTATAGAAGATACAATGATTGACATCAGATACAAGTAGAAGCAGCTGAATAACTGACCAAAATAGCCGTTACATGGTCACCAGTAAAGCTCAAAAATGAACACTGTGTGTAAGCTACACAAACAACGAAGGTGATTACTCCTCTGGTGTTAGGTTATTTCTAATTATCTACAAAATGTTTGTACTTTTAGGCAGAAAAAGCCTTTAATTAGCTGACAGGAATCTATTAAAACTGTACAACATGGCATATCAAAAATAGTCCCAATCAACAATGCAATGTAACAACAATGGAAGTATTTAGCACTTTTACCTAATGTCCTGCAGTCCTGCCGTGGGTTTAATCTACAGCACTTGCTCTGTAAACTTATCACATGTTTTAATCTGAAGTAGTAAGGTTACTTGTACCTACAGCTGTCAAAATTGTAGTGGAGTAAAAAGTACCATATTTAAGCAATAAGTAGCATAAAACAAAACCACTCAAGTACAGTATGAGAAGCTCAAAATAATACTAAATTGCAGTGCATGAGTGGATGTTCAATAGCACTTCTCTTGCATGCTACTTTACAAACTATCTCTCGCTAGTGAAACGGACCTAATCATTGACTAAAGTGGCTACAAACAAACAAAAGGAATTCTTTGCCTTCACCTCCTTTTTACTGTTGTATATTCAGGATAACTTGATGCAGTTGTCATTTTCATATCTGTACTTTACCTCATTCTGTGGTAGAACTTGTGTGGGCTGTTATTAATACAGTAGTTGATCTATGTATTTTTGCATTTATATCATACTTAGCATTTATTTATTTGATGTTTTACAGAAATAAAAAATAATACATTTGCAGATGGAGATATATATATATATATACATATATTTGGGTTCGCTACACAGATTTCTGGATTATAATATTTCTTTTCATTCACTTGTTTCCTCTCTGTGAGTGGCACCCCAAAAAATAATTACTTGGATTACTCAACATCATGAGGGCTTTTGTTCTTTTCCAAGCTTTAATTATTTCCCTCCAGAGCAAAAGTGGTAACAAAATAAACTCTCATTTTCACCTTAAAACATTTTAATCGTCTTTTTGTTATTCTATAAAACTCTGGATTCATTTTTTTTGATGTTTTATATTGGAGATTAAATATTGTTGTATATTAACTGATTCAGGAGCATAATCCAGTGAACTGTACTGTAATAATGGCTCTGTTTTTAACTACTTGTGGAACCAGCGGATAACTCTGGCTTTGCATAAAATAAAGTCTGTTTTTCCTCTTTTATCAGTGCATGCCATTGCTTAAAGAGTGTAATTCTATGGTAATTCTAAATTAGCCTGATCCAAGTATAGTATGTGATATTTCTTTAGATTCAGACCATAACCAAAATGGAAATAGTGTTTGGTGGTTGACCAAAGCCAACAGTTCATAAAATACATGAGTATTATCTGTCATATAATGTGATGACAGCACATGTAGTGTGGTGGGTTGATAAGCAAATATTGAGTGAACTATTTAAAGCCAAGGCACATTTTTTTGTGGCAAGTCCATTTCTTTAAATTGAATCATTCCATATGTTTTGTTCTGTATTATTGATATATGGATCTTTTGAAAAGTTGGGATTCAGTGCTATTCTTCTTAGTCCATCAGAAAGACAGAAGTTCAGCATGAACATCTTCATGAAACGGATACAGACGCACTTTGACAGTAGTACAGTGGAAGAAATTTAATTTAACATCAGGATCTGTCCTTCTTTGGACACATCAGAGAGGAGAGTTTTATCAAAGCATAAGACAAAATAGAATCAAGAGGGCTCTATGGCATCCTCTTCAGTATTCTTGAATGATTAAATTTTAACAGGAAAATTCAATTTACAGCCTATGGTTTTGGAGTAAGTATCTTCAGTGAAATCTCAAAGCCTGTTACATATGGTGCACATTACCCTGCCCATTTATAGTCTTTAATTCGGTGAAGCTGTTTCATATTATTCATATCATCTGTCTAAGTGAGCAAACATGTTTATGAGATGATGAAATATAATGTTTGATGTGTATTCTGTATTACGTAATCCGTATTGCTTGATGAGAAATTTTTGCCTTTGAATAAAGATGTCACCCACATAAAGCCAATTAACCTTTACTCGCAGTCTATTGTTACACATATTGTAAAACATGGATTACAGGTAAGTCTGTGATAGTGAATGACTTGAAGCACAAGTATCACATCGGCTAAGTCAATGAGGCTTTTGCAATGTTGTGTAAATCAGCTGACACTCTTTGTGGGACTGAACATGTGGTTGCCTCTCACTGAACATCTGTCAAAAAGGATCCAGAGCAGGTTTTGTTATTACTGACATCAACGTGATTCATCCTTATATGCAAAAGCCACATTTTGTTTTCCCATTTCAGCTTTGTACAGATAAAACAAACAAAGTGTAATGTTTTAATTAGTGAGCTTGAGTGGTGCTAGTAGGTGGAATATGTTACCTCTGGACAGAGCCATGCCAGCATTAGTTGTCTTCCCCTGTTAAGCCCAGTCCATTCCTGCCTCCAGCCCAGTTTAACTGATAACAATTATACGCTGTAGCAGTTGATTGTACTGTCTCTCTAGGGTATTGAGGAAATGATATGGTGATAATGTTATAATAAACAATAATGCCAGATGGAATTCAATGTATTTCAATTTAGACCAAGAAAGTAGCAGGCATGTTTTTGTATCTTCTGCCAATCTAAAGGAAGGTATGAATGATTTATTTTCCTTTCAGTCAGCAAAGCTGGTATGAGCAATGCAAAAGCTGTTCAGAGCAAAAATCATCATGATTGAATTTAAGGTTTTTCTCATCAACTCTTTATCTTTTAACTTTAATTTTTTCTGCCATTAACTTATCACTTCATCACCAAAGGCTAGAGGAAATGAGAGTTAGTCACAGGCTGTTGTTATGTTTATAGACTAAAATAAGATAGCAACACACCAGTGCACACAGAGGAAATTACAGTTCACATATTTGCTGGGAAACCACAGTTTACTGAGCTGCTCTTCCAACTGTCCTCTCACATGTCTTGATTCATTTAAATGCATGTTCCCACAAACCTGTTGTATTCCTAGAGGTTTGTAAATGCATGTGAATGTTCTTCCTATTTAATTACACCCATTGTTGCAACTTTTGCCACGAATCATCCTGGTATGATTCATACCCTCTGAAATGTAAATATATGGTAGATGAAGAAAATCGACTTCAAGGAAGTTCTTTTTTAGATGGATAACAAAAATACACTACATGTTTTCCTTTTGGTTGATAACAAGAAAAGGGAAAAAAAAAATCAAATGCCTTAGTTGTTTTTAGGTCCAGCTGGTCTTAAAACAACAATGAATCACACAAGGATCATTACTAAGCCCAGGCCTTCTCACACGTGGACACATATAGTAAGATCAAAACACACGACTACTTATCGACTTGCATGTGGTGAAAGGTGGTTGACAGCTGATCTGTACTTGCATTTATTAATAATACATAAAAACGGGATGTTTACTTAAGATATGGTATGACAGCAAACTTTCACAGCAGAGAACACAGAGAACCATACTACCAACAGTGTGTCGAGCGAGTTGAACATTAATATCTGCCAGGCATGAGGAGATGGTGATTTTTCTTAGCTTTCATTCACTACAGAGTAGCTTTTAAAACCACAGGAAATCCTAAAGCTAGTAACACTTGATTGAAGCAACAAATATGAACGTTTAAAATGAGCACATTGAAAAGAATGTTTTCTTTTAAAGGGGACTGATGTTAATGATTACCTGCTGCTTTGCCTGAGGTTAACAATACTGTATTGGAGTTCACAAGTAAGCATCTGTGACGTGATTTCTGAAATGGACACGGCACACTGACATGGCAGCTGGAGGATTTTCCTCCCTTTAATACAATCATAGAACTTATCAGATAAAAAGTAGAGGAGATACCTTATGACACAGATTAATATTAGTTCAAAAGATGCCTGAACTGTAGAAACTTTCTCACCCAGAGGCCAGGAACTGGAAACATTTTTCATGAATGTTTTCAGCAGAAAGCCAAACAGACCTCATAATGTGTCTCTATAAGGGGACATCTGAGTTGTCTCTATAAGGGGAAGTCTGTGAGACATTTAAACACGCTGAACTATTGTTCAGTGAGTTGTCGTTATTTTTTTAAAATAAATAAAAATGTTTCCTCATTGTTACCTTACGCAAAATGTTTGATTGAACACCTTGCCCGGATCTAACACCACTGACCAGATCAAAGTAAAAGCCTTTGTTGAATTACATAAGCTCCTTCAGTTAACGTGCAATCGTTCCAACTGAAAGAAATTCCCAGCATAAATTTAGTTCCTGGTGTCATGTTTTGCATTTCACTGAGTCTCTTCCCAGCAGTTCCCCGCAGAGTGGTGGTCATTTTGATATGTAAACAAATATTGTATAATCAGCTTTTCCAGTTCTGCCTCTTTAGATATAAGCAAACAAATTTGGAAACTAAACAGCACCCCAAAGCTCTTGGGCTAATCACAACCACACTGCAGCGAAATAGCTCAGATAACTCTGCCAAATTTGATCTGTTTTTATCTCTAGAGTCCATCACTCCTTAGTAAATGTGTTTTGTAATATTTTTTTTTTTACATTCATTCATTCATTTAGCATTTAAAATGATAAACATTTCTTTAAAAATAAATGGTACCAATTGAGACGGGAAAAAGTTTGTTTTCTGTACTTTTATGAAGCATGAAGCTGCAGAATTAAAATCAGATTCTCATAATGATACTAGAAAGTGCACAATGAAAAAAATCTTCTTTGCGGCAAGACGGTTTCTGTGTCTCTTCAAAATGTAGATGTGTCACCTGGATAACCAGTACCAAACAACATAACAGGTGCTTTGGTTGTTACATAAGATGACTTCAATTATATCTTCATAACATTTCTGAGCTGATTTTTGGACGGTGTTTGTAGCTGCATATTCAGTTTCTGCTAAAGAATTTTACTTTTTTGGAAAAGCAAAGGTATAAAGGAAAACTGTAACATTTTTGTCTTTGAACAGATTCTAAATATTTACATGCTTGGTAGGACAATCTGTTTCCAAGGATTGCTATTGTATGGTTACTCAGCTGTAATTTGATGCTTCAGATCCTTGTTATTTCTGATCTCCAGTCAAGTGGATGGTGGTCCTCGCTCTCTACATTTCACTTTTACTAGCTCAATGGAGTCTGATCCGTATTCCTCATCATGTCCGTGGAATTTTTTTTTTTTAAAGATTTTCAGGTTTGCAAAGTCAATACTTTTTGCAAAATAAAGTTTGTTTGAGAACTTAGTTTCCTTACTGTACCTGTGAAAAACTGGATGTTAGAGAGCTTGCATCTATTCATCCATCCATCCATCCATCCATCCATCTGAAGGAGATTTGGGTTTTAGGGACTTGAAAGGGACTTGAAAGGGTTTTAAAGAACTATCAAAATTTCCAATACACAGACATGAAACCCTTCAATCAATATAGCTATGAGTCTACATGCTAGCACCTCTGTGATACTGCGAGTAGGTACAGCGTGCTTAGAGCTAAATGATAATGTGCTCGGTCACAACGCTAAAGTGCTGATGCAAGGTATGTATTATGGCATGTATTTTTATGATATTTATCATCTTAGCTTAATGTTTGTGAATGCTAATACTGGTTAATAAATACTAAACACAAAGTAAATCAGGCTGATAGAACGTCATTTGTTTTTGTATGTACATTTATGTATATGTATAAATAGCAAATTTAAATTTCTAACCTGCTGGTAGCACTATTTATACAAAAGGTTAGTGCAGTTTTTCTGGTAGTTGTTGAAATATCTCAGTCTGATCCAAAGCAGGACCAACTGACCAACAGACGGACATTGTCATCCATAGTGGCACACTGCTGGCATGGCTAAAAATGCCACGCCATCAATTTTAACAAGGTAAGTTATTAGAACTTTGAAAAGAAAATATATTATAAACATCTAACAAATACAAGAAACTGTTTCATGAAGTTTGTCCTTTGAGTATCCTTAGGCAAGTTGCGAATGCCAAGTACACAGTTTAACAGATTTAATCCTTTATCCCTTAAGTACTCCTTTTACCCCTGAGACTCTTGAAACCTAATGCCACTGTCCACTGTTGTTGCCATTTTCTTGTCCACAGGAAGAGCAAAGCCTAAGCAAACAAGCAATCCCCTGCTACACTATAGAACTCTAACACATTGTGTTTCAAATGTGGGAAAGAGATCCTACATCTGTAACTCTGTAAAACTATTAGACGAGGACAGATGATATCCATGAAATTGATACTGGGGAAGCTCTCAGCAGTGTGATCTAGGAACAAGGCTTCAAGCCACTCATTTACGAAACCCTACCCATGTCAAATCTAAATCTCTGCTGCTCCTGGCGATTTACATAATAGATCCACTGGACCTTATACTTGAAAGACGGAAATTCCAGTTAAGATGTTCAACAGATGGAGGTAAGGGAGTTCTCATGCCATGAGATAACCCTGGTTTCAAAATGTGTCAAACGTGCTAACAGCGAAGATATTTGCATGAATGTGAAATGGAAACCGATTTCTACTCTAAGCGAGATGTTAGCTTCTGAGTTAACAGTGTATCCTTGATCAGATCAGAGAGGAAGTATCACCTAAGTTCCTTTAAAAGACTCATTACCTTTACCTCACACTTTGACAGTATTTGCAGAAGAATCTGGGCCTTTACTGAAGTAAAAAAGGCAGTGTCAAAGGAGAAACACCAATTGTAATTAAAACATTTACCTTAGTAAATGCTGATGCTGTGAATAAGAGTAGAGTTTTGTTTCAACTTCATTGGTCTCTAGTCTTTAGTTATTTAATCACTATGGCCTGCTTGGAGTATATCAGCACTCTGACATGTGGCTCCAAATACCAATTATCATCTAACTGTTTTCTCTCCTATGTCCTCCGGGCCAAAATTCCCATCTTCCAAAACATTTAGTTGATCAAGTCCCACATCTCCTGACAGTTACCCCTGCACCTAGTAGCTGTTACTGGTAATATCTGCCAGAGCCAGGGAGCAGATGGGTGGGGTGTGACTCACCCCACCTTGCCCTTTTTGATTGGAAACAGACACTGGGATGTTTGTGCCTTTCAGAGGCTACATGCCAGGTCTCATTCAATCCACGTTTAATTTCTAACATGTTATTTGAAAAATTTTGACAAACAAGCAAACTATGGCAACTCAATATTTTCACCTCGCAACTTGATGTCTTCAGGCCTATGTTCTGCAAAGATTTCATCACATGCTCTCCTCAGTCAAGAATTTGATTTTCTTCCTTATCCTGGCCCTTCTGAGCTTCCAGCTGTCCTCATAATGTTCCTCTTCATTTTATTCCATTAGATGAAAAAAGCACAGGATCTTATTAACCCTGTGCTCTCTCTCTCTCATTCACCGACTAAAAACAAAGTGCCCCCCCAGCTGTGCAACAAGAATCAATATTCATAACACAATTAGTTTTCTCCTCTAATTAGTCTGAGCAGTAGATTTTGCTTTCACAAAATGTACCCTTCTGATGAAGATAATTTAAGGTCATAGCAGCACTAAAACATTTGTCTCAGGTTATGTTAGTTGACTATTAAAAAATTTTTCCATTTGCCACAAAAGCTTCACCTTTTACAATAAATGACTAAGCTTGTACATAAACTGATAAAATGGAAACATCACCTGGAGTCCTGGTGTAGTGTCTGCTGTGGTGCTGCCACATCTCATATCTGCCTGTGTTTTAGTAGTTTAAAGATTTCTGTTACATATGCATATGATCATCACTTGATGAAAACAAAATTTATGTCTAATTTTCAAGAAAAAAAGGCGAACTTTTTGAGAAACGCTTATTTTCTTTCTTTCTGAGAGTAATATGAGTATATATAATATACAATATATAAGTATTGTACCACACTAATGTCAGAGCAGGAATCAAGAGGCAGTTAGTCTAACGAGCACGCAGGCTGGAAGGAGGGAGATCTCTTGTTCTCAGGGGCGAAACTCCACAGCGAAACCCAGCCAGGGGCTCATGAGTATCCCCACACACGCCTGGTGCCTCACAACCTGAGCAGGAGAGAGACAGTGCTGTGCTTGGAGGTGAGTCCTACCATAACTAGTCTTCATCCCCCAAACCACCTCCGGCTCCAGAACAACAGATGTAGTTCGCTAAGACACAGCTGCATCCTGATAATATGAAATTTACTTGTATGCTTGTCTTTTTTCATCCTGGACTGGCCCTGGAGAGCATAAAAACAAGGTAACAAGACAACTGTTGACAGCTGTTCCTGACCATGACTGAAAATCATATTGATATCCTGACCCCCTGTACAGTGCAAAATACAGCCTTGACGTGGGAATGTATATGAAACTTGATATGCTCTATATAAAGTCTGCATTTCATTTTCAGATCATGGCAGCCTATATTCAGCATTTTGCAACTTTCTCAAAGAAACACGGCTTGTAATAGTCACAGGTTAAGTGAAAAAAAGGGAGAATTACTAGATCATAGACACGTATGTTACCGACAGGAAAGGAAAGGGGTCATAAAGGTAAATTATTCTGAGGATCTACAAGTTAGAGGTTACAAAACACTATCTGAAGCATGGACTATTTTAGAAAATATGGACAATGTTAGCTGAATTCCCGAAACTGTCTAACCAGCCAGTGTGGGGGATAAACAAGAACAAGAAACAAGAGACTGTTTATAGCACTCTGCAGAAGCATTACCAAATATTTCCCGATACGCAGGAGGCACAGACGAAAGATCCACACTGCTGATGCTGCATTCTGTCAGTTTAGAAGTTCCGATGTTTGACTGAAAGGAAGATGAAGTGTATCGCTGAGCTTACAGGAAATGATTGATGTAAAAACAGTGGAAAATTTGAAATAAATGAGTCACGTTACATAGTTGGTCTGTGGTCAACAATTACTTCAGGTCAACTGAAACTACACACTCTTAGGAAACCTAATGGTGTGGAAGATGGGTTGTCGGGAGGCGGGGGTTACAGAACAGGATTGTTACGGGAAATATAACAATTCATGAACACTTGTGGTCCACACTGTTTAAAGTTCAGCCTCAGTGAAACATGCAACATGGCAGCACATACTAAAAAATAAAAATGGAAAGACTCTTCAAGTTTTTTTCTGGCAATTTAGCTTGGAGACATCTTTAATCATATCATTTATTTCCAACATGTGTGTTTGAACACAACCTTCTTTTTTTCCTGTCGGGTTGAACTTTGTTAAAAATGCGCTGGACATAAAGCAAAATTGTGTTAATCACATTTATGACACTGAGATAACTCTGTGGTATTTGCACCAGTGAGTGAAACAACTTGGACTGTAAGACAGAATTCATACTGGAAAGCCCAGCATGGAAGACTGGTTCATTTTCTAACAGATACATTATATATGATCAGACAGAATAAAAAAGAAACATTTGTGTTGAATTCCTTACTTTATGTATATTACTGGTCGTCAAGTGTTTTCAGGAACAATCCAAGCATTCTAATCTATTCCAGTAACTTACCTCTTGGCTTGAGTTTTACTTCAGTGTTATTTCAAACAAATAACAGGAAAAATTTGAATATATCAATTACAATCTGTTTTCATGTTGAAACACAAGATTAACAATTTAGCATTTTAGTTGAAATCCCTAGGTGAAGGAGAAAATACAGTTTGCAAAATATTACAAGTTTAATAAACCCATTTCCTTTCTGGCACTAATATTTCCCAGAGAAACCGTATTATTATTTCAACACTTGAATACTTTGATGGGAAATGACTAGTGCTGTGGGACTGTAAGTCTGGGACTGTTTAGCATGTGTCACAGTCTTACCCACTTGTTGAATTTGGATAAACATCTTATCAATTAATTGCATGTTAGTTGACCATAGTGGACTCTATTATATGGACAGTTCAAATGATTGATTTAATATAGACCAATAAATCATCTTTGCAATAACTGAAATCTGCAAACTACAAGCCTTAGGGTCAAACAAATGACTTGACAACACAAGCCTAACTTTAACATCCAAACAGAACAGAACAGCACCAGGTTTTGCAGTAGCTTTTACTAAGGACTTGTACTAAGGAATCACATTACTAATCATGAAAAGAAACATATCATCTGGGACGGTGGATCAAAACTATTTTAGTGAAAGGTTTTATAGATTTACCTATATAGGCCTTCAAAATTATTGGCTGATTAACAAATTCAGTCTTCAATTAAACTGCATGCAGCTCAAAGACATGGCCCCTTATGATAAGGGTTTCATAAGTGAACCATTCTTTATATTAAAGCTCGTCAAATGACAACTTGTATGTGAAAGGTTTAGCTTGTAGCTCTACGGAGCTTTATAGCATCTCTCAGCTCTGTGTTTTGGTTTTTCCTTCCATAACTACCATTTTGGTTCACTCTCAGTGCTTTTATCAGCCTTGTTTACTGCAGCAGCAAGCAGCTTATTTGAGCTACAAAGCTCTGATAAACCCATTGTACGTTACCTGGCTAGAATCAAATAACAAACATACAGACTAGTTCTCCATTATCAATTTAAGAGCTGGTAAGATGTCATTTTTTTCTATATAGCTTGTTTACACTGCCCCCACGTGGCCAATAATAATCACAAACCAAGCCTGTTTCACAAGTTGTTATTGTGTGTAGGTAGGACAAAAGCATTTTTATGCTTTTAAACAATTATCAACATAACTCAAAATCTAATTAATATCATAATACACTATACTGAGTACTGTAGCCCTCAGAAGGACTGGAGCTTTCATTTCAAGCTCTCATAAAGGAATCTTGGCAGTGTTGTTATTTGTACTTGCTTCTGTATCCATGGCAATAGTTACTTAACAAGAGGCATAAATTAGGTAGGAAATTTAAATACTGTGGTGAATAAAAATGTTTACTGATAATTTATGTTTCAGGGAGAGGATAATTTTCCTAAATCGCGTAACAAGCTCTGTACCATGTCCAGCGGTGCCACAATAAATAAATCCATCATTCTTTATTTATTCATACCTGTAGTCACAGGAGAAAAAAAAAAAAATCTATATATGTATGTTGTTTTTTTTTTATCTAAAGCATATGTATTAGCCCCAGTAATTCAGTAATAGTCAATAATCCATTCTTTCAGCTCGATTGCTGTGTGCAGCTTGCTGTGTGAATAAGGATGGATAGCAGCATGTGCGATGTCACAAAGCTCACAGATTCAAAAACGTATGACCTGTTGAAAGAACAGTGGCCGAGGTGCTCTTGACATTTTATCAACACTGTTTCCTGAACAGCAGCGATCATGAATTAGTTAAAGCTGTAAGAAAAATTCCCATGTAGCTCACCGCATCAGCTGAGCAAATTTAATTGAGCAGTTTTTACTGAGCATTGAGAGGGAGACGTTTGATGTTTTGTTGGCCCTGAGGTACAAGAACCACCTATGATTTATTAAATGAGCTGGTTGAAAGAATGTAGTAAGTAAAAATTTTTTTTGTTTCTTCCATCACTAGAATATACTCAGTGCTCTACTTGGAAAAAAATTTGCACCTCGTTTCCAAAAAATAAAGAGGATTCGTGGCTCTCCTGTGTTTGAAGGTGCTGTTAACTGAAATGGTTCTGGCTCATTGAATTGCTGAAAAGAAATGTAAATGCTGACTGCATTTATGTAGCGCTTTTCCAGTCTTATCGACCATTCAGAGCACTTTACACGCCACATTCACTCTTTCAGTCACAAATTCACACATACTGATATCACAGCCATCAGGGGCAACTTTTGCAGCACAGTATATTGCTCAAGGACTCTTGGACACATGGGCTGGAGGAGCTGGGGATCCACCTATTGACCTTCCAGTTAGTGGTGCATGACCATGACACTATGAAAGCTGAGCTATAACACATGAATAATAAATAAATAATTTCCATTCTTATTACCATGATCATTGTCACCCTCACCCCTGTACTCCCTTCTCTTATTATCTTCTCGGGGTACTCCGAGAACACCTGTTGGTATGAAGTGGGGTGAAGCGGCCCCCCAGGACAGCAGCCTGATTGCTCTGAGTCTAGGCAACAGCACGGGCACATACATAGGAAATCCTCCGGGGAGGGTCAGCCCTGACTTGTTTTAGGGGTCACCCCTCGTGTTTTACCTTATGAGCTGTTCCCAAGCCATTCAGGAGACATCTTTTTTTCCTCTTTTTTTTTTCTTTTCTTCCCTTGTTTTGAAACCCAAAGGGCGGTTACATTTTGAGCAAACAATTTCATCTTGTAGTTAAACATTTCTTTCTTGGTCATAATGTTTTAGACATTGCCTCCATCAACAGGGAACAAGTGTCAATTCAATGTCTTGATGAGCATGTAATAAGTGTGAAACATTCAGTATATTAATAGTACTATTACGCCACAGGTGCCAGGTCTTAATCCAGTGGCTATGACAGCACTGACCTTGCAATATCAAATCAGACACTATATTTTAATGCAGAATTTAGGGTAATCAGCACTAAGGCTGGTCTGGTAGCTCATGTTGCATTGCATGTTTGCATTTTCTTAATTTTCATTGTTATATTGCTGCTAAAGTTTTTTTTTTCCAGCAGGAGGTGTTGAAAATCCATGCTAAACAGCAGGTGGCACTGCAAAACTGCTTCCTGTTGTGTGCATTCCAATTAATTTGGGCTCTCTGTCATAACTATCAATGGCCACTATTCATCTTTAGTCATCTCCTTTCTGCACTTGACATTTTTAATCACAAACAGATAAAACGAAATGAGAACTTTCTGTGACTTTTCATTTATTAATTGTTTTGTTAATGTTTGTGCAAGGATAAGAATTACAAAAATCTACACACTAGAGATGATAATATATCCTGTTCCTATCATACAATGTTATTTATACAAGTATGCTTTAACAGTATGTATATATTCATTCCGATGTACCTATTACACTTTAAAGATATATTGATCATCCTCATAAGACAGACAACAAACATCACCAACAGTAAACAAGTTCATCTAAACACCCACACAGCCTTTAATAACCATGTGCAATCTAGACATTATGTAAGCTTCAATGATACTGATGTGCTATATCATGTTTCTATTACGACTTCAGCAAAATGAAAACACAGAACCTACAGATGCAGCACAGTTCCCTGTAGTGTTTATAAGTGCATTAGTCATTTGAATTGTAGGAGGAAGTCTTGCTTATTTGTTGAGGTAACACAGCAAATCTTTTAACAGAGAGAGATGACTATATTATATAAACATTTTGCTGATTATTTTTATTCTTTTATTAATGACCATGTATTAGTTATAGGGGCAGCATGTCTACAATGTTCATATTGTCAATGTTGTCTGTGTAACTGTAGCCCGGTTTACTTCTGCTGTCCACTGATCTATTTTGAGATTGATGAATGAAAGAAAAATATAGTTCTGGCTGATACAAGTTTCATACTCTTGTTTCCTGTTATAAGTCTTGAGAAGTATGTTTGTAAGTGCTTGCCAGTACTGACATGCAGTAAACACAACAGTGAAAGGAAGATGCTTGGGTTTTTTTTGTTTTTTTTTTTTTTTTTGGCCAGACTGCAGCAGCCCTACTAACTCGGATGACAAAATGGCTGGGATTCACATTTGTACTTCAGCTGCCAACCAAATCACTATGCTTCAGTGACTTTCACTGGGGACTTAGTAACTTCTTACTTTCTAACCTCTTGCAGAAAAATGGTTTCAGCATTCAGCCGTGGTCTGAGTGACACTGTTGGGTGGGCTCTCCAGGGAAACTTGTCTGTCAATATAAATGGTGCCAATTTGATACATAGTTATGATAGACTACAAGGACCACCAGCACAGACTGGATGTATACATGATGTGGTGAAATATTCCCTAATGTGTTCCCTCATAATTGAACAGGAAACCCGGCACAAAGTCCAAACTCACAAATTTGAGACCGAATAACATTTCAATGAGATGTTCCATTGTCAGTGTTAAATAAACAGAAGTATTTCCAGTGCATCCCTTTTTTTATCCAGCATGGCTCTTCAGCATGGTAGCATTCTATAAAATAATCCTCACTGATTTAAATTTTATTTCTTTATAATATTTCGTAGTACAGGGCATTGACTTGCCCACCAACAAGTCAATTTGTGGGCAGCAACCAGCAGTAGCCATCCTATTATATACAAGATTGGTGGTAATATTCTTCATACAGAGCAGGCGTCAATGTTTGCTTTGCTCTCCAAATAAGTGTAGAGGTGTGATGGAAATCACAATCACTCGGTATCTATAGTATTCTTCGACCACTGTGACTGACTGACACTATATGTTACCTTGCTTGTCTGAGGAGGAGGACGAGGTGGATGGTGATGGGGAGGGAGCTTTGGGAAAGACCCTGTCAGTGGGAGTGATGCCTGGGCTGCCCAGACCTGAGGAACTAGAGCTGCTGGAGCGGTGCGGTCCCTGCCCCTGTCCAATCACAGGAGCAGGCCGGACAGGTCTGACAGGCGGAGGCCTTAGAGGTGCACTGGGTCTGCGTGCAGACAGAGCGGGTTTAAAAGTGGTCATGGGCTCGGAGGAGGAGCTGCTACTGCTGCGTCGCTGGGCTGCATCTGGATCCCGAATCACCATGGTGTGGAGAGGGCTGCCAGGTGGATCCTGGGCTCCACCAGGGTGTTTGAGGGGCTCAAGAGTGTCCAGAACAACATCAGGGGCATGTTTGGCTACGTTCTGTCGCTCCAGCTCCCGCAACTCATGGAGAGCTGTATTCATTGTTTTTTCTATGTCCTGACAAACATTGGCAGAAGGAAAAATAAAATTGAAACTGCTGTCACAGACTAAGTTTGTGCAAATTGTACTGGTGATGGGGGAGACATTTCCATCTCACCTAGAATTCATCCAAGCAACCTAAGAGGAGAAGTGCAGGCCTTTCTCATTTCCGGAAAAAAATACCTCAACCTTTACTTGAATGTTTTCTGGTAAATAATATTTTTTGCTCTGTATTTTCTTTTATTATCCTCCTAAAAAATGCCCGAATTGAATATCAATGAAATATTAACTATGAGATAAGGAAATAAAAGCCTGCCCCTTTTAGTGAATATGCACATTCAAAATTCCATCTATTTATCTACCAATGCGATCTCTATCAACAAAAATAAAATAGTGTTTTAAGTGGGGTTAGTTCATTAACAATACAGAAATTTACATAGTATTTAATTTTCTCAGACTAAAATTAATTTGGAAAGCAAGATAAACACTCATAATAATGTGTTATTTTACCTACCTCGGCAAGTGCTTCAGCTTCGAGAGCTTTGTGGTCTCCCAAACTTGCATGCCGAGTAGTGCTGGGTGAAGATCTTTGAGAGTGGCTGTCGACAAAGGCCTTTCTGTCAGGGTGGTTGATGCAGCCAGCACTACCAAATGTGGTGAGACGCCGTTTCTCTGGACTGTCTGTTGGGCCCCTGCTAACAGCTATTTTGTGCGGGCTGCAGGGCCGAGGCATCACCCTAGGGGGCTGGTCTGCAGCTCTGGTGGGACTGTGACCTTCAGCGCCGTTCCTGTGGTGTGGAACTGCAGCTCCATCTGATCGCACTCTCACTCTGACAAAGTGATAAAAAAAAAAGAAAGGACAAGAAGGATTCATACTTTGTCCTTGGTTTGAATTTCTTGATTCTGAGTACTTGAACTACCTCCCCAACGCTGCTCCAAAACGGTGCTCAGGTGTGTGATCGCAAGGAGATTGGCGTTCATTTCGGGCTGGGGCTCTGTCATCGTGGTGCAGTCCACTGCTAGCCTCGCTGTCAGTCCTCTGAATGCCATCTGAGAAAGCATCATCCCTGATGTGGACAGCAGCAGAGGGATGATCTCTATTAATGGTCTTTGTCTTCAGGAATTGTTCATATTTGCTTTCACTTTGAAAGAGTTTTTAAGTTTTTAATCTCTGGAAGCACGCGCATGAATCTTTAACAATCACACTGTTGCCAAAAAAACAACACATAAAAAAGTTATCATCACCGAGAGCCCCATTACTTTTACAGACAAAATTAATCACCACCACCGAAATTAACTTTTGGTAGTACATACTGTTCCTCATTATTTCCCTTAATTTAGCTTTAATTTTGTTTCCTACCATGTGGTGCAGAAGTTATCGGGCAAGAGGCCAAAGGAGAAAGTAAAGGCTGTATATGAGGAGTGACCTGAGCACTTGTCAGGTTTTTCAAAAAAAAGGTCCGCCTAACAGGTCTGGAGCAAATTGTTAACTGGGGGCCATTGTGATTACAGTTGCAACTAATTGGGGCAAGCATATGTGAAAAACTCTCAGAAAAGGGTATCATTTTATCCACATTGATCCTTATGAAGGCACAAGTTTTATAAGGCCAGGCACACACAACTCATGGGGACAGTAAGAATAGAAACATGCATTTTGGGAAAATAGTGCAACATATATAATGACCGAGTCCACGGTAGCTCTGTTTTGTCCTGTAGCTGCACAAAGTTATTCCTCGACTGGATCACTCTTCTGATAGAGTTTTATACTGAAATAATAGGTATATGAGATGGTAAAAATCTCATTGCGGTTATCTTTTTGTGGAAAAGAACAAATGCATCTTACTTACATGTCTTGCACCACAATGTACTGATGTGGGATCAGCCCATCCACACCGTTATGTCGGCCCTCCCACCAGTCCTCGGACGCTCGCAGGTAGAGTAACAGAGAGGCTCCCTTCTTGAAGGAAAGCTCTCTAGGACTTCGGCCCACATAGTCAAACTTCGCTATGGCCTCGATCTGCTCCAACTCTGCGATGCAAAGAATGTGACACAACCTGATTTGAGAAATCTCAGTATTTCCTATGTCAGCTCTCATAGGTACTGTTTGTCTTCACAGTGGACTGAGTGTCTTTGGTGACTTGCCTTCATCGCTAGTATTGGGGCCGGTACCATTGTCTACCTCATCCAGGGCCCCTGGCTCACTATGGGGGCTTTCACTGTATGAAGAAATATTGAGTCAAACAGTTAGACACACAAAAAAGTAAAGTCACACAGTATTTCTTCTATCCTCATCCTAGTCAAAGTCATAGTTGCAAAAATATTATATGTTATATATTATTACAAAGATTATATAATATTACAAGTTATAGTGTTAAAACTAGATACCAGCACATGTTGGACACCTGGTCCCATACTTACCAGTACTCTTCTCCCCCAGCCATGCACTTTTCATACACAGGTCCCTCCAACTCTCGCTGGGTTGGGAAGATGACCTCATGGTGGATGATAATGGTCTTAATGACCTCATTCACATGTGCCTGGCAGGCCACAGGGTCCTGGTCATCTGGTATGGGCATCAATGTGGGGCCAAAGCAAATAGCCAGGTTGTAAGGGTCCATCATGTTCTCATCACTGTACTGGGAAAGACTGGAAAGACAGAAGCAGTAAGTCTAACTATTAAATCCAGGTATATGTCAGTGTCGCTAACTCGAAATTTGTTGCAACGAGACTTACTGATTTAGAAATGCAAACAGGTATCTCATGACGATGATCACAGGCCGCTGAAGCGTGACAATTATCTGCTGAAGGTGATGAGCTCTTTCTGCACCCGGGTCAAGCTCTAAAATCAAGAAAGTAACAACAAAAAAAAAAAATCGGAAGAGTGGAAAAATTATGAAAAGCTATGCTCGATAAAAGCCTTGCATTTTTCAGAGGTTTTCCTGATGCGTGACTCACTGGTAGTAGATATGAGGTCGAGGAAACGCTCTTTAGGGAAGAGTGGGTTCTCCAGCCCCCTGAAGTAGAGCTTGAGAACGCCTGCCACGGAGTTGATGTCATGATCAGTCTGATCATCTACCAGTGGATCCTCTCCTATAAACATAACACACATGTAATCCAATCATTAATCATTCACCACTATCTATGTTCATTTAACTTGGCACAGATGAATTTTTCAATGTGTATTTCAAGTTGGGATGGTAATAAAAATATTAAGGATGCAGGTTTGTTTTCTTATTTATTACTACCCCAAGATGACAATCTTATGTATTATGCATCTAAAATGGTTTACATGTCCATTACAGGGTTACATGTGACACGCAGGCTCTTTACATGCACTTTAGAGGCCTGTGGGAGAAACTGTGGCTTTTGAGGTGGGCAAAACGCATTTTAAAAATCAATCAAAAGAAAATGGCCGAGCACACTGGGACTTACCTCTTTCAAATGCATTTTTAATATCATTGACTTCGACCTGGGAGCCTGGAACTCGAAATATACCTTGCTGCTGGAGACCTGTGGACAGGTAGAGCCATTAGTGTAAAATAGGGAACAAAAGGAGTATCACAACCAACAAAAGTCACACACAAAAAACACCATCATACCATTCATATCATCAAATTTCTTACATTTATAAGAATTGTAAACAGTTCATAATACTAAGTTGAAAGATGGAAAAAAAATTCTCATCATACTGTATATCCGCAGTGATTATCATCACACAGTATAACACATTCACAAAGCTTCTGTGCATACTGTATATTTGCGGAGAGACAACATATGATCATGAAAGGGACCTACCATACAGATTGATGTATCGAATGCAGCTCTCAGCCACCACTGGTATAGGCTGCCCTGAGTCCTACAGTACCAGAGAGATTTCAATCATTATTATCCTATGTAAATTAAGCGAAAACAATAGAAAACAAATAGTCATGCCAGCAGGGGGTTATCATCAGAAGCCTATAGAGTCAGCCCCTTAAAAGACTTAACTTCACAGAGTTGAGTGAACAATGCTAATCATTTAACGATTATTAAATATCTCATATTTAGTGCACAGAACAAAAATAAGCAGAATAAATTTTGTTGCACCACCAACTATATTGTTAGAACTACGGTACTTTCACACATCAGAAATCCCAACAGGACAAAGGCAAAGAAATACTGGTTAGCATACTGAACACAGTGTTATGATCCCGCCCTGCTATAAGACAGAGTACCTGACTCCTGGCACGAACATTCCGTCTTCCCCTGGGCAGAGAGCAGTAAGGCACGTAGACAGAGGAAGAGAGGCAACAACAACAACCACAACAGGTTAGTGAGAGAGACAGATCTTACAGGAAGAGAAAAAGAGAAGGCCTGGCCTGAGAGAATAGCCAAAGCATCAGTGCCTTGTGGGATGTGAGACATGAGAACATGGCTCAGAGGGGAGTGTGTGGGAGGGAGGGTGCTACCCAAGACGATGGGGGTGGAGGCTGCGTAAAGCATTTTTTTCCATCCTGGAAGAACTATTTGAAAAAGACTAAAACTCCAATTTCAAAGCTCTAACTGTTTTCTTGATCATTTGATATGCAAAATGAATAGTGAAAAATGCCCATCACAATTTCCTACGACCCAGGTTGGCATCTTCACATGACTAGATTTTTTTTTTTTTTTAAACATCCTAAAAGTTTAAACTATTCTGTTTACTATCATATAAAACAAATAAATGAAGCAAATCCTCACAAATTAGACACCTTGAATTAAGGCTTAAAATAATAAATGGTTTTAATAATTAATCAATTATCAAAATAGTCGCAGTTTATTTTTTTCTGTTGACCAATTATTTAGGCTCTACTGAATTCTGATATTTATCATCAGCGTCATCGGTGCACACTCTTTCTGCCTGTCCCTGTTTGATAGATCATTAGAATGGATGTGGCCATGTGTTTATTTGCATAGCCTAACATGGCTGGTGCATGGCCAACTGACATATATAAAGCCAAATTAATTCAGCGTTTGGAGGCCAGGGCTCACAGGAATAATAATGCTGAGGGCAAATTTTGCATTGTTGTGTTGCTTTTAAAAATCATCTGTGACTGGTCTTCATCTGACCCTGTCTTTCTTAAATTGGAAGACTGTGAAGACAAGACAATGAGCAAGAGGAAAGTCAGTGCATGACTGAGCCAACATTTGGGTAAAAAAAGAGTGGCCAAAGGCGAGAGAACCCCCAAGGACTGCTAGCGAGACAGCTGAGCTCATGGAGAGACAAAGAGCACAGATGGGCTAATACCTGAATGAAGGCCTCCATATTGCCGTTAAACAGCTTACGGTTAAAAATGGAGCGAGGTCTAGACTTCCGCATTCTCTGAGGTTTAGGGGGAAGAGTGGGGGGCCTGGGGAGATGGTGGGGGGTGTACGGTTGGTACATGGTAAAACTGAATAAAAATGCAGTTGGTATAACTAGACATGAAAATACTACTTTTTTTTTTTTTAACCACAGTTATCAAAATATAGTTTGACATATTGGGAAATATGCTTATCTGCTTTCTTGCAAGGGTTATATGAGAAGATTGTTACCTCTCTCATATCAGAGGGGTGAGTTTGAAGCTACAGCTAACAGTTGGTTAGGTAGCTAAGCACGAAAACTGGAAACAGGGTATTTTTTCAATATACACAAAAACCACTAAGTAACAAGACACATTGTAGTTTTATTAGCTTTTTAAGGCTAGATGTCTCCTCCTGCTTCCGATCTTTATGCTGAGCTTATATAACAGGCTGTTAGTGGTAGCTTCATATTTAGAATACAATAGGGAGAGTGGTATTAATCTTCTAATCTAACTCTTGGCAAGAAAGCAGTTAAGTGAATTTCCCATAATGTCGACCTTTAGATGGAGTTACTTTAGCAAAGTCAGTGATAATGACTACAAAGTATATATCACATATAAAATAAAACACAGATTTGACCACATTTGATGAAATGTAACACAGATCGGAATAATTGAGGACCAAACTATGGTAATCAATTATTCATGATTCCTTATTCTTTTCATATTCTTTATACATTAAAAGTAGGAAGAACAACCCTGAGCACCACTTTCTCTAATTAGGATCCAATCAATTGTCCAACAAATAAAAGAGAATTCAAGACTAAGCTCCTATTCCCATACTGTGGGCTAATTTCTGACACACCCAGGGACACAAGAAGGAATTTAAACATCATTGCCTACTTTATTCACCCTCTTGTCACCGGGCATCTTACCTTGTTGTTCCATATTCAGCCCTCTCCCCTAAAAGGAAAAACAGCAGGGAAAGAGACGAATTTAGTGTGGGCTAGTTTTACAATCACAGACGTTAGCAGTGCGGTGATTGCTGGCTGACTATACAAGGCTGGCAGATGGAGACGGGAAAGGGGCGCTATGAGAAAACGGCATCTATTCAGGCAGGCTCAATGGGGTGAGCGCCGTGGCTGCATTTGACTCACTGCCAGGCAGCGGTCATTCAGCGGTCGCCCTAGAAACAGCACAAGAGTCCCCAGAAGGGGATGGCCTGTCTACTCGCTCGGCAAAGTGAAAAGGTATCCAGGGGCAACCAGAGTGGGAGGCTTTGGGAGCCGATTTGTACAGTGTGATGATTTCGTGATATCTGCATCACATTCGCACAAACAAATTAAGGCCTCGCTTTGATCAGTAAACCAGAAATATCTGTTCAAGGATCATGTCATGTGCAAAGTAGCTTCCAGCACATTCCTACTTTATGTCAAACACATACTAGTTCTAATCCTAAAGCAGGCATTTGCATGAGTCTGAAGTAGGAACATGATGAAATGGAAGATATACAGTTATAATCAAGTTTCTTTGCTGCATAATAAATGAGGAATCCATATTCCGTTTTCAAAGAATGGAGCCCAAAATAGATCATTTATATTCCCAACCTTCATTCTGTAACTGTTTATTTCATTTTCCTAAGTAAAAATTTCTGTTTGTGTTTTTGTAGATGCAGCTGAAGCCGGAAACACTTATTTTCATCTTTGTAAAACTCAAAGCATGAACAATATGTCCTTAATCATCCCTTTGGTTCCGATTAATGTGGAATGACTTAGCCTTTAAGCAAAGGAAATGTTGGTATTTTGTAGCAGTTGTCAAGTAAATGACAAGTTCATTACAACCTAATTTCGTTTTCTATTTCCAAAAACATGGGGAGGAACTCCGGATAGATAATGTAGAACTGAATATATCATATTTCATTCATGGCTTACCCACTTAATGCTAAGCTTAATGGAAAAGACAGATCTTCACGTATTACCACCCCTTTTTCCACTCCACCAGTGTTCCGGTTTACATCACAAAAGTCTCACCTTCTCCTAGCGTCTGCTTCAGAAGATCATGCTTGGCCTGTAGTTTGACAATGAGATTGCTGCCATTCAAATATTCTTTGTATTTCTGCAGATGAAACAGATAAAAGGACAAACAGCCACAGGGTTTATCTGTAGTTACGCTGTAGGCGCTCCATACTGCAGTGCGGCCTCATTTGCCAGAGAACTCACAGTGAAGTAGAAGCCCTCGGTCTCTTGCTGATTGGCTCGTCTCTTAGTGATGTTTGCCTTGCTCATGTAGGAGTCAGAGGAGGCCGATTTGACCGACTCTGTGGATTGGCTGTGCTGGAAGGCTTCTGAAACATCAAAGTCTTCCACTGTGAGCATGTCCTGAAGAGTCTGCACGGTGGCGTCAAGAGTCTTCCTCACCTGACACACAGAAGCAGGAAGAAAACTGAAAAGTGACTTTAATGTACCAACCAATATCCATAAATATTTTTTTGGTCATTTATAATTAGATGAAATCCATATGAAATATAATTAGGTGACTCAGATGAATAAAAACAACAGAGGATTTTGTAATTATACCTAAAGTGTACATTTCTAAATGCATCTTCTCAGTGCCAGAAACAAGCTGCATGGTGCAAACAACCCAGCACAGTCTAAGATTATACAACCTCAGGCCATTGCGCGGCAGTTTGACTGACACACCGTAAACAACAGAATAATTAGCTTCCTAGCATGACACACCGTGACATGGAAGATTAACTATTTTCCTTCCATGCGAGGCAGATAGGAAATGGGAGTGTGCGTTTCCATATTCATGACAGACACTGACACATATACACACCCTGATGCCCTTTGAGCAGGTCTTTATGTGTCACTGTGGCCTTGGTGATGGCCGACCGGCAGGCCAGGGAGCATGCTGGGGTAGCCCCCAGTGGAGACAGGAGACCCCACAGGTCAGTGTCAGATTAAAGAGGAATATAAATGCGGGGTGACAGTCCTCAACAACGGTTGCATGCTGCAACATTTCAGCGTGACAAGAAGTGATGGTGTTGGCTGCCAATCCCAGTATAGAATATAGCAAAGTCAAAGGAGTTATCAAAACTCCTCAGGTGTTGTAATGAGTAAGACAAGTGCGAGTCCACTGATGAGTGACATACTGTACAAGTGATTTTTCTTAACATGACAGAAATGCTCTGCTAGTTAGAGGGTCAAATTAAGTATTTTTGTGTCCCCTTTTGCTTCAAAGGGGTAGTTTGTCATTTTGGAAAATATGCTTATTCTTAGAGCTCGATGAGAACATCGATACCACCCTCATGTCTGTGCAGTAAATATGAAGCTACTAGCTTGTATAATTTGGCTCAGCATAAATAATGAAAACAGGGGAACACGGCTCATCCAGGCTCTGTCGAATGGCAACAAAATCTGTCTGTTAGCAACTCAAAACTAAAACTCAACTTTTTATTTTTTGATCTGTAGAAAATTGTGTAAAAATGTCACGTGATGATTTCATGGGCAGGAATTTCATACAGACTAAACAAACAAGTCATTATAATTAATCAGCAGTAGATGTGCTGGTAAGTGTTGGTTTTTTGGTTTTTTTGTTTATCTTTGGATCGAGCCTTGCTGGTTGTTTGGTTTCCCTTTCAGGTTTTTCTACTCAGCTAAGCTAGCCAACTCTATAAAGCCATTAGATTTTGATCAAAGAAAGATCACATCTATAAAATATTGAGACCGCAGTGTCTGTTAACACTGTGTCGTGTGATTGACTATTTAACACGTAAAGCAGCAGATATGCATCTTTAAAACATCTTCCTGTTTTTTTACACTTGGCCGCACTTGACTGAAGGTTTGCGTAATAAGAAGTTCACCAAATGGTACAGTACTTTGCTGTAATCAACCGACAGGAAAGGGGCTCTGCATTTTTTCATTTCACTCAGCAGCTCAGAATATTAATGCGCACACCATGTGCCCTGCAGCAAACAAGGTTCATATTTTTATGTTTTTTACCAACAATACATGCTTTGACAATTCACTTATTTTCTAAGCTGAATTTCTGCCCATTTTGGTCGAGGCAGTCGGACCTAAAGATAGTTCTTTTCATCTTTGCTGCCAGAAATTTTTTCTTCTTTCATCCTAATCACCATGCCACATACAGTATATAGTGTTTCACATATAGTAAATGCAGAAGTCTAATGATCTCGTTGTTTCCTGCAGTGTTCTCACCATAATATCATAAATGTTAATACATTTTAAAGAAATGAAACATTAATCTTTAGGGAAAAAAAGCAGAGGTTTTATTTCACACAGCAAAAGCTACATATTTAACGAGTGTGGCTATTGTTTATCATCATCTACCAACTAACGAAAGATGGCAAATGTCAAGATCTGGGTGGCTTACAACCTAGGTTAAGCCATTTTCCTGGCATAAACCCTGCTTTTACTACATATGAATGATTATCCCCAAAGATAAAATAATGTAATGACTAAAAGACCAAAAGACTAGAATCAGGAACTACTATATTAATATATAACGTGGTATGTTTACCGATCTGTTCCTCTCTCAGCAGAAAAGGACATTACTCTGAAAAGCACACTTGCAGTGAGCTTGCTTCATTGTAAAATGAAATGCTGACATTGGTAACCTCCAGCCCTTTTGAGACTTGTCTGCACAAAACCCCTCACCTCTTCATTTTCTATCTTCAGCGTGGCCAGGCGAGACTGCAGCTGGTGGTAGCGCATCAAGAGCTCTGTCTGGACAGGCTGCTGTGCGCTCACCTGACACACCTGGGATAAAAGAAGAAAGGGAACTTTACCGGAAGGATTTAACAGAGAGAACCGCTAACGTTATTAAATGCACTTTGAATCATCGGCCTATAAATAAACCATTCTTAGGGTCCCATCCTTCCTCCGTGACTCACCTCATCACCCATATGTGGCTGATAGTCAAAGCGTGCTGGAGGACAAAAGATCTGGCTGTGTGTGTCCATAAATTTCAGCTTGTCTCCTCTGATGTCCATGGCATCTACTGCTCCCTCCAGTAAGTCCAAACCCTCATGGCGAGATGTCTCCAGGCTATACTCTGCAGACAGGTAGGTTCTCATGGTGCGCGCCAGGCTTGCATGATACCCTAAGTCACAACACTGAGGACAAGATGTGAAACATATAGTTATTATAAGCCAATAAAAAGCCTACTACTGAAACCGCAAAAAAAAAAAAAAACACTGGGTCAAAGAAAGTTCTTTGTAAGTATTTGCATTTTTGGCTCTTGAGTGTATCAACTTACATCGATCATATCTGAGACATCATGGATGTAGTATTTGGCCACCAGGGCATTGGTGGCCGTCAGATTGAGAAGATAATCGTTGCGGGCCTTTGTGCATTTTAGCTTGTTTTCGGAGTACTTGGCTTGTCTCTGGGATGACAAAGGAAGAGAGAGTCCTATCCACCATGTACTCAAAGATTGCATTACAACAATAAACAGATTTTTTCTTATATAATCATATATGTAATACTCTAATTTATGTAATATATGTACTCTGCACAATGTAGAAATGGGCTTCTATTAGCTTTAACTACATTTTACATGGTCATTTGTGCCTATAGTAAGTGCTGAAATAAAAGGAGCTCATTGCAAATGCTTAAGCGGATTACTTTTACTTGAATGTGGATAAAATGCCAATAATGTAAAGCACATACACCCTCGTCATGGTGTAAAGACATGTCAACCAGAACATACCTTCTCCTTCATTTTCTCCATCTTCTTGACAGAGCTTCGTCGCTGCGGACGTTCATCATGACCATAACGAAGCAGGCTGGCACTTATGTCATTGGCCTTTCCAATATGTTTCTCCTCCTGTTTTTCTGCCTCCTTCAGCTTGCTCTCAGCACTGAGACTCTCAGTATGGTACATGTGGTAAGTCTTCATCACCTGTAAGAATATACACCAAAAGTCAAACTCCGTTCAATATCAAGGGAACCATAGTCAAACTACCAAGTTCTTAAGAAAAGGAATGTGATTCCGAGGAGGAATGAAATAACCAAAATCTCCCATAAATAACCAGTTAAGGGGATTTATTTGATGCTCTAAACAAACATTACAATCCTCTATGTGGACCGAATTGTGGCTGATATCAATATAAACATTTCATTTATTCTGCTTTCTGATAATATCTGTCAAATTACAGCTTCCATGTGCAAAATCACATGTTGAAAACTGCAGTAATATCTGTTATATTTAACTGAAGGGTAATGTTAAGTGTGATGTCAAAAAAAAAATCATACAGGTAAAATTCTCTTTACAATTTAAAAGGCTTTCATTGCCCCTGAATAGCTGATGCAAGTGAAACTGGCAAGCAACACAAGCCACAAACAACTATTTCACATCATTCACATACAACCTGTTCTTCTGGTGGTGCTGCTCTGTAGCCAACCGCGCTTGTGCTACTGTTGTAGCCTGCATCAATTGCTGAACTCTAATGTAAAATCTTGATGCAACAGAACAATGTCAAATATACACAAGCAATTCAGAACTTAGCACTTTAATTTTCATTTTTAACCATGTCAATGTCAAATGTCTCTCTTCTGATTCTATTTTTTTACCATTGGGACAAATGCTTCTTATGTATTTATGATATTTTTATGCTTTTATGTAAAGCAGTGGACTGTGGCAGTGTTTCCAAGACGATTTTCCCCTCTATGGTATTCCTCATTAGCTTGAGGCAGTTATAGAGGACGTGTATGACTTTGACAATCTTTTTTTTTGCCTTTTTGAGGACCTGTTCGGTATCTAGCTATGCAATAAATCTCTTTTTTTTGTAATTTTATAGCCATGGTTGATGACAACTTGGAATCGATTCTCGTCCTTTTGACAAAGGGATGTCAAAACAGAAAAATACATGAAAAAGTTACAATGCTTTCGATAAATGATGTGTAAAAAATTGTCAGTATTCTCTAATACACTCCTACTCTTTTAATTATGTAGGGATGTGATATTTCAGTTAAATAAAAATTGTTGAAAAAATTTTCTTTTAAATTTTTTTACCAAAAAAAAAAACCATGATATTGTTGATGACAAAAAACACAATGAATAAATGTCTAAAGACAATAAATGTCTCCCTGTCCTAAGTGTATGTTACATGTGACTTGTGTAACCCCAGGATATTTTTTTCACACATGTAAACATTAATGAGCGCAGCTCATTCACAGCGCTCATGGGAGCATTTTGATTGAACTTTCGAAACAGAGCTGGAGGTGTTGTGCTGTATGCATCTTCCTGATGTGTTGACACTTCAGTTTGTTTGTCTTCACCGCATCACGCTCTCAGGTTAAAAAAGATCCCGGAAATGTAATGCTGTTTGTTTCACGACCATCTGGATTTATAATTCTCCAAATACAATTCGGCAAACTGAAGCGTCGTTGAAGAGATCACATGTAGATGTGCCACCGGTGACCCTGACTCAACAGTAAAACTGAACAACATCTCGTCCTCCGTGATGCAATCTTAAGTCCTGGTCTCCTAGCAACCCGGACTGAAACGGACATGCAGAGGACAGTGAGACTGATCAGCAGGGGAGGCGGCAGGTTATCAAGCGACGATGAGAAACCTTCTCTGGACGGACTCATGATTCGTTTTAAATATAACACTGATAATATAAACAAATTCTACAAGTTTCATTTAAGCTGTATAAATGCATCTGGCCCAAATTTTAAAAGACTGCTACGTTTTGCTACTGCTACTACTTACTGTACGGAAGAGCCACAGACAGGTGTTTAATAATGGAAGAAGCAGAGGGAGGAAAAAATAAAATCAATACCAGTGTAGCAGTAAAGTGCTGTATAATGTTACATGTGAGAATATTTCTCATGTGGTTTATATCATGTGAGTAGTTTCTACTTCAAATCTATTTGTAATTGGCAGCACACTCGCTTGTCTTAAACACATCTTTTAAAAAGCAGTGAGAGTGGTCAATAATTACTGATATTTTACTGCAGTTTAACAGTTTTGCAATAATGTTACTGTATGATTTAGAATTCTCTATCTTAAACCAGAAGAAGGATCCCAATGTACGATATGTTTGCACAATTTAAAGATCATATTGGCACTGAGCAGCTTTCTTTTTGCCTTCACCCCTTATAGTTTGGTGTCACAATCAATGTTACAGCCCAGTGAAAAATGTGTCTTAACTAAAAATCCTAAACCATCAAAAACTTTTTTAATTATCCATGATTGATCACTTTAATTACCTTTGAGTGATCACCTACCATTAGTTTACCCTCAAACATCCAAGATGTAAGACAAATGACTAAATTTGCAGCAAGTAGCCAAAGGTGGAGTTTAACACATCAGTTGAATATGAAATAGAATAAATAGGGAGAAAGAAAGTGTACAATGATTATCTACAAAAAAAATAATGTGTTTGAGAGACTATTGTTCTTTTTTTCGCACATGCTAGGCCAGTAAATTCTATACTTTCTTCTCTACAATTTTTCAATACATTTCAAAATGATAAAACTGCTGCAAGCCCATCTAGTTTATAAGAGTGAATCAGCAAAAAAAAATCTCAATGTCTTTAAGACCTATGAAATATCATCTAAAACTTCACATGCTCTATTAAACAACAATTATGTCCATTTGATACCTGACTTTTAGATATGTTGTAGGATATTCGGGTGCTTTCAAACTTCAACTTGCTGCATGTTTTTAAGCATATCATCTATTTTTTTTGTGAAATTAACTGTTGATATATAACTATAGGATAATTACATCACTGAGCAATAAGCCCTTGAAGGAAGTACCCTGATGTGTTTGGGGCATTGTTTCCCACATACAGCAGATGATATAACTACATCGGTTTAGTTTCTTCAGCCAAATAAAGAAACGTCAGCACTGAACTCAGCAGTTTCTATCTTCACCACCACACAGACCGTTTCTGTATAGTTAAGTGTAGTTAAGTGTATAGTTAATAACATGAGTGCACACATGTTTGAGTTTTCTGTATGAGAGAACAACACGTAAAGATGGACAGACTGACATCTGTTACAATAACACACAAACAGATGTGTGTGATTACTGAAAATATTACAGCAGCTTGTGTTTTCTGTGAGGGCAGTGCACCTCTGCAGCACAGACTGCTGAGTCCGCTTGAAGCACAGCCAGGGGCAAGAACGTTCTCCCCTTTAACTGATGTAGAAATTCACAGTAGGAGGAAGAATGCAAATTTTCTCCTTTCATGAGGAGTAGGAAAAAAGGACCTGTTACACGGTTAGAGGGTGCGCCGCTGATAAGGCATATCTGCTGTGTGCAGTGTCAGGCCAGCAGATTCAAAGGTTACAGGTTCAAGCCTAAAGAAAGCTCGGCTTTAGGACTGATGGAGGGGAAGGCAAAACATTCGGCCCGGTAGTGACACAGTAAGGTCAAGCGGGAGGGGACATGCGTATTTGTTTAACTCACAGTGTAGAGCTCATTGGTGACTTTCACCAGCTCCTCGTGCATTTGCACCCCGATGTCTTTGCTCTGTAAAGGAAAGGATAGGTGAGAGTTTCTTAGGTGACAATAAAGGCACATAAAGGACAAATGAAGGCAGGTATTCAAACATCTACGACTAAGAACCGGCTTATTTAGCAGAATTTCCTTCCCGCAAATGAAAAGCTTGAGGGCTATGCGCCAGTTATATTTTGTATGAGAGGGATGTCAGCAGGCATTGAAATGCTGTCATTACTCTGCACCAGAAAAGATCTAATACAAAGCCTGAAGTGCACCAGCAGACAAAAATAGAACTGTGCAGCAACTGCAGAACATTTCCAAAAGGAGTAGAGCCACAGTTTCAGCTCAGTTACAGTGGCTGAGAGCCTACGATGAAACTGAACATGTCCCATGATAAGGACTATAGCCAAAGAGTAGGATCTGGGCCAATGGGGAGTGACACTGTACATTCTCTTTAGGGGATATGGAACGACGCTTAGGCCAATCAATCCTGTGTTCTGTCACTCTAAGTGACCACCTGTCAAAACAGCAACCTTGCATTTTCACACATGACAAGAATTAAACTTGAGCACATTCCGTACATTTCAATTTTGACTTAACAAATGCCAGAGTTGATCCATTCCCTTTCCCACATGTGCAATTTATTAACAATGAGACTGTACTGCAGCTGAACCAGGATGCTACAGCATAACAGGATTTTTGTTGTGGAAAACTCTCACAATTTGAGCTAACTTCATGCAGAGGGAGATCTTTTTTTCAGCAGGCCATTATTAGTCCTGCTCTTTGTGCTGGCCCAAAGCCATCCCATTCTCATCAAGGCTTCCATCTATGTGACAGTATGGGGACCCCTAGAGGGCGTAAATTACTGCAGACTCCTGCTGTTGTCAAACGATACTGATCTAAGACCCCAAAGGTAGATTCTTCATCACATCCCCTGAACCACAAGCACTCTGCTGCTCCCACATGTGCCATACATTAACCATATGCCTTAAGAGATATTAGAGCAAGTTACCGAATGAGTCGAAGTTAATGTAATTTTGGTGTGAGAAAAATTATTAGTAGCACTGGTGACAAGAGTGATGAGGTGTAAAGAGCATCAGATAAAGGTTGGTGATCTAACTAGGGAGCACACTGAGCATGACATTGAGAATGCCAATGCAAATGATGGGGGAAGTTAAAAGGAGAAATGAAATCTCTCACCCACAGTATTAAGCTTTATCGCAGACACTTGCTACTCCACACTTGCAAGGGTCTACTATAAGGCTAAAGTGCTGCAATTTTAGCCAGGTTATTCTGAGAGATGGACAAACCTAGAAGCCAGTTTTAAAATCAAGTGAGGATGAAGTCCGGGGGGAACTATGCAAGCACAAAGTGTATGATAATTAGAGAACTCATTAAATACCATTGGTCACATCAAGACACAATTACAGATTGAATCAATCATACTGTAAGAGTCAAAATTGTCTAAGATTGGCCCTCAGAATGACTGGCTGTATGAGAACCACACGTCATGAAATACAGTGTATGTCCTGATACGGTCAGACATATTTTACATCTTTTTGTTGGTGCGTCGTCAACTTCCCAGCTGTTGCCATCACAGCAGATGATTTCTGTGACTGTGTGCATTATTAACGGTCAGGGTTACATGCCCTCTCCATTTAATTCCGATTCTGACCTTTTTGAAAAGTCTGATGACATCCTCGCCCACATGTGCCAGACGGACAATGACGTTGTTGTTGTAGATGTCGCTGAGAGTGGCGTGGTCTCTGCTCTCCCGCCTGGTCTGGTCTAGGACCAAATACCAGCAGTTCACAGTGGACAGGAGATTTTGGTCCCTTCTGAAACAGCCATGGAAAGACTTTGTGAGCATATTTATTGTTGCAATTTGAAACTACTGCAGTACGGGTAATTTCATTTTCGTTTCACAAAGATGAAAACACTGATTAATTTGATTAATTGATTTCTTCAAAGCTGACTGCAGCCGAGCACATTTGTTATATTCAGACCATACAGTACATTTCCCATAAGTAAGCAGCAGAAAAGTGGGTGATTCTGAAACCTGAACGGGGAAAACGTCATTACTATCTCCAAATCAAAATCAAAAAAGCTGGTTAAGACCTAAATTTAGAAACTGTTGTATGATTGAGTCAACTCATGGAGATACTTGGCACTCAAGCACTGGTATGTGTAATCTGTATGTACTTAAACATGAAGCCGAATGAATTCTATCAACTGTACCAGCTCTAGGGCTTTCCATATAAGAGATCAAGAGGACACTGCACATGTGGTGAGGAATCAGCAAAATAGGAGACAGCTGTACACACATACATTCACACGCACACACGCACACAATCATTGACACAGACAGAAGGCATGCTGACTGCACTTGCCTCCCTGCTCAAGGGAGCATGTGAGTTCAATTATCCTCACACCAAAGAGTTTGTTTGTCTCCTTCTTCTCGTCTTCTTTTGTCTGATTTTATTGTTTTTCTAAACTCCAACAAACGTGACTGCAAAATAAAACTCCAGTATTACATTACTTTTTGGACACAACCTGCTTAAAAGCTGTGTGTAAAACACCTTTTGCTGTGTGCTGATAGCTGACCCATGCCGTGATCCAAGCCAAATCCAACTTTATTTCTAATGACTGGTGAAAGAAGACGAGTGAAGTTAGGATGAATGATTTTCCACACTTGCATATCTCTGCTGAGAGGAAAGAGGACATTCAAAAGGCATCTAGATAGCTATCTCTGCTGATTTGCACCCACAGAACCTTTTATTACATCACACAAGCAGCCAGTGGCTACAGAAGTGGCCTGTGGATTTTCATAAATGGGGATGGCTATTACCTGCATTTATACCTCACTGAGTATTAGCATTCTGCCGCACTGAAAGCTGCCTTTCAAGTTGCATACAGTGATACTACACTTAGGACCTGAAGGTTTACACACCCAAAGTCAAAAGCAGACAGCCAGAAAGAATAAATCAGAAACACTATTGAAATATAACATATAATACATGCAAAAAAAAAACAATGGATCCTTCTGTCAACTGTTTTCAAAAACTTATATCTCTTCTATCCTTGGAGAATTGTATTCATGCTTTCATTTTCTTTTTGAAGAGAACTGTGGCTTTTTTCTGGTTTGGTAAAGTTTGCTCTAGTCTTCAGCTAATGGTCATTTCTGCAATATAGCAAAAAAGAGACGATATCTTCATGCGTCCATAACAATACATCCTAAACAATACTGAAATGTGACCAGAAATTGAGCTAAATAACAAAATCTCATTAAATAGACTCTTTACTTTTAACAACACTTTTTTCCATAAGTAAAATGCAAAGTAAGTAAAGTTTCAGTTTCATTAATGAAACTGTCACTAAATATCTGTGTCAACAACCTTTTTTTTTCACAGAGAAGATGATGATGGACAACACCAACGTCAGTAACCACTACCTGTGTCTATATCAATATGCAATATCGTTCTTTCAAAAAGACTAAAAATGTAGTTTAAAAAATAAAAACGTTAATGTTTCTGCATCTTTCCAGAATAAGTTGGATGAAATCTAATTTGAAAGCAGTTTGCTGAAGTTTGACTTAAATGCTCTTTCTTGGTCTTGGCTAAAGCTAAACAAAATGTCAAGCACTTTCTTCTTACTAAACCTAAGCTGAAATCTTTGTTTTTCATTGAAAGACAAGCTGACAAAATCTGACTAGAAATAAAAAGGAGGAAGTTGACTAAATATGAGTCAAACTATCATGGACTTTTTTCCACAGGACTAAGATTAAATCTAAAAAGAGCCAACAAAATTAACACTGTCATGTAATGCTACACGTAATCCTGTGTGCTGGGCATCAGCATCTTCTTTCTGCTTTCCTTTCATCAATAAACACTTTGATTAAAAAAAACCCACACAAAACAAAAGCAAAACAAACACAAAGAAGAACAAGCAGCTATCCCTATAAGCCCTCCTATCAAGCAGAGCAGGTGTGTGATCCTGGAGACTGGATGCCAGGAACCTGACTGCAAATGTTTGGCTGTCGGCTGCTCTTGAATAAGGATGAGAATGTAGTATTCAGGACACGGCACCGTTCATGAAAGACGACAGGAAGAGGTTTACTACCTGACAGCCTTCAAAAAGTACAACAATAGCTGTTTCGCAACAAGGTCACTGCATTATTAAATCGAATGCAACACTCCGTTAAACTACGGGGATCTGACAATACAAACACACTCACACACTAACACACTAACTAACATGTTGGATATTAATCGTCATTCCAAAAGTTATAGAGCCATGTCCTTTTATAAATCATATTTCGGCTGCAACCTCTCTATTATAAGAGGTTTTGAAAATCTTCCCTGACAATCTCCTGCCACTCCCTTTATTAAATCCGACACCAGAAATGAGAAGGATCATGGATAAGGAAGAAGGGCACCGAGGTTTCGCTGTTAAAAGAAAGAAAAATGAAACAAGAGAGAGAGAGAGAGTGCAGAGCCAGCTCTGAAACCCAAGAAGAGAAGACTGTGTGGGATTATTAATGATACAGACTTAGCCTGTCCATTGCAGTCTGTGAGAAGGAATCTAGTCTATGACAGACAGACATAATGATGACCATTTAATGTGACAGGGGAGAATCTGGGACAGTGGGGTGAGGAGAGAAGTCATGCAATGCGAGTCTCTTACAGGGGTCTCCCTTTGAGGGAATGCTCCATTTGTCAATGTCCCAGTGATGGGAGCTCACTGCCATGATTACGCTTTATATCCAATTGGTCGGAGAGACTGAAAGAGAGACGGAAAGACCTCTCCTGAATTAACCAACGGGTTTGGTCCGCATGACTGACCCCGCCAGGTCATATGAAAGAGTATACGACTGCCTACATATCAGATATATTTACTTAACTGTAGTAGTTTACATGATAACTTTGATTTCCTATAATGCTAATCTACTACTACTGTAGAAAGTATTAGAGAAGACTAGATTATTCAAATAGATTTTAATTTGACAAATTATTCTTAACTTGAGGTCCATGCTTTTTCAGAGCTTAAAACTGTTTTATTTATCCACTATTGCAGAGCCTGTTCAAAATGTCCGTCAGTAGGGGCTGATTGCTAATAATCTCCTCTGTGCTACAGTCAGTGTGTGGTCTGTCAGTCTCATTTGTTATTCCTGTTTGGGTGTGGGCATAGAGAGTGCTGTCACAGTCGAGTTCCGTCTGTCTTGCAACCCTGGCATTCTTGTGCTGTCAACTGTCTGGATGCTGCACTAAACATGTAGTGTGGTTCCGCCTTTTTCTTCACACCAGGTAACATGTAGAAGAGTGAAGTTTGAAGCCTTCTCGAGAGCCACTCGACCGAAAAACACAGTTGTCACTGCATTTCCCTTGGTCATCAGAAATATACCCGGTAAGTTTGAGGTCGACTGGAGGAGCAGAAAAATCGAAGGATAGACAGAGATTCATCCATTTATATTTAGATTAGTCTCAATTATTTTTTACTATTTATATTTCACTGTCTAATTATCAGACAATGAGTCTCTATAAAACGCTCTGGACAGCACTAACCTATTTCCAATTTGAGGAGCAAGCTTTTAGATTTTAACTGAATGTACTCTAATTCACTCCTATTATTTATGATTACTGATTCATATTAGACACATGCACAGGGGCAGCATTTACAATTAGATTTAAAAGTCACAGTGAGCTCCAGGCTGGTCAAAGCATCTAAGAAGCGATTCCTCAACCTGCTTCAGGGTATGTTTGTTTCATGACCAGAGATCTCCCTTACACAAACACTTATATCGATTTAAGTCAATCTGAGTAAAATAGCCCATATACTTTCTTTCCTCAGACTCCTCACTGAAGTGCTGTTTCATTTTCTGTGCCCACTGACAAAATATGGGTAGTTGTCTAGTGTGAAGTTGTTTGAGAATGGAAGTGAAATGACAGCCACAGAGAAAAGACAGGGTGAGGGGGTTGGATAAAGAGTCTGACCTAGTTGGGAGAAACACAGCAGCCTAAGGCCACGAGCTTCCTTAACCCTGGCTTCATTTCAGGTCAGTTCATCTGCTTTTATCCCTCTTTTACTTTTTGTTGCTTATATTTCCTCTCTCTCTTTTTCCATCCCTGCGTCGTGCTAGTGTTCAGTATGAAATATGTAACAGTTGTTTATCAGTCAAATACATTCGATACAGCCGTTCCAGTGCCTGGTGAACACACTGTAGTGAGACTCACTTGAAGTGCTGGTGTTCTCTGGAGGTACGGATCTTGGCAGAGTAGCGCTCGGCCAGTTTGTCCAGGCCTCTGGAGTACTCAAGCTGGAGCTCTGCTTTTCGACGGAAGAACTCCTGCAGGTCCTGCAGCAGCTGCAGCCGGGACTCGGACTGCTGCTCCAGACAACGGAACTGCTCCACTAGCTGGTTACGGATCTCTGCATATCAAGAAAGGAGTCCACCTTTAGAATAAATAGAGCCTCTATGGGGGAGTGGGCTTACATACTGGGCCTCATTTCTGCCTGCCAAACAGTGTTGCAGGTCAGCCTTTAACCCACAGTCCTTCAGCAGTGAATCCAGCAAAGCGCATAATACAGTAAATTCAAATGTGTGAGGACACAGTCAAGCCAGCACAAGCACTAATAAAAGAACAAAGTCATCAAATTGGATAAAACTTGATGCCAAAGTGCATTTGTCTGCTGTCTGTACGTGTATATTTGTGTATGTGTGTGCCTGTGTGTGTATAGTGGGAGGGAGGGAGCATGGGGGTGTCTACATGCTGGGGGAGCACACGTGCATATGAGATGCATGTCTGATGATTGCAGCAGACAGCACGGAAAATATAAAATAGGTCAGCTTCTCAAAATGCATTGTGCTGTGCGAGCCTCCAGAGAAGTTTGTCTTGAAAAAACAAATTGCAGGAATTCTTTCGATTAAAAGATTGCTGTGGTTTTCTGCTTATGAGGTTTGGAAACTCACTGCCACTATTCATAGTCTGAGAATGAGGAAAATTGATGTTTTGGTCAACATTTTGAAAATTTGGTTGATATTGTATTTAGAAAGAGACATTTAAAAGATATAGACATAGGACCTTGTGGAAAAGGATACTTATTGCAATAAGGTATTAACAATATTTTTCTTTGGGACAATATTTCCTATTTATAGCACTCTAGACTCTTATATAGAGTGTAACAGTTAATGTCTAGGAAACTTTCAGATACTGTTTCTCCTACTATTAAACTTAATTTGAATTAAAAATAAGTTAACTTTAATCATCACTATCATCATGTCCTTAAAAGTCTCAGCTATCTAGCTTGTGTGTTGAAAGTATAATTATTCCATAAACGTTTTTCAAAAATGAATTGACCATAGATAAAAAAAACTATAGACTCATACCTGGGCAGGCTGTACTAGTTCTATAGTCGGCTATCCCTAAATACCACTGGGATTACAGGTAATAAACGTGTCCAGTAAAGTAATAGCACCACTTTTATTGCTTAACATCAACATTGATAAGGAATATAGATCACATTTTATTTCATCCATATACTGTTTATTGCAGGGTTGTCGTAAATCCAGCGGCTAAGTAACTCCTGAATGTGTGGCTGCAGATGAGCTATAAATCAGAACCTAGGGCTGAGTGAGTGATATGGTTGAACTGTATATAACAATATTAATATTGATATTTTCCAATACATAATGTATGTAAAGATATGGCGCTTGTGATTATGCACACCCATACACACAAGGGGTTAAAAAAAAGTTTCTCTCTCTACAGGACAATAAGAAGCAGTTGAGCAACATTGAGATGGCTGCAGATTCCATTATGAAAGACTGTTTCAACCATGCATATGATTGCTGTGCACTGAAAAGAACTCTGTAGAAATTTTATCAATGGAAAAGATGGCCTAGTGGAAGAAAACCCCCTTTGTTCACTTCTAAATGCTCTTTCTGTATCTTGAATAAAGGATTTCAAAAATGCCTCCCTCATCGTCTGTGAGTATGTGAGTGAAAGTATGAATGAAAGAGCAAGAACGAGAAAGACAGAGTAAATATGTAGTCCCTTGCTGTTAGGAGATGTACCCCTCTCGGTCCCCCTAGTTGCCCAGTTGCCTGGTAACATCCCTCTGGAGGCATCTCAATGGGAGGAGGCCAGTTCCCTGTTTAGACAGTCGCAGCGTCAGTCTGTTTAGCATAATGGCCAAGGACAAGGGCAACTTTATCTGCTTTGAAATACTCGATAAAAAAGCCCGTGCTGATGAAGGAAGCAGCAATCAAGTTCAGAATTGAGGGAAATGCCACCGCGATATAATTCTATGCTAAAATAGACCACTGAACACTACAATTTGTTGCCCTGTGTGACCGTAATCATTTTTAATCACACACTGACACTGCCACAAAATGAGCAGACAATATAATGAGCAAATCTAAATTGATTTAACTGCATAATTTTATCAGTGAGACACTGAATAGACTTGTGATATTTGCATTCGCTCATCTGTGCGTGCTATTTTTAGAACTTAAACTGTTACTAGGGACTGTGAAATACTGCACTACATTCAATGAATGATTCAAGCCTTTTGCAGAGTAATGCATAATTACGCGGAAGCAGGCAAGGAGTTGGAGTGAATACTAAACCATGAAGTAAGCCTAAAAAGCTATATGCAGTCTCTAACTTTTTTTTATTGATTTCACAAGCGTTAAGGTTTCCTCCAATGAATACAGTCAGTCACATGCCACACCAGGTTCTCTGCCTCAGGGACAGTATGTAGCCAAAATGAATAAAATTTTCCTCACCCAAAGGCTAGTGGAAATTTCACTAATAGGACTTTACCCATTTTTAAATGTTTATTTTTCTCCTAACCCATTCGGTTAACATCCTGGTATTTTCTGATGATTTCAATATGCATTTCGAGCATAAATCAACTGCTTCCAGAGACTTGAGGAGCAACACTGAAGTAAAATGTAAAATGAAGAAAAGAACTTCTCTAGCTGCCATCATTCTGGGTGTGATTGAGCTTTGAGATATTGTTGCATAACATTAAGTTAACATGTAACATCTTAACAGGGGGACATATTAAATGGGAGGGGGACCCAGCGCCTTTCCGTGCCGGGTTGCTAGTTAGCCTCCTGCATCACTGTGGCAGAGAGCACTAAATATCAAGCAGTGAGAATTCACCACAGTAGCCTGTTCAAACTAGCCTAACACAGCTATGGCAATGGCCAGCAGCAATCTCCGGGGCTCTGTCTGCAGTTAGCCATGCGTGGGTAGTCACATGTGGCCTAACCCAGACTGACACGTTGACATAATTTGGTACAAATCAAGGCTGTGTTCTGTGAACACTTGTCTTCTGAATGCATTAATGACTATGGTATGCCTCTACAGTCTATTTGCTTGAGTTCACATTTCTTCATCTCCCTCTCTCTTTACCAAACAAATATTTCTAACAAGGGGGGGGGCATCATTATTTGTGCAACCACAGGACAGACAAAAAAAAAATCCAGGACGTAGTGGGCAGAATTCCAAACAGTCTTCTTTTTTAAATCTTGTAATTCAACTGTGAGTAGGCATCTGTCAGCGCAGCAACACACAGTGTCTCTGTACATGTTACCAAGACACAGGCAACAAAGCTACTGTTTCCCTGTTGCAATGCACTCCTGATATTTCAAGACAGTATCAGTCTAAGCATTTTTTCACTATGAAGAAAACACAGAGGGGTGTGTCTACACGCTCCTCATGGAATGCATATCTGTAGCGAATATGGCTGCAATGGGAAGGCCTATAGCAAGATGCTATTTTGTTACAGTCGCTTTGCAAGTGAGCCAGTATGAGCTAATCTAATTGCTACAAAAAAAAAAATCACAGATTTTTTAAAAAAAAATTACAAATACTATTTCTGTTCTTTTTCTGATTTTTGGGGGACAGATGTCACTTTGATGCCATGGTTAGGTTGTACAAATTTAGGAGCGCCATCCATTTCCTTAGCAAGAACAGATCTTAAAATGAATGTTTTGTATTACACCCTCAGTTTGACTTGAATGAAAAAAAAAAGGAAACAGAAAAAATGATGACTTAATGTCATGACACAAAGCAGTATCTTCTGCTCATGAGGGACTATCTGGTCATCAATGACTCAGGAACGCCGTGTGACAATAACTGCAAAAACACGCCCAGACCTGTAAAGTGCTCAAAACACACACCGGCATAACAACAATCAGTGTTCAAATGAGACCCCACTGTTGCTGAAATAAGGCAGATCAAAAATACTGCCAAGTGCATTAGGTTTGTGTCTGACTTAACTTCTGTGTAGTCAGCAACTCAGCATTATTGGAGGCCAGTGTCAGTGTCAGAGTAAAGCCCCCACAGCTCCAAACTGATCTAAGCCCAGTTTGCAAATGAGCTTAAGATGTCAGCTTAAAAGCTTTTCCTGAAACTGAGATGAGAGACAGAGCTGTGATGGCTCTCTCACAGCCACAAAGCTGGTGTGGAGATGGGGAAAGAGAGAGACAGACAGACAGACAGACAGACAGACAGAAAGACAGAGAGGGTGTGTGAGAGAGTGAGAGCTTGTACGAAGAAGAGAGTGAAGGAGTCAAATAAATAAACAGACAGACAAAGACAGGGACACGGGGAAAGTAAACCACACCTCTGCCTGCTAAATGCTAATCATACCCTTCATTCCAGACACACACTAACAAGCTTTGGTCGTTTCTGCTCCACATATGTTCAAAAACAGTGAGGGCTAAATTAAGTCTCTAAAAGGACACACCTATGATGCCTTCAGTGGCATCACCCAGGTGGTTTCAAAAACCCGGTTTCTATGTGCTTTCACTGATATGGCCTACATTTGAATTTGTTTTTGCTGCACTGTGGAGCGAATAGGATCTGAAAATAATTAAGCGTTATACAGACAGATCAAGTGTTTGGGTTTGGTTTTTTTTTTTTATATATTTTGATGTGTAAGCTTAACAATTGATGCAACTCAGGTTATTAGAGAAACATATATTATAACCACCTAATTTTATTTAAAACAATATCATGACATTTTGGGAAATACTCTCATTTGTTTTCTTACCTAGAGTTAGATGAGAAGATACCATTTTCATATCTATACTCTAAATATTTAGCTATAGCCAGCAGCCTTTCAGCATAGCTAAGCATCAAAGGTGGATAACAAGGGGGGACAGCTAGCCTAGCTCTGTCCAAGGTAAGAACATTTTCATAATAGCATTTCTAAAACCCATTAATTAACATATTAACCTGGTTTGTTTCATCGCTATTAAAAATCAAAGTTTAAATACAACAAGCTTTGGTTTTTACGCTCGGTTATGGACTGAACCTCTCTTCTTGACTCCCGAAAGTCACTGCACCTGTCACAAGCCAGGTGCAGGGACAGAAAATGTTATTGGATCTTGTGACTATATACATTATTAGGTTATCGTGACTACCTCCGTTTTCTGCTGGGCCAGATAGATTAAAACCTACGATATACCAGGCCCAAAATTGCACTCTGCGATGTTTAATGGCAAAGCAGTTAAACGGCATCAGGTGAATGGAGCGGGTTGGTCATGTGGTTTCCACCAGTTTGAGCTATATAATGATGTTAACAAATATGGATTTGACTTCTTGATCTGGAATTTTTTTAATTCTATATTTGAGTAGATTTTCAAGAGAAATTTCAGGCCCAGTCTTCAAATGATGACATTAACTCTAGGTGTTAATAAACATAGCTGTGATTTCTCTGGCAGCTAACGATTATTTTTTTATTAGAGATTGTTCTACCAATTATTTTCTCTATTATTTGCTAATTCGTTTAAGTAATTAAATGCTAAAAAATAGTGAAAAAGCCAGAGACACACAATGACATCTTCATATTCATATTGTTCATGCTGTTTTGACTAAAAGTCTGAAGCCCAATTATTTTCATTTCATTATCACAACAGACAAAGAAAAAAAGCGAGTCCATAAAATGAAGGAGCTGGAAATAGAAAATGTTTGACATTTTTGTTTGGAAACAGTATTCAAAAATTACTCAATTATCAAATATAGCTGCTGATCAACTTACTGTCAACAGACTAATCAATTAATTGAGTGATTTTATCAGCTCAACCTGGTTTAAGTTTTTGATTTATTGTAGAAGGAAGTCTATACTCTGTTGGTATGACACCTGATAGATTTCTACAAAGCAAAATTGCAGCTGGGAGAAGGTGATGCACCAAGTGTTAGAGCTGACACTTGCCTGAAGTTGTCCCTAAAAGGCTGAGAGGACAACCTACCCATATACATCCTGCCCTGTCTGTTCTGTTACAGTGTCGGTGTTCCTGACTCACTCCTCTCTCTGGGTGGTTTATCCAGTCACATATTTAGCGGCAGACAGTAAAATCCTTTCATGGTTCATAATTCATACAGACAGCATGCATTATTTATGGACTTTCTGAACTGTTTTCTGTGTGACCTTCTCAGGCATTCCCTCATCCACCTGATATTACAGTTTGTCCAAGAATGTTAGGAAAATACTCACTCAAGAACATTATTGTGTTTTTAAAAACCATTAAGTATCAATTAATGTAGGATTTAACCGTTTTTTTTTCTCAAGAGGCAGTTGTAAAACATACTTAGCAGAGTACCTGAGGTACATGACCTCAAATCTATTTGAAAAAAAAAAATAAAAAATATAAAATGTCCAAGGTGAACTGGGACATTCCCTTGGTCGGTGTAAAGCATTAGCACGATTTCCCAGAAATGGCAGCAGCACTTTGAAACAAATCAAGAATCTCCACTGGCTTACATGGCCACACATGCAGGGCTAGGCATGTTATGGCACTGTGTTCAGATCACAGTCATCTTCACCTGAGAGCACCCCTGGATTCAAGTAATAATCCCAGAGTTAATGGGCTAATCCGAATAAACATGAATTCACGAGACATTTTCCAGAGGAATACGTTAAAATAAACAAATAAATAAATAACTGTCGTCCACAACTACACAATGCGTCCCACCCCACAGCTCTGCACACTGAAAGCCATATAAAGCTTGTGGTAAAGTTACGCAATAGTGCCCTGACACGCTGAATAACAACGCGACCGGGCCTGCACGTTACCAACCTTTCACTTGGGTCTCATATTCCGCGATAATCTCTTTGTCCTTCTTGACTTTCGCCTGAGATGACATTTTGGGGGGCGAGCGGGTTGTGCAACCCTCGGGGAGGGGATCGCCGTCTCGGTTGGGCACAATGCGGCGTCGGCCCGTCCGCGGTCCTCCTTCTCCGGATAGTTTGGGCGACAATCAGACCCGGGCCATCGCGTTTGGCACAACTTGGGAGGTTCAAACGCGCCTGGGGGATCCGCGATGTCGTCGCTGGCGCCGCGTCGGAGGCGACGTCGACCTAGAGGCGCATGATGAGCCCCGTCCCCGACCACTCCTCTTCAGCAGCGCTCCTCGGTGAATCGGAGAGCGGTTCACGTCTGAGGCACATTTCACGAAAAGCCCGGGGTGAGCTGGGGCAGGGCTCGGCGATAATGGCACGGGGGTTTTTGCTTCTGCACAACACTGTCCGGTCCTGCCTTTCTTTTTTTCTTTTTTTTCCCCTCCTTCTCCCCCACCACCACCACCCTTTCTCTCTCTCTCTCTCTCTCTCTCTCTCTCTCTCTCTCTGCAAGTTCAATGCTGCCGCAGAAAAGGCTGAATGGATGTGAAAGTCAACCTGAGACTCCTCCCCCAGCCCCCTCCCTTTCCTCGCCACTTTTCTTCCCATGGATGATTTGGGATTATTCTGAGTGAACCGATATGCAAACCGCTGCCAATATTGCTGTTACTGATCTTGAGTCCCGCGCTGAAGGAGTTTTTGGAGAATTTGCGGGTGATCCGATAGCCCAGTTTCCAGAACATCAAGAGTAACATGAGACCGTGGCTGACTGAAGAGCGCAGGGATGGTTGGGTGGGTGGTTCTAGGAATAAACTGGATTAATAGGACGATAAATGTCTGCCGTCAATCAACAGTTTGTGTATTATTTATATAGACAGAATTTACCAGTGCATAAAACCCTTTTGTGGCATAGCATATGTTGGCGACGAATGAAGTACTGTCATCCCAAGTACTAACCTATATGTAAGAGAAAAGACAAGCATTGCTATAGTTATTTTAAGACATCTCTACTCATTCACAATACGTCATGGTTATGGGCAAACTATAAGATCCTTGCTTTATAATTATAGGATCTTTATTTATCAACACAAAAGGGATACTCCAGCAATATAGTATTGCACTCCCATGATCGAGCACAGTGTAAGTTTTTGGGGTGTCATTCTCCAAAATTTCTTGATACCACATTTTCCATTATAGCCCTTTCCTGCCCGGTAAATGCTCAAATATTTCTGGCTCCAGATATATAACAATGTAGGCTCTACGTAAAAGACTTGTAGTGTCGTCTCAAAAGCAAGAGCTACCAGTACTATTTCTTTACAGACTGAGAAGTACTAACCATAATGAGTAAACCAAAGTCCATGTGTAAAACCAATGTAGTGTCCCAATTAGTGACTTGGACATGCCAGCACTAAAGAGCAGTTCAATTTTAATGTGTAACAACTGACCCCATAGTGTCAGCTATAATAAAACGCCATAGGCCCTCACAATATTTTTGACATTGGTGTCGACCCATCACATCGACGTTTGAAAATGTTAAAAGACATAACCCCAAAGCAAACACTTTTGTCTTTGAAATCAGCAAAAATATTTCCATAATTTTTCTTATAGTGTGAAACAAGGCAACCTTTTTCGCATCACTCAAATTTTTTTTTCTTATTGGAAAATGAGATGTTACAAAAGGGCTTGTGTTACAGTTAAACCCATTCTACACTGATGTAGTCGCATCATTTTGATTAAGATAATGGAGGATGTCCAAAGAAAGTCAGGATGGCTCGATGTGTCACTCTGACCTGCCTTATATTTTCCCTCTCAGTTCCCTTCACATCAGCACAATTTGCTGACAAGTACTGCCAAACAACTTCCTGTGACTTCTCAAGTGTAACTGGATGTTAAATCTTTGATCTTACTTCTTTCAAAAAAATGTGTTGTTTTTTTTTCTCAGAATAAACTTATGTATAGGACGTGGTTAACCGAGCACTTCGTTTCTTTCGTTTTTGATCGGTGTCAAGAGATCCTGGTCCGCCTTTGCACCCAATTCTCAGGAAATGTGTGGGCTACTGTCGGCCTGTGACAACTGTTAAAGCGGTGAAAGAGCCCAGGAGAAATTTGCAGGAGAACGGTTGAGTTCTCACCATGCAATCTTTACTCCAACCTCTAATTTCCTGAGCAAATGTTACTAACCAATCGTTGACCACAGATTGGGCCTGATAAAAGTTGGGGTGGGTTTGAAAATAATGTGAAAAAGCTGCCATGGAACTAGGCCATGGAAAGTCTAACACTATCCACTTACAGACTTTTACTTGAGGACTGATCATTAGATTGTCCACCAAGAAACCATTAGGTTCCTTAAGGACACTCATAAAGACACCTCGCTCTGTTCATTTAATAATCATAGTAATTTTTATGAATTATGCATACTTCTGACTTTACACTGCCACCGGTTTATTATTCAATCATTAACCAAAACATTATTAAAGTTTAATTATGGCTATGACTGCATCCAATTAATCATGTGTCCTTAATAAACTGATGAATCAAGTGCATATTTAGAATAAAATTAAAAATACAAACAGCGTACATTTGCTTTTCTTCATTATTATAATCAGTTGTTGGAGCTTAAGAGCCTAATAGAGATCCAGGTAAAATTGCTGAGCACTTTACCTGTGCTATACTTGACCTTGTAGATGTGACTGAGGCCAAAAAAATGGTAAATTCACCTTGAATTTACCTTGATTTTGAAACAAAATATATTTTGTGACCATCCAAAAGTAAAGAATTCAGCCTCAGAGAATTAAGTCTATGACAATGAACACAAGAAAAGTAACAGTAGGGGTATGTTATTGTTTTTAAAGTGGCTTCATATATGCCTTTGCTCAAATTAGCAGACATTATACCAATAACTTGTTACATATTAAGCACCTTGTTGTATGTGCACTATGTGATGTCTGTTTAAACCACAGACTTTGTTTAAAATCTTTTGGTGTTAGTGCACCATACCCACCAGGGTGTTTATGGCCTTTAACATAATAACAGCATTATTCCTGAGACATTGCTCTTACTGGCTCACACTACTGCTGGTCCCTTCCCTTCAAGTGATATGTAAAGACTATGTAAGCCTGAATCAGACGGACAGAATGGAAAGCATTAAACAGTGAATATATTCTTTTTTAAGCATGACATTAAATTAAGGGGCAGAAAACAGCTTGCTCAAATAGTGCTAAAATCCTTCACAATGAAAAAAAATCAGCAACTAACTACAAGTATATAGTTTTTAAATTCGCCCTGGTGCAGGGAAATGACGAACAGCATTACATTGTACCATTCAGTCAGACCCACATCTTCTACTATTTATCAATTTCCATGACTGAAAAACTTGATAAGGATAAGCACTTTTAAATCTGTAAGTAAGGGAGCAAATTATTTAAAATAGATTGCTTCACTGGCTACAGTTGTTAGTAACCATACTGTAGGATGAAAAGTTCACGACAAAATGCTGATAAACTGATGGGATTTCATCTGGCGCGCAAAGCTATGCAAACACTAGTTCCTCTTCCTGGGCTTTATAGTCGGTTAAAAGCATCTGTAGTGATCTGTAATGGACTATCAAATGTTTGTCTGATAATATATTGATTTTAATAATTTTGCTTCATTAAAAAAAAACATTACAGCATTATGAAATCACATTAGCTCCTTACCTTTATTGCAGAACGAGCACAGGGTATAGTATTATGCTCTGCTACACTGCTAATGCAATGTTGAAAGTTTGATCAAGAGCTTATATCAACACATTATTGAAATCAGAGGTTATCTTAAGGTGATCTTACTGCAGTAGGTTTAACAACTTTCTATTCAAAAGAGGTAGGTATTTTATATTGATGGATTAATATAGCATCGTGGGTTATATGAGAGGTCATCTGTGTGTGTGTGTGTGTGTGTGTGAGAGAGAGAGAGTGTGTGTGTGTGTGTGTGTGTGTGTGTGTGTGTGTGAGAGAGATGTGTGTGTGTGTGTGTGTGTGTGTGTGTGTGTGTGTGTGTGTGTGTGTGTGTGTGTGTGTGAGAGAGAGAGAGAGAGAGAGAGAGTGTGTGTGTGTGTGTGTGTGTGTGTGTGTGTGTGAGTGAGGGTTGGTTGAGTGACACTTTATCACATACCAGTATATCTGAACCCTGTTATGTGTGCTGTGATTTTACTGTACAAATATTTAAATGAGATTTCATCCATTTCATCAATTTCTATGAATTTACACTATTATACTAATAGTCTTATATAGGAATTTATCATTGCATATTTTGGTGAATATATTTTTTTTGTTTGGGGTCAGAGGTTGAGATATAACAACATTTAGCTACATATCCTGTCTTGTGCAGTGTTAAGTGACAGGAGTGTTTGTTTTTTACAGTATTATTCACTGTACAAATATACATTCGCTTTTTCTTCTTGTGATAATTAACAACGGCGTAAATGTTTTCTGTGGGAACTGAAGTTACAGATTGTTGTAGCTGGTCCGGCCAATTCGGAAAGGGCACACGCGAGTATTAGCACTAGCTGTAGGCTAGCGGGTAAGTGTGACTCCGCCGCCTAAATCTCTAATTACTCCTCTAATGACCCCGGATTAACGTCGCGTTTTTCAATTAATTCGTCCACTCTCGTTCACACTCCGTCTCATTTACCGACAAAACACCGTGGTAGTAGGCAAATCGGGTTGTAATGTGGATGCGAGGTTAACTTTCACATTGACCGGATGTCATTAATGTTTTGATTTTCTAAACAAAAACATCGTAAACTTCACATTCCTGTGATATATTTCACGGGATAACGTCGTCAGCGCTAATCGCTGTCATCACATGTCGAGATTCGCCGCGTTGGCTTCGCTTGTCTTTTCCTTGTCCTTTTCCTTGTCGAGGAGCTTTCTCCTGCGCTGCTGAGCTATAGGATTTTTTATTTACAGTAAAACCACACAGGTTCTCATCACCTCCGTGTCCAAACCTTCACTTTTCTCCGGCTCCTGATCTTTGACAGCACATACTAAGTACGCGACTACCCTCTGCTGGTTCAGTGTCCGCCACACGCAACTACTTTACAACCTAAATACGCCGAGTTTGAGCAGGGTGCCTGCACCGGGCCACGTTTTGCTGATGAATTATATTGTAACTTTAATACAATCTATTACGATTCACATGCATTAGATTGTTTGGATAATTTTCTAGGCTATGATTCTAACATCACTCGCACTAAAGTATGGCCAATTAGTCATTCATTTGTAAGAGTACTGTTGCAGTCATAGTATCGCTATGGGGATAAAACAAACTTTAGCTGTGACAGATCTTATCTGTGCTTGTCTAATGTCTAGTGACATTAACCGCTGGTTTCAGTGTGGCAGTCATCTGATGCGTGACTTTGTGTAAGTCATCTCAGGAGAGGTGAACATGAACATTTCACAATGTTAAAGGGGAAGTGGATGTCATCATATAAAGATTTCACATCAGGAAATCCTTGGAACTTTGGTGGGGCCCGGTTTGAAATATGTGTGCCCTGACCTAACACGTGAGTTCCTTTACCTGGATGATGTCACTGCTGTGAAATGTAGTAGCAGGTTGTTTTTCCAGGTGCTGTATGAAGCTTAAATGGAGTATTTTGTGCAGACTGTTAGTGTTCTGAAAGGACTAATTTGTTTTAAACTAAACTGTAAACAGAAGAAATACCTGACTGTGATGTTGAGTATTGAGATTTGATGTGATGACACTTTTAGTAATTTGAGTCAGTTTTTGTGGCTTACTGTGGATGTGGTGGTTCCTGCTGTGACTGACACTGCCTGCTGTAGAGTATGGTGCAATACTTGGTTTCACCAGCCACACCTTTCCACGCCTCCTACCACAGTTTCCAGGCTTAAAAATATAAGGGAGTCGCCAACACCTATGGATCAAGTTGTCTGCCTCACATCAGAAGCATAAGACATCACGGAAACATGTTATGGACAACATTCTTACTGCTTAATGGACTGCTTGTACTAGTTTTCTTTTACTCCAGTCGCAAAAGGTAAAACCATTTATTAATATGTTGATTTTTGCAGGTTTTAAATCATTAGCAAAGGTTCATTTAATGGTTGTATGAGTCTGAGAGGTTGCAAAATAATGCAAAAGCATATTTTGCAGATGGTAAATTTTTGAATAGCTTTACTATTATTTTTTAAACTTAAATACAATTAATATTAATCAAACACATTAATGAGAGTGACTGATGAAATTAAACACACACAGTTTCTCTGTTTAGCATTATTTAAAAAAAAAAAAACATAAAACAATAAAGCTCATAATTATATTTGTGACTCGTATGGGGGTGTACATGCTGCATGGCTGTTTATCCAGAAAATAGGTTCTTTTGATTGGACTTCACATCAATTCCTAACCTGCTTGAGATTTGTGAATAAATTAAATGTTGTAATTTTAATGAGTTTCCTTATACCTGGCAGACAGAAAAATGAGCCACCTCTGGACAAAGGTCTTATTCCATGGCTGGGACATGCTCTTGAGTTTGGAAAAGATGCTGCAAAGTTTTTGGCCCGGATGAAAGAAAAACACGGGGATATCTTCACAGTAAGTTCTGATAAATTTTGTCAGACTGTGATGTACGATTATCATCTACAAAAGTGGTTAACATAAAGGAATTGAGAGGCTCTTTGGAGGTAAATGAAAATAACAGTTTGATTCTAAAATAGAGTAAAAATTCATGTATAATATTTTGAAAGTGAAAGATCAATTTCTTTTTTTTGCAAGAACGCTACAAGAAATCATCATCTAATCTGAAACCGCAAAATAAGTTCAAAAAAGCCTCAGAACAAGGTTTTCACATGAATTACACAATAGGCTCATTTTAAGAGGACATCTGTATTCATGTGTGGTAGTCTCAAGTTAATTAGTCCCCCATGACACCTTTAATCTGAATATATCTGAAATTAGTACTGCAGGGGTGACCGCAACTTATTATTTTTCCATGTAGAAAAAAAGTGTGTGACTTCTAGGGCATAATTATTTCTCGTAGCTTCAAATTAAAAGACAGAAAACTGGAGTATTTTTTTAGGATAAAAGAACTCTAACAAGAGCTGAATGAAATAATGCAGTTGAAACAAACAATATTTGAAACAACTAAAATGATATCCTTGCAGGTCCGTGTTGCTGGTCATTACGTGACAGTGCTCTTGGACCCAAACTCTTTCGATGCCGTGATAAATGACACAGTGTTTTTGGACTTCACCCGCACCAGAAACCAGCTTCTAAAAAGGATCTTCAGTCTTCAGCTGCCAAGCCTCAAGTCTACAGCAGAGAGGAAATGGATGGAACAGTAATTAATGCATCTTTTAAACTTAAATCTCTAAATGACAACAGAAAAATCTCTTTGAAGTTAGTGCTGCAAACCTAATATCATATTTATTTTATTCTTTATTTTCTCAGGCATTTTCAAGGTCTGAGTCTGTCCAAGCTCAGCAGTTCGATGAACATTCATCTTCAGAGCTTGCTGCTGAGTGACCAGAAAGGCTGTGGCCCTTCGGAGTGGAGACAGGATGGGCTCTTTAGCCTATGTTACAGCCTACTCTTCAGGTAATTGACGAAATTTGTACTTAGCAAGATGAAATAAATCACGTGACATCAGTGTTTATACAATCAAGAGTGACAGTCAGGAAGGTTTTTTTTACGTTATGGTTTTTCTCAGGGCAGGATATCTTACATTGTTTGAGCGGAGAGATAATGCTGCAGCAGTCTACAAAGAGTTCCGCACGTTTGACAGTCTCCTCACCAAACTGGCTCGCTGCTCACTCAAACGAGGTAGGTTGCACATTACTTAACGTAATTAATTTTTTGCTTTCGATTTGTTATTTGACCTTATATACAGCACGCTAGGGTATTTATGAATCTTTGTTGGATCTCTAATAGGGGAGAAAAAAACAGCCAACTCATCCCGGGAGCGACTGTGGGAGCTGCTGTCCTCAAGCGGAGGGTCAAAGCTGAGCTCCTGGCAACAGAGCTACTATTACTTCCTGCAGGAGGAGGGAGTTGATGTAGAAATGCAGAAAAGAGCTCTACTGTTGCAGCTATGGACCACACAGGTGAGAGCTGGTTTATTGTCTGTTAAAAACCATAAACACAAACAAGACCACAAAATGATTCCAAAGAATACAAACTCTCCACGCCCAGACTGCATACCTAAATTCCCCTCCAATGTTCTCAGGCTGCCGGCAATGCAGTGGTGGATCTCTGCCAGTTACTCAGAATAACCTGTCTCAACCTGTAACTGAAGTTTTGCCAGTTTTGATCATGTGAATCAGTTTCTGTGTGCCCTTCAATGATGGAATTATTTAAGCTGAAAGTAATTACATGTAAATTCATTGCATAAAAGCACTGTGTTAGTCAGTTGGAGTTCCTTTTTTCCTACGTCAAACAGTTTTAGACACTCATACCTTAAAATTGTACAGTCGGTCAGGTTTTCCACTGCTGCCTACAAAAAACTCCCCTGAAAATGTTGCTTAACCATGATAAATGGATAGAAGTTATTCAAGCACAGCAGCATTTTTGGTATAAAGTAGAAAGACCTCACTTTGGATTAATCACTAACTCTAACCTCACAAAGCATCCTCTTGTCATATTATTAATTTATTTAGTTTCAAGTGGCTAAAGTGTACATAGTTGTCAGTATTAGCAATTTGGACATCGATATTAGTACAGAACTGTTGCTCACGTGTCCAGAGAAGTCCAGAGCAACATGGTGTCGTTGCTTGGTGCTGCCAGGTGGAGGAGATAGCGAGCTATTTCATTGTCCTCACAGCATGTCTGCAGTACATTTATGCTACATTTTAGTTGTAATAGCTTCGACCTCTGTTAACCTGCTAGTCTCACTGGAACATAGATTGCTTACCCAGTAACACCACAGAACAATATTTAAGCAAGGAGAGGCCTTGGCTGTGTTTTTTTTTTTTTTTTAGCTGCGCTACTGGTTTAGGAAAGGCCGCCAATCCTGCAGCATGTTTGTTTGTGCATTATCATGTCTGCTGCTGGGATACTGGAGCACACAGTCTCAGTCTGGGCCGAAAAACTGGAGCACCACTGCAGAGAAAAGAGGGATTAGATGTGAGACTAGTGAGAGGTGCCAGAGTGCATATAGCTTCGACATGTGTTGCAGGCAGACTGAGGTATTGCAGAGTAAAGTACAATTCTAGGATTTCTCTAAAGCCTCCTACAACCTCATCATGAGTCCTGCACCAACTGGAGATTTCTGTCTCCTTCTATTTGCAAACAATCAATGTTATTGATCCAAACAAATATAGACTGCAATTGATTTATTAGTCACTTTCCTTTTGGGAATAACGATGATCTAATGTGTTGTGGTGTCGGTACCACTTTTACACCCACACATTATTGTTATTTGGATGTTACAAAAATCAATGTTCAAATAATGAAGTCAACTTTATGAAAAATATAGCGGTAAAAACTAAACAACAATAACTACATATTTAGTGTGCTGGCATTCATATTGTATTATTCTTCTCATGTAAGGCTGAAAAAAATTCTCAAAATGCCAAATTATTCCTTTAAAACCCATCCTCCTGTAGCTGAAAGGGTAACCGGACTTATATTATTTGAAGTATCAGATTTTGTGACCTGAATATCTAAAGAGGGCAGAGAGACAATGTCATGCACCTCTGGTTGCTTTTGGTTATTTGCCCTGGCCGTCAATGGAGAGCTGACCTGAGATGTTCAGCGGCAAGAAGAACAGCTCCCTTAACCCACAGCAATTACTGTCTGACAGACTCAGGTGTCTTTCCCCGAGAGGCTGAGAGCAGTTTCTATGAAGCTTAGATTTTTGTCACCGGCTTCCCCTCATATCAGTATGATTCAGAGAGCCAAACTGCAGAGAACTGAGACGAAATATTGGTTGAAATGTTCCCAAAAGTGAAAAAAAGAATAATTGATTAAAAAAAAAAGAACCAAACTCAGAATATCTCCATATTAAATGCATGACATGCCCACATATATATAACATACACTGACTTTTGTGCAGTATTTTCAAGCTAGAAGCTTGCATAAAGGTCTGAGTGCATACTAAGTTGAGTGTTTTTCTTTTCAGTGTAACGTTGGACCTGCTGCCTTTTGGCTTCTTGGCTTCCTGCTCACTCACCCTGAGGCCATGGAGGCTGTTAAATCAGAGATGAGACTTCTTAGTCTCCAGGACATCTCACTACAGCATCCCCCCATCAACAAGCTGGAAGAACACAGCACACCTGTGTTTGGTACATAACAGCTGCTAGCTGCCTTTTCACCTGCTCACTTGAGCTCCTCCACCTTGGAGTTTAGCCACTCCAGGGAGATGGAAACGAAAACTCGGTTGACTTGTTGGAAATAATCAGATAAGCCGAGCGTACTGAAACAACAACAGTGACAATAATAGTTTGACCTTTGATTCAATGAAATAATGATTGGTTTCTTCATATATTCATATCTGTGCAAATGTTTGTACCTCTCCGAATTATGCCCGAGGGCACCGGTGATTTAACTCACGCTGACACCCCTCTGACATCATCCACTTTGCTGTCCTTTCCCCTCTGCAGATAGCGTTCTGACCGAGACCCTACGACTCACCGCTGCGGTAATGATCAACAGAGAGGTGGTGCAGGATAAGATCCTGCGCATGGCCAATGGACAGGAGTACCACCTCAGACAGGGGGACAGAGTGTGTCTGTTCCCCTTCCTCAGCCCCCAAATGGATCCAGAGATACACCAAGACCCCGAGGTACTTTTTGTGTAAGCCTGTATTACACAGCACGATCAGCACATTAGGAGCACAAAAGTTAATGTGGTACCATCACAATAAATAAATAAATAAATAAATAAATATATCTGTTCACCTCCATTGTGAATTTTTTTTAGCCATATTGTAATGAACGAGTGCACCAGTCTTCAGGCAGGGTTATGTAGTGTGATTTAAATCACTGACAAAATACATCCTTTGGGCTAATCTGCTATATGACTACAAGTTAAACATTTAAGAGTTGAGTTGCCAGTGAGCAAGATCAATTCCCAAAGTTAATCATTTTCCTCAGTGGTTAGATTTTATATTTACATATTATTTTTAAAAAAAGGGAGAAATGCAGCATTACACATATGATAAAGCCTGTTTTCATGATATTAATGTGACCTGTTTTTTAATCATTTTTCTCATGTCTCTTCTTAACAGATCTTCAAGTATGATCGCTTCTTAAATGAAGATATTACTGTGAAGGATAAATTCTACAAGGATGCAAAAAGATTGAAGTACTACACTATGCCTTGGGGTACAGGGAGAAACATCTGCGTTGGGAAAGAGTTTGCTGTTACAGCCATTAAACAGTGAGTGTAAAAATCCTCATATCGCTCCATGATGTATCTTAAGTTTTAAATGATTCATTCGTGATCAAAGCATTTCCTGCAATTTCATCCTGATTACCAGACCAGACCAGCAAAATCCATCTCCACATAATAGTCCCCCTATTATCATTTTACTCCTGCTTTCATGTCCTCTATCATCATTAGCAAAAAGTTGTAATATAGTAATGGCTTGTACTCTTTAATCAACTGTATGAAAGAGGCTAAGTGTAGTAAGGGACAGTCAGTTGGGAGAGTGTGTCTTTGTCAAACATCATACCAAGTTACCAAGGTTAAATGCAATCCTTGTAATGCACAGCACACCGAAGGGAAGCAGGTTAGTTCATGCTGATGTGGAGATATTGGGAATCGGTTATTCTAAGGCATTTTGCTCATTTTATAGGACTGTTTCATTTCGTTGATGTGATTTTCTGTCACATGGTTTCTGGATACAGCTGAATGTTTAAAACCTGCAAGTGCTCATACTAGCACAACTCTGACATGGTTAGGGTTAGGGTCAAGTCTCTCAGTGTGTGGTTTGTCGCCTGCTCTTAATTGCTTTTCCCCATGTGTCTCTAGATTTGTGTTCTTGATCTTGACCCATCTGGATATGGAGATGTATGACCTGGAGGCTAAACTGCCACCAGTTAATCCCCATCGCTATGGTTTTGGGATGCTCCAGCCAGACGGAGATCTGCAGGTTCGATACCGACTGAAGGGGACACAGCGTGAAACATGAAAAAAAAATTGATTAAGTGAATTAATTTCTGAACGATAAACCATTTTTCTCATTCTGACAATAGCACTATTTATTCTATGTTTTATATATACTGAATGCACTTCTATATTGTATATAACTTAGATATGTCTAATTAAAACTTTCAATAAAAAAGAATAAAATAATTCAACTTGACATATCTCATTATTTAGAGACTACAAATGGCCTCTGTACTTTTGGCTACTTCAGTGATCAAAGTAATAACTTAAGTGTAAGGTTACTTCTGCCAAGTGTATCTTAAGAGGAGGAGGCAAGAAGAAACAGAAACAACAAAAACAGTGAGTTTAAGATGATATAGGATGATGCTATCGGCTGATTCTCAACTGGCAAAGGAAGAAGAGTTTGACTATTTACTCCACTGTACTTAAGTTCATTTGTGAGGTACTTGTATTTATTTGAGTATTTCAATTGTATGCTAATCTATACCTCTACGTTTTTAGGAGAAAATATTGTACATTTTATTCCATCACAATTATATAAAATCAGATTAAGATTTTGAAGATTTAACCAGTGGTACCTAACCTTTGATTTGTATCCACTGACAAACGACCAAGTTGGGTCCCTTACTGAAGTTTCCGGAGTTATCAGTTCAGAGATTTCCCCCTGAAACCTCTAAGATGGTTTCATTTAAATAACGGTCTGAAGCCAAGATGAGTTAAACTGTCCAGTATTAAAAAAAAAAAAGAAAAAGATTCAGTCCAAAGACCAAAAGCATGAATACAAATTTATGTTGCAGAACTTTTTGTTTTTCTTCTTTCTCTCCCTAATCATCTCACAGCTGCCCAGCTTTCTTTATCGGCCCTTTGGAAGGGGCCCAGTCCCTGGGTTCCGCTGGGAACCATTGGATACCCTGTATAAATGTATAAAAAGTAGTTCAAATTCATCGAGCTAGGCTCGGACGGTAAAATTCTCTTTATACACTAATGCATTAATAATGTAATCACGGGACCATTTTCTGCAGAATGATACGTCAAGTACGTTTTGCTGCCAATGCCTCTGTACTTTAACACGACTAGAATTTTGAACGCAGGGCTTCTACTTTAAATGGAGTATTTTCGCATTAATGCACTGTTACTTTTACCCAAGTAAAAAAATTCCCTGAATGTTGTTTCCACCAATACTTATAAGTGCAGATACAATGGAGGTTAAACCCACGTACCCTCGTCGAATTAAAACGCACTGAAAAGCAGTTTGATTTGAGCGTTAGACGGTTGTTTAGAGCCTTTTCTCTGAACGTGTAAACCACTGTGACTGCTTATTTTTCCGCTCATGTTCTTGTTTCTGCGCCTTCAGGGATCATCCACAGTTACCCAGGACATTTTTCGTTTTCAGCAATCATTATTATTATTATTATTATTATTATTATTATTATTATTATTATTATTATTATAAATTAAAATCCAACACTGCAGCCCGGTCTAAACACACCGCCGGTGCTCACACGAGGGCTCCTCGGTGATGCAGCCGAGCGCGACGGCGCAGAAGGAGTTAACCAGACGCAGGAGAGGGCGCCGAGCCGCCGCGGATCCACCTTCGGAGAGACGCGCCGCCTCCCCTCGCAGCTGACCGGGAAGAGGCAGGTGCTCCGTCCGGCGTACTTGTTGATCTCCGGGCTGATCTCCAGCGCGGCGACATGCGGGGCAGGAGACCGGCGGGTCGGCAGTAGGTCGTGCCGAGGATCCTCTCCGCCGCGTCGGAGGCAGGAGATGGGGGGAAAGGGATTGGCTCGGACCCCGGCGATAGTAAACCAATGACGGCGCCTCCTTTCCTTTTTGAAACGCTCCTGCTTCGTCTCCGGTTGCGCCAGCAGGTTGATTGTTGACAGAGCGGGTACGTGTCGGTGCACTACGGTATTATTTTGTTTTTGGTTTTTGTTTTTTTTTTTTGTTTTCCGTCTCCGGACTTTGAATCATATGTAACCTGTGAATTGTAATTTGATTATCGATGGCGTGGAAGGACCACTCCGCGTTAAGACCGCGCCGATGTGTGAGCCTCTGAATGGCGTGAGGACTGAGCTTGACGCTGGCGGATCTGCATTCAAAACAATGCAGTTTTTAGATGATCCAACATCACCACCGTGCTCGTTGCCGTCCTCGGTTTGGCTGCGCAGAGCTGGAGGCTGCGGTGTGTAGGCTGCACAGGAGGAAATGCTGGTTGGTTTTTATTATGGCTCGTTTATGGCTGAATTATCTCGTGGAAGCCCTGGCATTAATAGAACAGGAGGACGGAGGCTGCTTCAGATTAACATTTCTTTTTTCTTTCTCCTATTTCTTTTTTTACTGCCATCTGCATCCTCGCTTGTATATCATTCGGTGGTGTTTCTGTTTCCTACGCGCTCTGCGATGTGCTTCGACATAATGCTTAGACCTAATTGTGTCTGTGAAGTATAAAGAAACTTTGTGTGAAGGTGATGGATGATTGCATCTGCAGGCCCGAGGTGCTGTTTTTGGGCTCCACATCACACAGACATAAACAGAAAAATTTTTAAAGAAAAAAAAAAAAGGGAAAAATAATTTTGTGTTTTTTTTTAAAAAAATGAGCCTGTAAAAATCTGAAGCTTGTGCCACGTCTGCGGTCATAAAATCGTGGAAAGAGCGTTTGGCCTTGGTCGGGAGGAGACGCAGGCTGTATACGTTTCCTCCTCCCAGCCTCCCCCCCTGAGGGAGCTCGCCGTGATTCAGGGAGTGAACAGCGCTTCCTGGTGTTTCAGCACCATTAGACCGGACAGCGCTCACTTCGTGCCGCGGCCGTCACCGTGGTGCGCTGCGTCCCCACCCACGGCCCTGCATGGGCGTCAAAATGAGCAAAAAGATCAACCGGGGGGCCGAGGAGGATGCTACATACGCACCGATATAACATAAGCACTTTTACTTCCAGTACATGCTGCAAGTATTTTTTTTTTTTTTCTGTCATTAAGACTCGTATTTCATCTGTTAATACTAACATCCACAGCCACCAAGGTCAGATTCAAAACCTGGCAGAGCAGTCAGCTGCCCAGGGGCCCCGGATCTCTAAGGGTCCGCAAGCCCCAGATTTCTTTTACTCCATAACATTTCTGTCTACATAACTTGATTAATTACAAAGGCAGTGTGTTAAAAATTTGTGCCACCCAAGTCATCCTACAACGGGTCCTCCATCTTGTGGCCCTGGTCTTGTAAGGCTTAAATTATTTTAGTTTACGCTCGGTGCTCATTTGTTGTAACGTTGTGGTTTATAAAATCGAATCATTTTTCTCTGTGTCGAGTAATACCTCAAGAAACGTGGTGTTATTCCTTCATGGGACAGCTGAGGCTACAATTATTTTCATTATCAAAGTGTCTTAATAAGTTTGTTGTCCAATAGTTAAATAGTAAAATTTCCCCATCATTATTCCCTAGAGCCCAAGTTAACATATTCCAATTGCTTTTGTTCTCTTCGCAACAGTCAAAACCCTGAAAATGTTGAGTTTACTTTCACAGAAAAGGACCAAACATTCACATCCTAGAAGCTTTTCCGTGGATTATTCGGTATTCTTGCATTTAAAAAAAAACCCAAAGCAATTTGAATAAATAATCAACAATCATAAATTTTGCCTTTTGATTTTCTCTCAAATGACATTCAGTTAATCAATTCATAGTTCTGGCTCTAGACCAAGTGGTCTAGAGAGTATTTCCCAAGACACTTACACGCTGACTGTTCCTAGGTGTCTTACCACTAGGTGAAATACAACCCCCCCCCAACCACCCACCAAGCAAGCCATATCTACCAATATATGGGCATGTCCCCAAAAATAAGCCTTTACAAGTATGCTTTAAAGTTTTAATGGGGACCTATTCATTGTTATATTCAACAACATCCCTTTCTATACTTGGTCTATCTGTAAAATGAGGATTAAACCAAGATGAGGATCGATACTATCAGTTGTGGTTCCCAAACTTTTTTCTTGCCAAGCCTCTAAATAGAAATAACCTGTATGTTTTTTGGATTCAGCCGCCCGCTATTAGGTGTGAGTCATCTCAAGAACCTCCATCTTAGGGTATGTTTATTGTTGGTTCAGCACAGGATTTAAATAGTTCAAAGAAGATGACACTATGATGTGATAACAGCAGAGATAATAATGTAATTTATCTGTCCTAAATTTCACTACCTTTGATCCCTTTAAGCCAGTCGTTTTCAGTTCTGGTCCTCAGGACTTGCCATTCCAAGCTGGGTTTTTGTCTGAGTGCTTTTTGGAAAAGTGGTGGGAAATTTTATCCTGTGAGGTTTCTCTCAGTCCACTAAGTAGCTGAAGACAGAATAATATTAAGTCAGGTTTCCATTTTTTCTGCTTGTTATCTCCCAACATTTGAGTCATTTCAAGTTCTCCAATATGAGGGAAGGTTTATGATTGATCAAGGGAAGAATAAAAACATGAAAAATGATAATATTACAATTTATCTGCACTTACCACAGTCTATCACCTTTGCTTAAATGTGAGCTGGAAGTAGTGATTGTCCACACAACACACACTGACTGAGTTATTTTGTCTTTTTGGATTTGTTCATTTAGGTTTATTTTTAGGGGCCTTAAGAGATGAAAGTATTTGACAAGAAAATACGAAACTAGAAGTCAGAGAAATCTAAATTGGTTTGTGTAACAAAAATATATTTGTTTTTTTCTGAAATCATCTTGTGACCCATCAGATGTATCATAGGGCCCTTGTGGGATCCTGACTTCCGGGTAGCTTCTGTAGAGTCTTTTGACCACCATGTGGATCATGACATTTTGGCCTAATCCTGATTATGTCTTTTTGTTATTTGATTCTTTTAGATACAGTAATGAGAGAAAACAGGACCAACTGTAGTCCATAGCCCTGGATGTTTGCCTGTTCCCACAACAAAAAGTTATCATGGAGAAGTCCTTGGCAGAGTTAAATAAAGCTGGCTCAACATCATCGCTGCCACCTGAACCTGTGGACATCATCCGCAGCAAGTCATGTTTCCGTAGAGTCAGGCTGAATGTTGGGGGTCTCCCACATGAAGTCTTGTGGAGAACATTAGATAGACTACCACGAACACGTTTGGGGAAATTAAGAGACTGCAACACCCATGAATCTCTGATGGAAGTGTGCGATGACTACAACCTTGAGGAGAACGAGTACTTTTTTGACCGACATCCGGGGGCATTCACGTCAATCCTGAACTTCTACCGCACGGGTAAGCTGCACATGATGGAAGAAATGTGCGCCCTGTCGTTCAGTCAAGAACTTGACTACTGGGGTATTGACGAGATCTACCTGGAGTCCTGTTGCCAGGCGAGGTACCACCAGAAGAAGGAACAAATGAATGAGGAGCTCAAAAGAGAGGCAGACAATTTAAAAGACAGAGAAGGAGAAGAATTTGACAACACTTGCTGTGCTGAAAAACGAAAGAAACTTTGGGACCTCTTGGAAAAGCCCAGCTCGTCTGTTGCAGCAAAGGTAATTGTTATTGGAAGTTAGGTAAAAGAGATGAGTGTGTGATTGGTTGGAAAAATCCTGTACAAGTGTATTGATGATTTACACACAGTCTCTTAAAGACACACTTAGAGAAATGTGTTAACAAATGCTAAGTTTACATTTTTTTTGGCAGTTTTGCTCTATGGGTGGCGATGTCGGTCTGTCAGTCTGTCCTTCAGTCGGTCTTCCACTTTGGCCCAGACTTAAATAACTCAACCATTATTGTATAGATCGGCATGAAATTTGGAACAGACATCGATGGTGCCGAGAGGTTGAACCCTACTAACTTTGGTGATCCTGTGACATTTCATTTAGCTCCACCTTGTGGTTTTGAGAAAGATATCTTGACACTGGTGGATGGATGGCCAAGAACATTGTTACAGACCCCTTAGGACGAATTGTAATCACAGTGACACGTTACCTTTTTTTCTCTAGCACCCCCCTCAGGCCAAAATTTCCCTTTAACTAATCTACATGTTTAGGAGTAAATACCTGTAAACCTAATGACATCCATTAGCTTCAGCTGAACTTTGCATTCAGTGGTAAGAGCCAAATGTTACCTTGTTAACATGCTTAACTAAAACAATGAGTATGGGAAACATAGCTACTCACATCAGCATGTTAGCATGTTTATATTAGCATTTTGCTCACTGTACCTAAGTACTGCTTCACAGAGACTCTGGGACGGATGTGATCCCTTGAAATGAACTAACATGACATTGTTGTCTTGTAGTTTTTAGACCATTTACTCTTTATTAATAGGGCTAAAAAAAATGTGCCTATGTGTAAGTGTTCTGAATGAGTAATCGGGCAACGGAATATTCGTAATTAACATTTCTTCCACAGGAAAACCAAAAGAGGAAAATAGCTTTGCACCAGTGAAAATGCACTAGCACATTTTAAAGGACAATTAGGGCTGCACAAAACTGGTCACTCAGGACACATCTGTGTGTTTTTCTTTTGCTGTTTACTTATGTTTTGATGGTTCCCGGGTTAGAACACAAAGTATAGGATGGAAATGGGAAAAGCCAGTGGATGTAATTTATCAGTTTTGGATGTGTGTTCTATTATCTACTTTTATTGTTGTTCAAGAACTAGAAAAATTCTTAACAGTCAGATGTGTTTGGTAACAGGGAAGATGGCTCAGTGCATTCATCAGTATTTACCATATTTAAAACATGACACAAGGTTCATCATCTGTATCTCCTGTAATCCTCTTATTATGAAACTTGTTGCAGAAGTATATTGCTAATCTATATCATTAGCTTGCTTTTGAAGATATATCTAATCTTCACTGCAGAACTATCATAAAAACAATAAAAAATTCAAACACACAGATGTCTGAATGCACATGCACACATGCATGCTTACACTTTGTCAGAGCTTATGCACAGATTATGCAGCATTAAATCATTGCAATATCTCTTAGCTGCCTTCACTTACAACATGAAATACACATTTGACACTTCAGATGATTTCTTTGAAATATTACCTGCATTCTATCATTTTTTGTTTTTAACAACCCCACCCTGCCTCATCCTTAGCCAATTGAATTTGAGATATTCTGCTCGAGACCAGGATATTGAATTATATATTTGTGCACATAAATAACAAGTCAGATAGGATTTAGAAATGCTTGAATAATTTGTATAAATCAGTGTTTTTGATCAGTGGATGGTTCATTGCTGTACAGACTTTAATAGCAAGTAGAGCGAGAGAGAAATGTAGAAACACAGGGAAGGTTAGTTAGTAAGTGTGCACTTAAACTCGTGATTAAGTCAGTTATCAATGAGAAAGCAGTCAGACCATAATGCTCAAGCTATATATTAGAGAAGAATTTAGGAGGTGGCAGCACAGCAACTGCATGAATTTAAAACCCATGTGGTTTTGTGTTCATTTTATGCAGTATTTGTAGAGTGAGCATTTAATGCTGCATTTTGTTTGTAACAGCCATGTGTTGAATGCCCCTGGTCATAATTAGATGGTGTTGTCCTCACTCTCCTGCATATTATTTCCTTACCTCAGGGAAATGTTTTCAGAGTTCTATCAGCTTTGCTCACCTTTAGCTGGTGCAAAAAGAAAGAGTTGGTCTTCAGCAGACCTTTCAGAGAGCCACACCTCTAACTGCAACTTGGGAGACCATAGCAGTGCAAAACATGGGCAGCCTTTGATCACACTTTTCTTGGTTGGATTGAAAGGATCACAGAGAAAACCGTTTTCTCCCAGCGTAGTTTTAAAAGGAGCACCATGCAATCAAGAATGGGAAAATGAAAGAGAACTATTAGCAGTATGTGCTGGCTGATGCTGTTACGGTAAAGATTTGTGAGAACTGTCAGTGCTATCCCACAGGCTGAGATGAATGCAGTGAGTGTCGGTAAAATATCTTCTTCATAGGAGATGTAAAATCAATGTTCATTGTGTTAGAGATAAGAAAGTGCTGTAGCCTACAAAAAGGAGATGACCGCTCTGAGACAACCATATACATTGCTGTATCTATTATTGCACCCTGATATCTGCAATTTAGTAAAATATCACTGGAGAACAGTTTGGGAGGGCTTAACCAAGATGGGTGCTCATCATTCTAAATAATAACACAGCAAAGAGCTTCCGCATATTGTTTCCTGCAAATCTATAGCCTCAATAGTCACCCATTGATGGGTTGGGTGAAGCGGTTATCAATAAAAAAAAAAACGTTCATCGTCACTTTTTCGGCATCTTTCTAAGCCTTTGGCGAAGGATGGCCAGAAAGAAGAGAAACCCTGACACAGTGAGAGGCAGAGTTATCAACTCCTTTTTAACTTGAAAGGGCAACATGAAACCACACAACAAACTACTAAAAGCATTGTTAAGGGTTGATGTATTGTCTTAGGCATTTTTTATAGGCTGGAGCAAACTGTGGTCTTGTTGAGTGGTCAGTCTTTGACCACAGCCTGTCTCAGTGTTAGCTCATCAGCTGTGCTCTCCTATCCTTGGTCAGAGATGGACATGTGTAACAACCCATAAACAGATGGTGAAAGGTAGAGACGAGCACAAAACAAATGGTTACCAAGCAACAAAAGTACAATTTTATCATCATTGAAGGAGTGGATATTGAACATTAGAGTAGGTCTATTTTCAGTGTCTTTCTGTGTGTGCGTGTATTTATGTTTGTGTGTAATTGCGCTTCTTCTTACTTCCTGTATTTTTTAATGTCTTTACAGAGCAGCACAAAGTGAGTGGTATCTGCAGTGTTTGTCAAGGTTTGCAGGGAAAAAGCCAGTGTTGCTGCCTGTGTTCTTTCTGCCCTGTGTTCCCTCCTGTCTCTCTTTCCCCTCACTAGCTTATATCTCTCTGCTTCCTTCCTCCTCTCCTTCAGGCTCCTTCACTATACCTCCAACTAAATGTCAGGAAAATGTCACATTAATTATTCTCCAGGAGACTTCGGGCCCAATTTGAAGCTTCCCTCTCTCTGTTTGCATTCTTTCTAAGCCACTGCATTGTCTGCCTCTTGCTCAAATCAGATTTGAGACATAAAATAAGATTGTGTCTGACCGCTGGCAAAGCAGTGCCTAACTGTCAGATTGGCACCAAGAAAAGCCTTTCCAGCTTCAGTAGCATTTATGTAACATTATCTTGGATTTGAATGGTCTCTGCCATTAATAATACCAGAACTATTTGACATTGCAGGATTAGGAGGCTGAAAATATAATTTAACAAGCAAATAATCCCTCTTTACACTCTAACTTAGACACAAAGCATCAATTTAAAAAGTAGTAATGTAAATCTAATGTCATTATTTTAAGATTTATTATTCGGTAGATTTTATTTGAAAGTTAAAAAGAAATTTTGCTCACTTTCGGTTACATTGTTAAAAATAAGTCCTTCTCCCAAACATCCTTTATTGAAGGACTCAGATGCACCCAATCCTACTGCAAATAATGACATGTGGGTTACACCGGCATTTAAAAAATTTTTGTTTGTTGTTAAGTGGACTAATGAAATCATCATGGGTTTGGCTTCAAGCAGTTTACAAGGGCAGAAAAGCCAGATATGAATTCTGCTGTGATTTTTTTCCTCAATGCATCCAAAAATGGAGAATGAACACCTTTTTCTTTGTCAGTGGGTTAAATGGATGATGATGTATGGGAAGTCATATAGAAACAAGTATAGACTGCCTATCTCCTAAAAGATCAATGTCACGTTTCTTATTTTAAGTGTCCCAATGACTGACTGTCTAAATTTGGCCAAATTTGCCAAAATCCCATAAACCATTGTGCAGAGACTGACGCATTCAGGCAGTATTCATTTTTTTTTTTTTTTTCCAATCTTTGGAAGGATAGACGCTCACATCTGTGAAACAGGAATAGGTTCAGTTTGGTCTTAGTAGTAGTAGTCCTTATGCAGATCCATTCATGAACTGCTCAGTTGTTTTGAGACAGATTGTAAGCAATAGTATAAAGACAGGCCTTGTTGAGCTCACCGGTGATCTTCTTTTGACAGTGAGTTTTAGTTTTAGATTCCAATGCTGCTTTTAACAAGGTTAATCACACTTATTTCCTAAAAACCTGGACAGGTCTTAAAGGTTTTTATAGTTATAAATTTATAAGGTTCTTTATTACTGAACCTTCGATGTTGTTATAGCAAATTCCAATTACTCTGTAAGTAAGTTTAAATGTGGTGTGCGCCCAGGGTACATTCTTGGCGGACTGTTGTTTTCAGTTTATATTCTTCCCCTCGTTTAGGTGAAACAAAGCCATGATGTTCCATTGCTATGCAGATGACATAGCTATGTATGTTACAGTGCAATCTATCAGTTCTAGCAGTGAAACTGATTGTTCACACTATCCTTAATGACATCAAACGTTAGATATCCCAAAACCTCTCAAAACTTATTGATGAAACTTTTCAGTAAGCTTTTCTGCCTGCAAAACAAATACTAAGCAGACTGCCAATGAATGTTATTTTCAACAATGTCAAAGATAGTCGTATGTCCCTACCCTCAGATATGACCCCTGGGAGCATGCTAGCAGCATTAGGTGTACCAGACATTAATTGTCATTATAACAATGATAAACACACTGTTAAGGTTGTGGAAAAAATAGTAAGAAATGGTGGTCTGGGGTAAAATATTCACTCCCTTAAGGTTAGTGAACCTTTGTCATTATGGTTACAATAGTACTAAGTAAAAGTTGTGGAACAATCAGTGATAAAAAAAAAACAAAACAATGTTGAAAGTCGCTTCACAGGAAATGAACAGCAGTCTGCGATGTGAAAATTTTCAACAAACAACAAATATACGCTATCTTATAAAAGGCATACTTAATATGTAAAGGGAAAAAAAATTATAAAGGTGACTTTAACTTACATAAATTTGGTCACCTCCATGCAGTTTGTATATAGTATTATACTCCCGTTGTATTTGCTAGTTTAGTGGAAGGATGGCCCAATACAAAAGGTGCTTCCATTGTGCTCCTTTTTGTTTAAGCTGCAGTCATGGCACAAGTGGAAACCAACACATTCCAGAACAATATCAGTCAAAAACGAATATTCCTTAAGTATTAAAAGAATACAGTGCTGCTAAAATAAAACAAAGCAAAATAAAAATGGTATAAATAGCGTCCTGTATGTAAAACATAAACATATATACAAACTACCACACATAACATTTTCTTGTATGGAATTGAATGGCCACAAATGTGGCCATGATTATGTAAGGAAAAAAAAGGCAAGCTCTGCATATTCATATACAGAGTATAAAGTACATTTCCCCGGAACAGTTGCAGAGCACGCTGATAAATAATTTGTCAAATTTGTTGTTGTCATCTAACATTTAAGTTGGCAGAGATGGTGCTCGGGTAGCATTCCTGAAGTTGCTGTTGCCAACATCATTGCTACAAGCCAACAACACACACAACAGCCAAGTATCTAAAAAAATTTACCTTTTTATAGACCTGTGTCAGTCTTTCAGTCCTATAGGTTACGCAGACCACAGAGATTGAGAGTGGTAACACAGTATTGAGCATCTATTGTGACGCTCTAGGAGGAAGCTGCAGAGTGACCAGGCGATTTTAAGTCGCATATTTGTGCTTGATAGGGGATTAAGGGGGAATAACATATTAGGCTTTCTCAGGTGTCTAGTCAATGTTGTCTGGGTTTTTTGTGGTGCAGAGATATAAGCTGGGATCATGTGCTCTCAGTGACTGAATGCCTGAGCATTGCTTTCATGCTGGCTGCTCTCTCTGCCTGTCATACTGTCTCCTCATCAACAGCCTGTGCCTTTCTGTGGTTTTGTGTCCTCCAACTTGCCCTGAAGTCAGATACAAATGCAGTTTTAAAAACTCTTCTGCAACCTCTGAAGGCTGAATTTGAAACAAACTCGAAATCTCAAACCTTACTTAGTCCATATTTCTGTTTTAGCTATAGTGTGATTAAAGAATAGATTTATGGACAGGGAAAGGCTGAGGGAATTGATTAGGAGCTCTGACCTATGACCGGTTTTCTACCAAGAGACCGCAAGCAAACGTACATGGCCACACACGCACCTACACATAGTTTGTAGTTTCTAATGTAGTAAAACACCATCCTCGAAGTTTCTAATGGATTCTTATGACAAAGTTAAATGTTTGAATATGACTCACTGTTTCTAATTCCTCTCTCTGTGACACCCTTCATACATGCACACACACACAAACACACACACACACACACACACACACACACACACACACACACACACACACACACACACACACACACACACACACACACACACACACACACACACACACACACACACACACACACACACACACACACACACACACACACACACAATAAGCAAGCCTACTCAGACAGAGTGAGAGCCTCTGGAGATTAAGGCTGACTTTCAGAATGAAACGTTCTTTAGATGAATGTAATTAATGGTGCTGCATATATTAATACTATATGTGTCAGAATGTATTAATGAAGAACTCTGACAGTGAAATGACTAACAGAGCCTGAAAACCGGTTTATTTAAAGGCTAGAGGACTAAAGTCAAGGAAACTGAGCTGCTGGTTTTAGACTCATAGAACAAGGCTTTTTTTGATCTGTAATTTTTTTTTTTCCAATGACAAGTAAAGTTATGAGCCAGAGAGGGCCCTAAACTTTTGGTGTGGTGGCACACTGAGGTTCTGTATAACCGCAGAGCAATTATGATCATGATCTTATGATGCAGAGAAATAGCTCTCTTCCCTATCCTGCATCATCATTGCCAAATGCGTGTCACAGCCAAACAGTTTGGAGGAGCAAAATAATCTGAGAAGCTGTCTTCCCTAACATATGCTGAACACTGAATCAACTCTGTAGGAGCAGAATTTAAAAAACGAAATTTTTGACAATACCCACTTGAACAGGACATGAACATAAAATTAAAGGGTTACCACCTTATAAAGTTGATATGCTGAACACTTTAGCAAAGAGCTGCCAGACACAGCCAACAAAAAGCGGTATTAATATTCAGTTTGAGTCATATTTCTGGTTGTCTTGTGAATTTATGTCCTATAGTCCAATAGTCACACCACTTTTAGGTCTGCTTTGGTCTCGTACAACGCCTGATGAAAGTAGTTGGCTTTTAAATGCTTCACTGTAATCCCCCACTAGTCCTTATCTTTGTCTGTCTGCTGTCGGTGCTGGGCAGGGGTATATAAGAACTTTTTTTTTCCTTAAAACAGTCACCTGATGCATCTGTAAAAATGCTGGTGAGAGCGATTGGAGTAAACCATATCATATCAAATCTATGAAGTTGTGGACTGAAAGATGTTAAAATAGTCCTTAGAGTTGAGGGGAGATCCCCTACAAGTGATCCCTTTTGCATTGCACATTGTAATGTGATCCCTTCAAATATTAAAATATTGATTAATTCAGCTTAAAAACTATCTATACTGTATAGTTTTGTGTTCATATACTTGCATTAACCCAGAGCTGTGTTTGTTTAAAGTATCAGCAATGTGCACCTCTGCACTCAATAGTTTTATCTCCAAAGCATGGTAGATTATACAATATTAGAAGTTTGGCCTGATGGTAACAGTGTTTGAAAGGTGACGGATTCTCAGTATCATTGGGTTCTTATTTCTGTTCGGTGCATGAACAAGTATCACAAACACTTTCCTTTAGCCAAGAGAAACACTCATTAGAATAGTCGAATTTTTGGGCTGATAGTGGTAAATAAGGGAAGGTCACAGGAGTCTTGAAATAATCTGTTTCCTCTTTTGAGAAGAATGAAGTTCTGAGGTGATTACATAACAAACTTGGCATTACATGACAAACTTATCATTTGATGCATTGGGGTACTTATGTGATGAAAAATGAGTGTGCTGATCATATGACCAAGAAAGACCAAACCACAGTGAGATTATCAAGATTATGATAATTAGTCATGCTTTCTATTCCCTTTTGGGAATATTCCGAAGTTGTTTTAACATTGCGCTATATATTTTAGAGCTCATTCATGTGTATGTATAGAGGGTACTGGTTGAGTCGTGTGTGAGCATTTTACAAGTCATGTCATGTATTTTGTAGTAGAGAGTTCAGAATTTATAGTGTCATCTCAGCTGTTGGTGCTTTATGTGGAGCACAACAGTGGCATGTTTGACTGCTGCAGAATAGGTTCAGTAAAGTAAGGTTTCTCATTTTGCTCCATCTTTTCTTGAAGAATTTACTTGTCACTTCTTGTCTGTTTAAAATTCAAAGGTGTGTTGTAAATTATTTAACTCCTGTTACCAAGAGCAATAATCCTGAAGTTCATGCAGTGTAGTGATCTGTTGAAAAGAAAGGTAATAAAAATAAAATTGTATTTCAAATCTTTAAAATATTTTTTCACTGATGAACAGAATAAACTATCATTACATAGAAATGACATGTGAAGGGGAAGGTGAAACACTGGAGGTGGTCAAGAATTGTGCATCGCCTCTGCAAAGCTAGACAGCTCCTTTGTTCATTCAATTTGGAGTTGAGCTCTTACGTAAGCATTGAGCGAAAGACACTGAGACATTATTGTCCCCAAGAGGAGGGAAGCCTGAGGAGCAAAGACTGTAAGGGAGAAAAAGAAGCAGAGATAAATCAAGAGATTCAGAGCTGGGGAATGTAAACATGAAAGAGAAAATGACTGTGAGACATGAAGGCTGAATCTGAGTCAGAGCAACAGAAAATGAACAAGGAAGTTCATGACTAAGGGAAAAACGGAACCAGCAGATGATAGTTGAATATTCACTCTTCATTTTCATTTTAGCCTGTGGGAAGAATTTCCTATTCGAGGTTGTCAGTGTATGACGTTTTAATATTGCTCAAATTTCCATTTCTTGTATGTATGGGAATCAATATACATCATTGGACCGAGTCTATAGGGCCTGGAACAATCACTTTAAAATATTTTCATGACGATATTTTCAGTTAATTGTTATGGTCAAATTTGTTTTATGTTGTCTGGACCCTCACTTTACACACAGGGGTATTGTGGTACTTATGAAAAAACAAGATAATTTTAACATAGTAGTGTATTAAGGGGAAATAATATATCCAGCATATCAGTATAATATTGTCCACAAAGCTCATGAGCTAATTTAATGTTAGCAAGATCCATTTTTTTCAGATTTCATACATTGGATAGAAAGATTTTCTGGATTATTACTATCATACTGAAGATGTTTACAGTACATGTTTCAATTTAGTGATAAAGAACTCAAGTGTCAAGACCACTTATCTGATATTAGTCTAGAGGGAAACATATTTAAGGTACTAAGATGTGTTTAAAATGTTTACAGAGATACACACTCATTGCAGGGTTTAAATGTTGATAGATTCAACAAAATGACCTCCATGATCTCTCGACTAACGTGTACAGGTCCCAAAATGTTAGAATCAGTTAAACATGAATAACCTGAGAGGTTTGGGAAAACACCTCTGAACACCTCTGTTTTAATGGGGAGTGTTGGTCATTTGACCTGGTAGTTGCAATCAGACCAGATGAAATTTTTTAAGGAGACTCATATGTCGTACAATCAACCACATTCCCAAAGGCTAAAAGAAAAAAAAAAAAAGCATTTGATTCGTATTTTTTTCTGAGAGTCGAAAACAAAAGTGCAGCACTGAAAAAACAAATCTTATAAATTCATTCTCATTATGAGGTGTCTGGATAGATACCTGTTTTGTAACAAAGTCATTATGGGACACAAATGCCCTGCTGTTCGTAGGAGGAAGCCCATGTATACTTAAAATAGTTGTAAAATATTTACCATTTTAGAAAAGAAAAGACTACTAAAAGATTTTGAACATGGACAAGCAGCAAAGACTTTTTAATGTCTTAGCCTAATTATTTGCACTGCAAAATGTATCATAAGAAAAAACAACAGTGCTGAGCCTTTGTCTCCTCGGCATGAAGGCAAATGCATTATGTGTTTTGTGTTGTTTCCTCCCTCTTAGTAGAGGACTTTTGCAGCGTATTGGTTAGTTCATGTTTTATTGAAGACATGGTAGTCTCGGTCTTACAGTTGGAGTGACGTAAAGGTCGTACTGTCCAGTGAAATAAAGTCTCACTCACAGAGTCACAACTATGCTTTCCAAGTCTGTGAGTGAGTGATTCATATTGAAACACTGTGTTGGTTTTCCCAAATCAGTGCAAACCTTCAAGGAGAATGGTCATCAACATCTGTCTGTCACAACTGCTGAATCATACAGGAAGGAACGATGTGGTTTGCTGTAAATCACGGATGATGCTTTAACAACATTGAAGACTTTGTGGAATAAGCCAGAAAGTTTCCATTCTCTATCAGTCAGCAGGGAACCTGAAACTGAACAAGTTTTGATTTCACAACTCTGGAAAATTAGCATGGCAGCAATAGTTTTCTCCTCTGCCTCCGTGACTCTGATGTAAATAGTAAGTTAGTGCTACAAGATATTCTATATAGAACGTGCTCATGTTTGCTGTATCTTTATGCAGAATGATTTCTTTTTAATTAATGAGAGGCTGCTTTTATTGAAACACTGGTATTGTGGGTTTGAGCCATTAGGGTTTGGGTATGAGGATTTAATCCAGAACATGAGACAGAAGAACAAGAAAAAAGGAAGAGCCAAAATCTTATGCAATTTTTCTTAAAGTCTAAAATCTAAAATCACATTTTATCTTTAATTTGTTTTACTTAACACTCATAGCCACCACAGTTTATTAAAAAAAATATATATGCCATGTGTGAGTATGAGTTATCACAGCAAATCTGCGATAAGACACCTGTTCAGTTAACAATACATTGTATCCAGGCATATCATGTTGATTCATCTGGTGATGGTGCACACCATGATGGATCCACATGGATCAGGTCTGGGATCTTTGTCACATCATTCCCAACATTTGCCACTGCACACAACTTAGTATATTAGAAGATAACCCTTTTAGTCTGTCAGGTCATGTTGAATGGATTTATTTCATGTAAATAAAGAGTTTTTTTCTCTCACCTCCATTTGCCAAAATCTTACACCAAACTGAGTGCATCAGATGCTGGGGAGTATAAGTAACGAACTTCCCTGCAGGGTATCTTAGATTCAGTCCCTAAAGGTGGAGATGGGTCCTATGAAATGTGATATGAGCAGGAGCAGTAACAAGTGTTTGCATCGCTGCTGCAGCAGACATTGGAATAAATAAGCAGTGGAGCAGGACCTCAGCTGGGCAGAAGAGTGAACGGGGCAGGGTTAGCTGAGATATACAGAAGATGCATTGGATATCCTGCAAATTGCATTAAGTGGACTTTGCGAGCACTTAAAAGTTAGAGCACGATTTGACATGTCTTTCAGAACTCACTAGCTTTGCTGCCAACCAGTATGAGCATAAAAACTGAGGTCTAATATGTATCATCACATTTAATATCGATGCTCTGCAGTTATTCATGGGACATAAGAGGTATATGTATTTGTTTTTTTTTACCATTTGTTTATTTCCTTTCTTTACCATTTCTTACACACACAGCAGAGGGGTCCCAAGGCATCAGCTGTCCATGGCCCTGCAGAAAGGCCATGTCACCATCACTGTGATATGCGACCCCCTGCACACCACAACTAATCCTCAACATTTTTACGTGTGTACAGATCAACACAGCCTATAAATCAGAACTTACAGGTCCAGAAGCTGCAATACTTGTTGTAGCTATTGCAGGTGGATTTCACTCCACTGTGCAAGTTGAGTGGAAAGGTGTATGAATGACTTTGTGGAAAGTGTGAAGGCCAGAGGCAAAAATAGAATCCACTAAAGTGAAGGAGAAGCATTCATCAAGCCCATGGCTGATTGTGAGAGAGGGGAAGACAGCACTTGACTGCTGGAGCGAGAAGCCTTTCACCTTGATGAGAACTTTCACCTGGCCGAGGACTACTTTCAGGTTTAAGCACACAAGCCCAAATGCGGTGACACAAGAACTCACGCACTTCACAGTGTTTTTTCATCCTACATTCTTCTGTTTCTTTACTGTCATCTAGTATTACTAATGCATCTTCTAAATTCTGATATTCAAATTGACCTTTCCCTATGCTCCTCCCCCTAGCTTAGCAACCCTAACTAAGCATGGCGGATCTCTCTACAGTTTTGGATTTCTCAACATGTCAAAGCAGAGTGCAAAGGGCTGTAGTGGCTTTTTGGGGCTTTTTAAAAACACAAACACAAAAGCAAAAATATAAAGAATGCATTTACCTGTGGATTTGTCTGCCCTTACATAAGCTGCATGAGTATTACTTCCAAAGAGTATTTCATAAAGCATTATTCTGTGGGGATACAGTTTATATTAAAGAAAAATAGGAAACTGAAAGAAAAACTGCAGAGTAACTGTACAATTTCCCCACTGTGTGGAAGCTGGTCCTAGATGCTAACAACACTATATTAGAGTTTAGAGAGTTGGTCGCTTTATCTGGCTCTTTATTGAATTCCCGGACATTTATACCCCAGCAAGTTGCATTCTGCAGAATCAAAAACATCCATCAGTTTTAAAATGTTCCTGTGTAAATTTAAAAGTGAAAACATTTGGTATGAATATATAAAAAATAATCTAACCTCTTTATGTAAGCTAAGCAGCCAAATAGGGTTAAAATAAGATTATTGATCTTACAGTATTCCTTATCCTAATCATATATTAGATCTGCCTAGCTCTACATTGCAGTACACAAACAATGTTGTATCTTCATATCCATTTCTTTTATTTCTACAACAATCACCACGTGCGAGGATGCTGAGTGGTCGAGGAATGACGAGGGTGGGACATGTAGCTTTAACAATAGTATTTTCAGGCAATATGGCAATCATGTATGTAGCCATCAAGCACATTTATAAGACTGAATAAACTCATGAAGATCAATTAGCAAACTAGCTACACCTGACAAAAAAAAAAAAGCTGTAAAATCTATGTTTGCTAGCTAAAAATGAGAAGCTGCTTTTTTTCCTGCCACTGTCACATCAATAATTACTGAGAATATCGAGTGGTAAAACTTGACCATCGTAAAAGTGCTATGTGAAAATGGAACAGAAAGCTTGACGGCACATAAACAGAAACTAAGAGGGGCAAGACCTAGTGAGTTCACATTATTTACATTTGTAAGGTACAGAGCCTCCTGGACGTACCGTAATTGAATTACATGATGTATATTGTGCTCATCCTTGTGGGAATGCCTAAAGCCTAAAGTTCTCACATATTCTCTTTGACCTGGTGGTTAGATCGGGGTCAGCAAGGGTACTGAACCGTTTTGGGACCGATACAACAGAGGCTGTTTAAGCACAAAAATTATATGCTTATAGCTGTCTAGTCATCCAAATTTAAAGGATTTGCATGTTAATCTGAATGTGACTCAAAGGGATTAGCAGCACTGACACTGAATGGCCACTGATCTAAGCTCTCGTAAACTGTGAAATATGGACTCAGTGTAATGTTGCACTGTTTATAAGTAGAATATCTGCAGTCAGCATGTGTTTGAGTCCAGAATTAAGAGTAATCTTGCTTTGTTTTGCTCTCGCTCTGTGAATTGAATCCGTGACATTCACATCTTCCAGTTGAGGTCGTCCAAGTCTCGTTTTTGTTTCTGTATTTCTGGATGTTTTTGTGCCCTCTCCGGTTCTCTCTTCATTCCCGTGTCACTGCCATCATTGAAATGTTTAAAAGTTCACTCTCACTATCGCCATAGCAACTGTCATTTCTGTGCTGCTTTCAGCTGCCTTCTATTCGTTATTGACTGACTGTCTGACTGTGTAACAGTAATAATCATCTTGACTTGTCCCCCAAAACTGAAACAAACGCATGCACATATGTTCCTACTTTACCGACAGTGTCAGACTTCGCCTACAGTCATTTAAAAAAAAAAAAAAAAAAGGAATTAAAATCTTTTTATGAGGTTATTTCATAATATAAGTGCAAAACACCAGGATTGTAACCAAACACTGCATCACTGATAATTTATGGTTGCATCCTAACCCAGCATTGACGACTTGGTGGTAGTACACCTATAAACTGGTTTTAGGACCAATGATAATCAACAGGTGAAAAAGTTTGCTTTTATTACATATTGGATTCAGCACGTACTATTTATTCATGTCCAAACACTACTAAGTTATGACAGAACTTCCACATTTACTGATCTGTTCTTCTTAATGACACTGATAAGATAATTGCATAGGCTACCTGACAATTTCAAATAAATATTAGAAAAATCCTTTTATCAAACACTTTTAGCAATACTTACAAGTATCCAAACCGTTACAAGACATAAACCATTCAAAGTAATATTTATCTTTATTGTAAAGTACACTTACATGCACCTACATAAATTCATTTAATTCCTTTATTAATTGTATTTCTCCTCTCAGTTCCTGAACATGTGTAATTTTTTACTATCATCTGATTGTAACTGTAAAATTGTAGGTTTGATATCATTTATTTGTTCATCTGGACTTGATTGCACCATGAACTACCATATCTGCATTTCCAGGAGGGACAGGATGTTCCAAAAGTGCATCCCACTGAGTGCTGTTAAATCTCCACGTTTGCATTCTTACAGGCATTTAGGCACTATGGCAGTTACTGGAATTACTCTCACTTAGCACTTTATTAGGAACACTGTAGTAATACTTGGGGCCCCCCCCCCCCCCCCCTTGGGTCTAAGAACACCCTCGGTTCTTTGTGGCAATGGATTCCACAAGATGTTGGAACCATTCCTCTGAGATGCTGGTCTACGTTGGCGCAATTGTGTCACATAATTTCTGCAGATTTGTCAGCCGCAAATTCATGCTGCCAGTCTCTGGCTGTACCACATCCCAAACACATACGGCACTGCACTGCATGTGCACACTACCCACTTACACAGTTAGTCCTTATAATTTACATATTGGGTGGGGCTTGTGCATCTAACTATCTATACTACTACATCCCTATTGTCAGTTTGATAGATTCTGAGTTATCATTTGTGTATTCAATCTTATGTTCACTGTTGCCAAAAGTTATTGTGTGCAGTTGCGAGACCACAATAGGGATAAAATTGGATTTTTTTTTTTAGGCATTTAATAAACAGTAGGAACAGATTAAGCTTTTTCAACACATTGGCTTACCTCTATGATATTTCTTCAATCCAGAAATGCCTCCTTAGTAGTGCAGTTAAAATTCCTGATGAAAACAGCCTCCTTTGGTGTGCCAGACTAGAGCCTATACTGTTTCTATTTATATAGCCACCATAGGCCAGCCAGAGTTTAAATATAGATGCTGAGTCTGGATTCTCTTCTTCGTCTGAAATGCATGAATAATTGAGAGAGAGAGGAGATGAGGTGGGATTCATTCATGAGATGGATGGTCCAAGCATAGATTTCCTACCTACATTAGTGCTTAGCTGAATGTGGTTTTGCTGCACTCTCCGCATGCAAGCACTACATTTCAAACTACATGTTTGATGAGGGCCCCCGAAAATTACGTTTCAGACTTTTCTTTGAGCTCAAATTACATTAGTTACATAGTGTAACACGGTTCAATCAGGAAATAAATAAGAGATAGTATTTACTTATACAGGCATGCACAAGTTTTATATTTTTTATATTATACATATTAAATGTCAAATAATCCTACCTACATCTAATACTATGAAAATAAAGCTACCAACTGAATCTTTCCAATGAATGTAATACACTCAGAGCTAAAGCAAAATCAAAGGAACTTAATGTAGCTTCATTAAATTTAATACCATTTAACAGTCTGAATTCTTAATCTATCACACAAGTATAATTTTTACATTGTCTTTTGCTGTTCATGTGCAGGTTATTGAAGAAAATGACTCTTCACCAGCATATAATATTTATAGGGACTGAGCCTTCTTTAGGAGGAGACCAGCGGAGACACATACAAAGTTCCGTAGCCCTAACGTTAGAAAGGCAAGGTCATGATCATAGGTCATCAATTTGAATCTACCAGCCAAAACTGGTTGTAGCTCTCTTGAAGAGTCATAAGATATAACTTATTCATTCTGGCAAGATGTGGGAGGTTAAGATAAACGAGGATCTGCTGTTCAAAGTTAGAAGCAGAAGTGATGTAGGGCGGGGAGACTACAGCTGAGCCACTGCAAATGTGCATGTGTGTGTTTCAAGCTATCATGCTGGGGGAAATGTGGAAGACACAGTCTCCTCCCGTCTCCATGGAAACCCCATCTCTTTCACAGGCAGAGAGACAGAGCCCTTCTACATTCAGAATCAGGGGTGTGAATTATTCCACATTATTTAACGCTCACAGTATTTCTCGCACATAATCAACCACTGACAATAACAACTTGATGAAGATGAAGATCAATAGTGTGTTTATGTGATGCCTGTTTATCCAATCAACTGATATGACAGCAGAAGGTGTGGCACATGATGCAAACATCTGTACCTGAAGAGGGTGTCTGACAGTTTTAAAGTAATCTTTATCTTCTCAAATTATGATGTTGGATATTGCTTTCATTTCAGAAACGGAGCCACAGGGCCGTAGACTAATATCAACCAACTGATAACCTATTAAGCTCATAAAGAAGGTATCACAGCAGCTAAAAATGCAAACAGTCCGACACAAATAAGAGAAAAACCTAGAGACAGAACAGAGACTAGAGCGGCACGGATGGTTTGAAGCTGGGTGAGCCTCGAATAAAGTACAAATCAGGGATAGAAGGAGGGAGAGAGTAGGGGGAGGGAGAGTCAGAGAGAAGGAGAAGGAGACTGTCAGACTTGCTTTTCACAAGCTGGTCCATGTAGCCACCTCCCGTCGAGCTTCGAGGGGGTTGTCATGGTGACAGTGGCTGGCAGTCGAGGCTGGGAGAGGGTAGCATGGTATCCCTGTGGCCTCGGATGTGGCTCAGGGGATGGTGGGGAAGCAAGTCAGCTAGTCAGAGAATCTTAGCCATTAGGCAAGACCTGGATTTACTCACCTGAAAGCAGAGACACCTTTGCCAAGACCTTGTCAGTCCGTGCCTATTTAGGTGTTAAGTGGAAGTTTAAGTGTACCCATCTTTACCAGGTAGGTCCGATGTGTTTCCCTGGGTGAGTGTTGGGAGACTAAACAGACAATGGTGATAGGACTCACAGGAACAGGAGCTTCCACTGCCAGAGCATAGCAGTGTGTCTGCTGCTCCTGTTGCTGCTAATGAGAAAGATGCCAGGGCAGAGTACTGGGGGTCTGGGAGTTCCTTAACTGTCACCTGGTACAACAGGTACAACCACAGTCCAAGCTAACTAACCCGATTCCTAAAGTGCAGAAACCTTTAAGTTAATACTAAAAACTGGAAGAAGAAATCTCAGTTTTTCTCTTACAAATAAAGCTTGAACTGAAACAATAAATCACTTTCTTGCTGAATTCAGCACAACCCAGGTTTTTCTGCCACAGCCTTACTTGGTCTGGTTTGACCAGTAGATTATAGTGGCTAACATTAGCTAATATAAACTTTAGATAGACGTTGCTCTGTAAATGACAACACTGAGTAAATCAACTTACTAATGATTAATCTCTACTTATTCTACTGTTACGTTATGTTTTAGTATTTACCATTTTCCCATAATTGTTTCGTGTGGCTACAGTGGCTGTCGTTAAAAAACTCTGTATCACTTTAAAGCTGCGCTAATCAGTATTTATATACTGACAATGAATCAAACGACTGATCTAAAAGAGAAGCTGACATGCTGTGAAGGAGCCTCAGAGAACTTTCACCCTGCTCTGAAGTTCCCCTCAGCTCTACGGAGTATTTGAGGGTCTTTCAGCTTGTTGTTTAAGCTGCAGCTGGCAGCTGTTTAGTTAAAAAAGAAAAAAAAAAGATGAAACTCTACCTGCCCAGCACCACTAGCATTTAGATATGATTATGCATTCAGCAGCCAAAAAGCCTGATATATGTTATGTTAGCCTGATATAGACTCTACTTCATACTTTTTTACCAACTAATGCTTCACTGACCACTAATTTCCTTTTGATTCATGCTCGGATTCACACCAGTAATTTAATGGTGAACATCTGATTCATAAATATAACTCATTTTTTTTTAAGTGTATATAAATAGTGCAAAGTTCAAGGTTCCATCCTTGTTGGATGAACGCTGTGTAGACAGATAAATGGACCCGACCCTGACAAAACCAATGTAGCGCAAAGAAAATTAATCACAGCTGCTGGGACGCAGCCAACATAAAACCAGGCCATTGGAACTGAGCGGGCTGGTGGCGGAGCAAACAGCAAGTACAACTATAGTAAGATGCACAGGGGTAATTCTAAATGAATGAGTTTCCCCCATTTTAAGTCCCAAGTACGGGGGCCTCTGGAGAGCATAACCTGTTTTTATGTATCTATAGTGTATGAGCCAACAGTCTCTGAGTGATGACTGTCATATCTGGCTCACTGCATCTTCCATATGGAAAATAAATTCTCTTTATTATGTAGCGGAGAATGTCACAGACCATGACACAGGGTTGCATATGTCTTTGGGGGATTTTTCTGAGGGCTTTTTCACACCAATTCTGTCCCCTTCAAACAGCCTAATGAGGGCTGGTGTCACCTTGTCCTATAGAAGATGGGGGGTGTGGACCATTGTGTCAGCAGAGCCATGCGACGATGTGCCATGAGAGACGCAAACCAGTGTGATCCAGCTTTGTTTAGAGTCACAGTGTGATTTCCTGTCATTCTGCGCCCTCCTTGTCTTTCTCTCTCTCTCTCTCTCTCTCTCTCTCTCTCTCTCTTTCTCGCTTTGTTGTCGTTTCCTTTCTTCTAGATATATAAATAAATATATAATATCTCCCTCCCTTCATCTTTTCTTCCCTTTAGTAGGCCACCAAGGAGCATTTGCCAGGAGTCACTCTCGGTTTAGGTATTTAGGTATTATTGTGAATAATAGAGTATTCATCACATAGAACAAGACATAAAAAGACATTATCTTGTGTGTGGCCATCTATTTTTTATGTGTGCCACTGGGACCACTGAAAGTCTATAAATCGTCTGTAATTCTGTTGACGCCACTACCGTCTTGTCTGGAGCCCCATTCAACCTTTTCCTAGACCTGTTTTTGTCGGTGGCCTCGTTTATTTGCACTGAAAGATTTATCTCAGATTTACAGTGCAGCAGTTTGATGAAATCAGCACCTCAAGACGTTAAACAATCAAGAGTAAAAAAGAGATAAAGACAAGCAAGGCAGTGTGAGAGAGTGCACAGAGTGTATAGTGAAGGGCAACATAGGCCAGTGGGAAATGTGGAGGGTTTCCTCATGGAACTTGACCTCATAATCATAATGTTACACAGCAGCACCAGTGTGCCTTCATTAGCGACCTTTTTATAGCATCTCAATCCTATTACCTCTGCCTTTTTTGTCCTGCTCTTCCATAGCTTCATCTCCCAAGGGTTTAAGTTTGGGATTTATTAGCAGCATGTCTTTTTCTTTTCCTGTTATCTGTTGTGTCTGGTATCCAACGAGTAAACTTTAATAGGTTGCTTTTACAAATACACCATGTTATTTACTTTGTACACATTATTTTTTTTCTTTCAGTGTCATCATTTTCCATTCTTGACAGCACTGCACCTTCTCTCCCCCCTTCAGTCTTGTGCTGTCCTTATCATCTCCACCCTTACTCTCCAGTCCCAGCACCTCTCTGCTCTTGAAGTGTTCGATTCAAATAGATTTCCTCCCTGGGAGGAGGAGAGGAGCACAGAAGGAAGAAAATAAACAGATAGGGTCATTATTCATGTCTGCCATGACGCTATGGCAACAGTGTCCTACTGCTCTGATTGGCCGTAGATAAGGTTGCCTCTTTAGCCAACACTTTACCCTTGGGAGTAGACACCAAATTATCAGGGTGTTGTCAGGGCCCACGCTGTCAATCACCTCCTAACAGCTGTTGCTACTGCCCTATTTATGCCTCTGTGCCTTATTTTCCTCTGGATGATTTATAGGGAAATCCTGCATCACATGCTCTCCTCTGTTTGATAACACAAATGACTGTGTTTAACCAGTAGATCCAATTCATGGATGAAAGAGTAAGGAGGATGGAATAATCATCTTTGCACTTTTTCATAATTCAGACAAAATTACAGTTAAATAATTGGTTTCGTTCTAATTTTTCCCAGTGTCACATGGGTGTCTTATGAATGTCTCATGCCCACAGTGTTTTGTGGTTTAAGCCTGGGTTGCACTCCGTTTTTAAAGTATTTAAAATATTCCATGATTTATTTCCTCATATAACATCAAAACCTTCGTGCTGGCCATTGCCAAAACAGGCTCCGTGTTCTAGCTACAACCTCCTACTCATCTTCTAAGTTTTGCTGTTTGGTCCTGTATCAGGATTTTTTTAGAGTCATCCAGGGTGAAGATAACAAATGCAGACTAATAGTTAATGAAGTAATTCTGTCCTTGAGCCACTAAAGGAACAGATGCTCCCTTGTCGAGTTACCTTAGCTGAGTTCACTACATTATAGCTACCCACAAAGATGCATTCAGCTGAGATTATGTAATTGTCTAGTCAGTAATCAGAATAATATGTGATGTATTTTTGTCTAATACTTGTGTGGAAGCTTTAAAATGATTGTAACATAGAGTCCCACAAAATATATATATATATATATATATATATATATATAAATGTTCATGATAAATATTCACATACACACTGCTGGATTATGTTGCCTCTATGAGTCACCATCACTCAGATCAGACAGCAGCCATTCTATTGTACCTCAGTACAAAGATCAAGATAGAGCTGCTAGATTTGTGCCGTTCATCCCCATGTTTGAGGACCATTTGTTCTGTAAACTTCCTATAAAATTCTTAACTGTCGACTGAATACAGAGAAGGCCAATGTCTGACATGGATCATTTTATATGAGTAAAGAAATAAAACTGTGAAAAGTTGCCATACAAATTTAGAATTTGCTCAAATGGTACCTTAACAAATCTCCCAATGTCTATAGAACCAACAGTTTATCTTAGAATTAGTCATAGTTTCTTCAGTATTTCTCAAGATTAGTTCCAAAGTAAGCTGTTCCAGTATGGGTCTTGTAGTCATATAGAATGACTACAATGTGTCAGGAGAGACACTTTTTTAATCAGATAATTTTTTCTGTTTTCAATAGCAATATTAAAATTCTGTCCCCCTTACATTTGGTTTCATCATTCAAGTGCATGTTGTGATGTCAGTATTATCACAAATCAAAACCAAAATGTTTGCATGTTTACATACCTCTTGGAGAGGAGAAAATATGCTTTTATATAATTTTTACATGATTTTAGTCTGTGATGTGGCTTTTACGGGTGTAAACAAAGACCGTCAACTTTTACAGCACTTAACATTAGTGCTATCAGTTTCTATTTGAAAATAACCCCTATAAACATGAAATCATTGTGATTATTGTTACAAGTATCCTTCACCTGAGTTGTATATGGTTCACAGGGTAATAGACTGCAGAGCAGTTCCTCTGGTATCTCTCATCGTGGTATACAGGAGTAGTGATTTATTCAGATCAAAAAAGCTCGAGAATAACATACTTCAAAGCAGATGTAGTGATTTTTTGTTTACTTTGTGAAAACTGGTTGAGAAGGGAGCTGTCATAATGTGCTAAAAAGACGTAGTACCATCATGTACATGCTTGCTGGCATGATTGGTGGAGTGTGGGTGGGGTAGTGTGTGTCTCTGTGTGTGTCAGTGGGCTGTTTTTCGACTTCCCAATTCTCTGTACTGTATAACGTGAATCAGGCATCAACTGGTGCATTAGATTCAAGGGACAGTCTACTCCTACAGCATGTGAGTATTGCATGCTCATTTTTATGTCATATGCTGTCACAACAGCATATCTAGAGACCACTAGAGAGACCATTAGAGGGTGAAACCTGTGCGAAGTAGCATGAAGATAATATTTTGTAACTCTAGTTCTGTGATCATAGTCCTGAGGCCTTTTCAGCTTGCTCTTTCATCTAATATTCATAATGTCACTGATTGGTGGATACTATGCAGGGTCACCACTGTGTAATAACAGAGGGCTTGTTGGATTGTCTCAGGAACCTTATTCTAATTTCAGTGCAGAGGAAAGTGTTGAAGACCCCATTCAAGGGCTCTGCCCATGATCATAGAACTATGGTTTTAGTTCATAACCTGTTTTCTTTTAACTTGTAGCTTCTGTTTGACTATAATTATTTCTTTAAGTTTTTATGCAAGTAAGTTTGCTCATTCCGAATCAAAGAGGTCTCCTTTTTAGCCATGCATTCTGTCTGGACTTTCCCTGGACTTCTCCCTGGACTTTGGTGCAGACTGAAATAACTACGTGATGGATGACCATGAAATCTTTTACACATATTTGTGGCCGACCAGAGGATAAAAACCCAATGTATTTGATGATCACCAGACCTTTACTATAGTGCCACCATGGGGTTGACATTTTTGGATTTTAGTTAGATATCTCAACAACTAGTGGATGGGTTGCGATGACATTTTGTACAGATATTCCGAACATGTACCCAAAAGATGAACCCTAATGACTACAGTGATCCCCTGACTTTTTGTCTTGGAGTTCACAGTAGTTGTTTTGATGTGGTTCGTATCTCTCCCAGAATGAATTATAACTTTGTTGATCTCTTGCCATGAATGCTCGATGATACAAAGCATTAAGATTCAATGCATCTTAGAATGCTTCATCTATTTACTTATTTATCCTCTTAACTTGTGTAAATTTTTATTCTTCACCTGGCTCTCATGTGAGTCAGCACACACTGGGCCAGAGGCGAGTGTCAGTGTGCATCTCTTCCCATGTGCTGAATTATTTATTTATTTATTTATTTGTCATTATTCATATTTATTTATATTACTGTCTCTGACATAATGCTGATTGCTGTCATCTGTGAGTTTGTATATAGTCTGGTTAGACTGCAAAAAAAAAAGATAAATAAAGGATAAATAAAATTTTATGAATCTGAATCTGAATCATCAGGTCAAAATTTTACTTTGTCAACACTTTAACAATACCAGTAAAATTAATGTCAGTCCCATCAGACTCATTTGTGTCTTTTTTTTCTTAATAATAATCAAATGTTAACATGTTACCATAGTAAATATTGTACGTGCTGATAATCTGCATGGAAGCATTGTCACTGTGAGCATCATAAGCATAACGACAATAGCAGTGAAAATGTCATATCAAAACTTCCTCACTCCAATTTGTAAAAAAAATGGTAAAAAGAAAAAGATAGCAAACTTCATCCACCTAAAAACAAGATGTTTTATTAAATATTCAGTATTCTGTATGGTCAGTTAGAGACATTGAGAAGATATTCACCAAGTCAGATATACTGTATTCTGTGTGCTTTTCCATTTGTTTATTGGTTGTCAAACGTTGTTTTCTGCTAAAGTACACTCATTCATGTGGATAAGCCCAATATGTGAGTCTTGAATAAACAAGTAGTGCACGTCAATACAATCCATTAGCTCCCAGCCAATCACACACTTAGCCTTGCATTTATTGAAGGGTTATTTAGACTGTAAGGTTGTTGATATTCACTAACCGTCTGCCCTTTCATATTGTGATCAAAAGCCCTTAAAATATACTAGATTTCCATTAATTTATTTTTTGTAGGGTGTAATTTTTGAATCAGAACAAGAAATTTATCTGAAAGTGAATAATTGATATCTGATTTTAAATTGACAGACTGTATGTCATTCTCTGATCCTACAACCCTTACTCATATCAGCTCAATATGTCTTTCAGATCCTGGCCATCATCTCCATCCTCTTCATTGTACTATCCACCATTGCCTTGTCTCTGAACACCCTTCCAGAGCTTCAGGACACAGATGAGTTTGGCCAGTCCACAGACAACCCACAACTGGCCCATGTGGAAGCTGTCTGTATTGCTTGGTTTACCATGGAGTACCTGCTTCGCTTCCTCTCCTCACCCAACAAGTGGAAGTTCTTTAAGGGTCCTCTAAACGTCATTGACCTGCTGGCCATCCTGCCATACTATGTCACCATCTTTCTGACAGAATCCAACAAGAGTGTGCTGCAGTTTCAGAATGTCCGCCGCGTTGTTCAGATTTTTCGGATCATGCGTATCCTTCGAATTCTGAAGCTGGCGCGTCACTCCACAGGTCTTCAGTCTCTGGGTTTCACTTTGAGGAGGAGTTATAATGAGCTGGGTTTGCTCATCCTTTTCTTGGCCATGGGCATCATGATCTTCTCCAGTCTGGTGTTTTTTGCTGAGAAGGATGAGGAAGATACAAAGTTTAAAAGCATTCCTGCTTCTTTCTGGTGGGCTACTATTACTATGACTACAGTAGGTTATGGAGATATTTACCCTAAAACGTTACTGGGAAAGATTGTGGGAGGTTTATGCTGCATAGCTGGAGTACTGGTGATTGCCCTGCCTATTCCCATTATTGTAAATAACTTCTCTGAATTCTATAAGGAGCAGAAGAGGCAGGAAAAAGCACTTAAACGGCGAGAGGCCCTTGAGAGGGCAAAGAGAAACGGTAGCATAGTCTCAATGAACTTGAAAGAGGCTTTTGCTCGTAGCGCTGAACTGATGGATGTAGTGATAGAGAAGAGTGAGAGGCCTCATGACAACCACCTCTCGCCAAGTCGCTGGAAATGGACCCCCAAAAGGGCTACATCAGAGACAAGCTCAAACCGTTCCTTCAATGCACAGGAGTTAGGTTCTCCTAACAAAGCCCGAGCTACAAGTCCCCAGAGGCTAAATGTCCAGAAGCTAGAGGAGATGTACAACCAGATGGCAAAGACACAGTCGCAGCCCAACCTCAATGCTAAAGACCGGGGCTCCAGAGTTGGTAAACACAGAGATGAAATAGAGCTGGGGGCCATTCAAGATCATGGGCCTCCAGTGCTTGGAACCAGAGAGGGAGTGGGGGACATGAAAAGCTTGTCCAGCATTGATAGCTACATCAGTTGTGCTACAGACTTCCAGGAAAATCCACGCTTGCCCCATAGTCCAGCAATGGACCTTGGTCTTCAGGAAAGCAACAGGTTCTCCCACAGTCTAGCAACAGCTTTGTCCCAGCACACCAGTGCAAAACCAGGCAAGCAAAACACTGGGGAGTGTGAGCCCATGCTGACTCCTGTGTCTGTCACAAAACCCTCATTCTCAGAGAATGCAAGGACATTCTTCTTTTCTGGCAACTCCTCAAAAAGCCTTATCCCTAAAGGAGGCTGCCGCAGCGAAAGGGAGTCAGGCCCATCCCCACTCTCAGACAGCTCAGTCCTGTCAGACCACTCTCTGTTAAGCCCTGAAGTTTCTGTCTATACTACTGCCAGCAGCAGGACCCCACCTAAGTCCCCAGATAGCTCTGCCCTGGCACCAACTGTCTTCACCTTCCATGACTCCTCCATCAGCAAATACATTGATGCTGACACGGATGATGATGAGCACCTCCGCGATATCTCTGATGCAAGTCCCTCGGAGTGTCTGTTGGCGGGATCGAGCCCAAAACACAGCATCAACATGAATTACCAAAGGGGCACCAACCATTTAGAAGCAGCCCAGAAAATGCTGGGCCAGAATTGTCTGTTGCCACTTGAAGGGATTCGTGGGGTAGCCCTTGAGAATCACATAGGGCCCGAGATGGCACGTAGACCAAAGATTGAGAGGGGGCGTCAAAATACATTCGATAAAAGCCTCTGAGGTAAAACTGGAGCAGAAACAAACAGGAAGCTGGGGCTAGAGTGTTTGGGAGAAAGACACCAAACAGAATAAAAAAACACTATAAGCCAGAGACAAAAGAGGAGGGAAAGAGCGAAGGGTCTCCCTAAAAACATTTCACAAATTACCTGAGCATGCCATTGGGCACTAAGCTCTGGGTGATCATGTATGGTGAACACTCTGTGAGAGAAACATTTCTAAATTGGAGAATGTCACTGCCCTTCCTTCAGCTCATTCCTGTTAACAATTTTCTACACCCATACAACAAAGGAGCACTCCCAGGTGGCCAACAGGTCTATTCAGAGATCCCTGTGGAAGCAGGGTTGTCAGACAAATCCAGTTTTGTGTTTGAAACTGGTGTAACCCAACTGAATGATGTGGTTTTAGCAGCAGGGGGTTATCTCTATATTGTCTAGGAAAAAAAAAATCCCAGCTGCCCACTGTCCCATTACAGAGTCCCAGTTCATTTTGTAGTCTTGGAAATACAGAGGACCTAGAAGCCTATAAGCTATTAACTTGTGCCCTCCATTCCCAAACCTGGCCTTAGTCATTTACATTTATAGGTGTGTGTATGTCTGCATATGTGTGTGTGTGTGTGTGTGTGTCTGTGTGTATGCGTGTGCATGTGCGTGTGTGTTAGAGAGTGTGAATGTTAATGGGTGATGTAATGTTAAATCATGTATACACACTCTTGAGATTGTCTTACCTGATTTATTTTTATATAGATAAGAGGAAGTTCCTTATAGATATATGTGATTTAATAGTCTGCTGTGTCATAATCATATGTAAAGAGTAATCCTGTATGAGGTTCAACGTCTTGGCACAGAGGCTTCAGCCCATCATCAATTATAATGAACGCCCTTTCTTGAGCAGTATTTTGCTATCCCCTATTGTATCGTGTCAGAGTGAGATTAGATGATACTTTCAAATCTCTATCAATGAATATTGTATTAGCATCTCAGTATCATTTTTAAGGATGATAGTGGTGGACCAAGAACTTTTAATATTTGCTAAAATAAGAGCCAGTGATAATAATCTTGATTGCTGCATAAAACACGCATTTATGAAGCATGCATGCACCCAACCGGTCAACATACAAAAAAATAATGAGTTACTTGTTTTTCATATCTACAGAAAAAATTAAATATGAGAAAAATCCCCCAATATCTTTTTCAAGGTTTTCGCCCTACGGACTTGAGGTTTATATTTCAGATCAGATGTCAGGCATGCATTGGCCTTCCTTTGACCAACATTAAAACCAGCCAGAGAGATTGTGCAGTTTCAGATATTAGGAGATTCAAGTATGAGATACTGAAAGCAGTAGTTATCCATGTCTACTTTTTTCTTTAAATCACCAAATAAGCTCTAATAGCACTGAATATACACAGTGTAACTTTACTGTAAATCTGTTGTAATACCAGAAGTGATGAAACTCCTGCATGAGCACATACTCACACCCACAAAAGGATACATACAGTTATGAAAAACAATCTTCAGGATACATAGATACACTTAGTTTCCATGGTGACAGCAGCTGTTGGTGCAGCAGCTCAGCAACAGTTTGTTAAATTGGAAAAGATATATATATATATATATATATATATATATATATATATATATATATATATATATATATATATATATATATATATATATATATATATATATATATATATATATACAGGCATGCATCCATAATGTGACAGGTAGTAACATGTTTAGAGAGCCACTACTCACTCTGCACATCCATGTGTACTGTGTAAATGGTAAATGCAATATTATGATGTGACCTTATACATTATTATGTTTGTCTTAATTCTTGTCAGCAACAACAACTGTATGTGTGTAATATGTGTATGTATGTGTGTATGTATGTGTGTATATGTGTGTGTATGTGTACTGTAAATCTGTTGTAATACCAGAAGTGATGAAACTCCTGCATGAGCACATACTCACACCCACAAAAGGATACATACAGTTATGAAAAACAATCTTCAGGATACATAGATACACTTAGTTTCCATGGTGACAGCAGCTGTTGGTGCAGCAGCTCAGCAACAGTTTGTTAAATTGGAAAAGATATATATATATATATATATATATATATATATATATATATATATATATATATATATATATATATATATATATATATATATATATATATATATATACAGGCATGCATCCATAATGTGACAGGTAGTAACATGTTTAGAGAGCCACTACTCACTCTGCACATCCATGTGTACTGTGTAAATGGTAAATGCAATATTATGATGTGACCTTATACATTATTATGTTTGTCTTAATTCTTAAATCTGGAACAATTATAATTCCACATAATATACATCAGTTTGCATCTCTATTATTGTCTATATAGCCACAAAGAGGAGAGAAACAGTCTTATATAATGTATAGAGTAAGTCTCTATTGGCACAGTTAAAACAACAGGCAGAGTCATTATACTAGTGTTAGAAGAATGACCCTGCTCTTCATATAAAGGGATAAACAATAAAACTGGCAATTAAATACATTTAGAGGGCTGATAATACCCTGGGAATTTAAATTAAATTATACATATTATTTGCTTTCACATCCCCTGAGAGCATGCTAACATGAGCAGAGTTACAGCTTCAGCTCCTCTCCCAACCCCTGGTGAATTTTTGTATTTCCTTTAAAAGTCGTGAGTAGATTGCATTTAATGTCATCAATGTTTTCAAAGAAGAACCTCACTGCCAGGTAAATGAATTCTTAAACAAAATTGAGCAAATTGTAACAGCTTTCATAGTCAATTCCTAACAAAAATATAACAGTAAAGATGCTATTAAGGAAGCTATTTATTTATAAATGCAGATGTTCACTGCAGTTTGTTCAGAAAGTCAACAGAAGACGGTTGACATATTTTTTTAGTGTTGTGGTCAAGAGTCTAAACATTCACTGATTTGATTTCATGATTTAAACAAATGGTTGAACCATTTCATATTGCTCTCCCATAGTGAGAGGAGCTGAGGTGTGAAAGGAATAGCAATGACTGTGAGAGGCAGAGGGAACCATATGTATGTGAGTGCGTGCGTGTGTGTTTGTGTGTGTACGTGTGCATGTGTGAGAGACTGCTGTGAAGCCAGGGCATTAGAGCAGTATGCCTGCCACTTAATGGAAAAGAATGAAGTTGTTTCTGATATGAATGCATGCATGTCGGGGGTATCCTGCTCTTTTTTCTCATTTGTCTATCTGCATTTCTGCAGCAGTAACAGATTTTAATACCAGGAGAACTCTAATGATACGAGAAATTAAGATTACATTAGCACACATAATAAAGGCAAGGGCGGATGGTTTGAGTTGGTAACAAATTCATTTCAAACAGCTTCATAGTGTTGGCTTTTTTTTAATTCAAGAGAATTAACTAAATATTGCCCTTTGCTGCACATGAAGTTTCTGTTAAAATTAGAAGATAAGCTCAAAAAAGGAAAAACAATCATCACCAAAAAGGATTTTAAAACATATTTATATGTGATACTTATGTATTATTTTTTTGTCCCAATAGAAATTATGTTGTTTTTTTTTTTTAATGAGATAATATTTTATTGCATAACAACTGACTGCAGATGTTTAGCATTTCCAGATTTGTCTCTGGTGATATTAAAAATTAATCATTTTTTTAAAGTTTCCCCCCAAAAACTTGCTGTGAATGGTTGCTCCTTTAGGTTGTATTCATGCATAAATTCACATTCTGAGGTTGGAGTGGCACGGGTTCAATTCCACAATGAAAAAACAAGATTAATATGCAGGCTTGGTCCATTATATTTAATGATGTTTTATTGAGACGGCATCAGTCTCAAGGAGAGAAGCATTAGGTTCCTTTGTTAATTTTCGATTAACTTTTTACTACATATATCTTATGAAACCTAACTTATGAAAAGTCAAGGCCAATGTATGCCAAACATTTTGACATCTTTTACTCTTGTACACCTAAAGGTTTGTGGCAATTTCGAAAGTTGTGAGGAAAAGAATTTCAGTCAGATATGTCCTGAGTGCATAAAACATCATTTAAAAACTCTAATATAAAGGGCATTCAGATAACACCCCTCCTGAAGCGTCATGTGAGCTTCATTTCAATCTTTTGGGTTTTCTATATTAAAGCAGTCAGGGACCATTTTTCACTGAAATATCTCTCAACAAAAATGACAATCAATAGTTCATGAATAGCTAGAAAGCAGTAATGTAGAGAACTGACATTCATTATGGGCAAATATTACACAGATGTGCATCCATGTGCATACACACATAAGTATTGAAATCCCAACACAAGTATTAATACTCTTAAGCTTTTAGACACGGTAGTGCAAAGAAACATCAAGCATGATGTTTGTATGTGATTTGATACCTAGACTGTGATACTGTGAAAAGATACCACCATAAAACAAAAAATTAAAATTCATTTCATTTCACAAATCATTGTTGTTTTTATTTGGCCATGTTACTCCCCTCCATTTCCAAGGGAGCCATTCAAATTTATGAAATCGAATTGTATAAAAGAACTTTTAATTTCACTGAGATCCCTGTGGAGAAATCAAAGTACTAAACCATCATTCTTAATGAAGAAAACACAATCAAATGACTTGGTTTTTTTTCTTATTTACTGATACAAATTAAGATGAAGAGCACAGATTCTCATAGTTTTCCATTGCAGGACCCCCCATTGTACAGAAAATGCATTATGCTGAAATCTAAAATAGAATTTGGCTGTTGCGCTAAATGCTACATTTAACTGTAAAGTGGTTCAAGTCTTTTTCATTTTTGTTAGAACCCCGTAGGACCCTTTCAGGGACATTTGGCAGTTTCCAAAACCAAGTGAGAACCACGGCTTTAGGAAGTAGCCCAACTAACCATACTCTCAATCTAACACTGTATTACAGGGTTGGGGTCAATTCAAGATGCCTGAAGTAAAACCCACATCAGACATGTCACTATAAGAGAAACCAGTATTTGAGCATGAGACAAATTAATCCTAGTTCAAATTGAAAAAAGACACGATATTTTTTCTACATTTTAAGCGCTCAGTGGAATTGACCCCAACCTTGCCTAAGCCATCAGTCTTTGTAAAGTACACTGTTTCCAGGGAATTGAGAATTATTTGAATGACCTTAGCCAGCTCTTATACAATGTTGTTTGTAGGTCCCAAGGCTGTCTGTTTTGTAAAAAAAAAACAACAAAACATTTTTACCTGTTGACTTTCTATGCTGTTGTTTCTGTATAAATGTTCGATTGTTCAGTGCATGTTGTAACTTTGGCGTTTTGACTGGTTGTGATTCACACAGAGCCAGTACTTGTCATGTAAAAAAAAAAAAAAAAAGTGTCTCAATGTCCCAAGATATTTCTATTTCTTAAGAAAAGCAACGTTTCCCTTTGATGACTCAAAATGAAATAAATCAGATCACTTTACATTTTGATCAGGAATTGTTGACTTTCATTTCACTGTTAATGCAAAGTTTTTGAAATGCAAACAAAGGCAGATGGGAACATGTATTATCAAAGGTTGTTTTCTGGGGTATAATGTAGTAGATTTATTATACTCTGACTAAGAAACCAGAATATTCTGACATATTAATGGAAAGTTTACATGTAGTATGTCATTGTGACTAAAAAGGCAAAAATTTATCAGCGGTCTTCACTAGAATCGATTTACAGACCAGTATCTGTAGTTATGCTGAGAGACTTATAATTAGACCGGCGGATTGTTCTTTGTACAAGTGTCTGAGAAAATATGTACAGGAGAGGGGCTAACAGAGGGAAGGAGGAGGTCAGATGAAGAGGAAGCTGTGGGCTGTTGGGCAGGTGCAGGCCTCCAGCCTCCCCACACGTCTCCACACACCCCTGCATCGAGGGTTTCCCACCGCCTGCCACTGGAGAGACTGTCTTCTGCAAGAAGGAGGGCGGGAGGAATCACTTAGTGCTCACAAGATTACTCTTCAAATCCAAGTGATAAACAATGTTGCCATCTAGTGGTAGTTCTCACTGTTAACTATCAGATCTGGGAGAGACGGTTAGGATCAGTGGTCTAGGATGAAAGACAAACAAACAAACACTGGGAATCTGATCCCTCAAAAGTGACCTACATACTCAATACACCACTGCACCTCTCAGACTACAGACATGGGTGTTGTGTCAGACACAGACGGACCAAAGTGTTTTATGTGCCCGGCTTTTAGCAGATGCCAGAGCCAAGGTCCAAATGGCCAGGTGCATATCCTCCGCTTTCTTCCACGCTTCAATACGGTAGAGCCAGTTATCAAGGTACAGCCATGCTTTTTCTCACAACAATTAGATGACAGAAAATAATAATTTGTCTTGTGCCTTTTTAGGTTTGCTTTGTATGGTAGATGGGCTAGGATTATCCTAATCCTAATCCACATTCATAATTAAATTTGTCCTCAAAAGAATAGGTTGATATTTTGGGGAATACAATTATTTGTTTTCTTGCCAAGAGTTAGAAGAGAAATCGGTGCCACTCACAATCCTGTAGGGTGAATATGAAGCTACATCAAGCAGCTAGTTATCTAAGCATAAACACTGGAAGAAGGGGAAAATAAGATACCCTGGCTTTAAGGTGTAAACTATAAATCACTTTGCTTATTCAAATCATTTTGTTAAGTTCTCTCCAAATACACTCATAGTAAATGTAGCTATGTAGTTAGTTCACTTTCATATATTTTCTTTAAGCTGAACAGTTACATCACTGTTCTTGGTTCTGTGGGTTTTGTCATCTTTAAGTAAGCTGTTAACACGGAAGTAACCTGCTGTTGATCCCTAGTGAGGGGGTCCGCTATAGATTTGGTCAGGGACAATGGTGATTTAGTGTAGTCAGTTCAGTTTAAAGATCTGGTGTCAGAGATTCATTTGCACACGTACTGAGAACTTCCTGTCTGCTTCTGTCGAATGAGAACAAAATGTGCCTACCAACAACCCCTGACTTTACACTTGTTTTTACACAGGACGAACCCGACATAGCAATTTAATTAGTGAGCTATAGAGTTGCTGGCGGCTGTTTCGCCCTGTTTCCAGTCTTTGTGCTAAACTACGCTAACCAGCTACTGGAAGTTGCCTCATATTTATTGTACATCCATGAGATTGGGATGAAGAGGAGTCCTTCTCATCAATATCAGCAACTTTGGTTTTAGGCCATGAACAAAAAAACAAGGACCTTTCCTGTTCAAAGGAAGGAGTTGACAAGACCGTAAGATTCAAGAGCAGATTTTGTTCTTACCATTATTGATCATTATGCCTACAGTGTGTTTCACATATTTCTACTCTTTGGACTGTTTTTAGCTGGTAATAATAGAATAATTATTGCAGCTGTGACTTGAGGTGAGACGGAGGGGTCCTTCTAATTTTATTAGCATAGTAAAGTTATTTTCCTTATTTACAAACAAATACTTTACCTATCTATTATGGTCAACATTTCCTGAGCGACAAAAGTTTAATCTTCTGAGCCCGTCTAAATAATGAGTGTTAGACTGTCAAACCTAAGTTACATGGTTTTGGGTTTTGTTTTTTTTTTTTGGGGGGGGGGGTATATTTTTTTTAGTATTTTCAAATAAAACAAGCAAAAAGTTAAACTCCAAGGAAATTTCTAGTGATCTTACATTGCTATGAACCACATTCTCCATTCTCACCTGTCCTCGACGTTTTCCTCTCCGTCTCCGGCACAGTGTTCGTGTCCAGACACAAGGGCAGGCGGCTGGCACTCGACACACACATGGTGCCCCTCCCTCAGGTACTTCATCCACTGGGTGTGTGGGCCTGCACTCTGCTGGCACCCTTTTGTCAAAGAGGTCAACTGAAACTGGACACAATACCTATTTTACACCCCCCCACACACACACACACACAGATACATACATGCACAGAAACACATACACAAAAAAACTAAATGCATAGTAATGGTACTTGAAAACATAACAAAGACAAAAAGAGGTTCTGCACTGTCTGTGGATGTATTACCCTATAATGTCGCCACTGTCAGGGATGGCTCTTTTCTTTCTGGCGTTGCCATAGCCACCTGTGGTAATAAGAGCTGGGACTGCAGAGGAAGCATCCATGATAAGACAATTATATGTGACCATATGTTGCAATATGGGTCTCATGCATTCAAAATAAAATGAGCATGCAAGGATTCTGTGGTGTGTCATTCGGATAGCAGAAACTGGAAATCTGTGCTCTTCATTTAGCATCTTGTTTGATTTATTTGACATTTTCAAGAAAGAAAAAAAAAATGAAAGGGAGTGAAAGGACAGATACAGATTCACTCATAGGCTTCATCAGACAGGTCTACAGGTGATTTCTTTCAGCGAGGTTCGACCTGTGGGGGCAGAGTCTATAACAGATACTGCATATACTATTATATTCAAAGACTCCATGTATCAGTATCAATCTTTTACAGAAACATATAGTAACAGTAACACAGCTGTATTCACAACAACTGTATAAATCTCTGCTTATTCTTAATTCAATGTAGTTTTGATGTTCTTGGCAATGAGTATTATTACCCATATTAATTAAAGATTAACAACTGACCATTTTAGAGTAACACACCTTTAAGTATAAATTTCTACTATCAGGCAGTATTGAAAAACTTCCCTTTTTGTGCACGTGATTCTCTATTTCACTGAATATCATCCCGAAAGATACCAATAGAGTGTCACATTGCATTGCATTTAATTATCGATGATCTTATGATGTGTTATTTGAATGTGGATCTATGAGGGGATAATGCAATGTGTTGATTTTTACTGATGTGTATTTGATATGTCAGTTAACAACTAAGAGGTTGTTTTTTTTTCTCTCTTTTGACATTGCTCGGGTCTAAGAATCGCTATTATATGACGTTCTCGTATGAGGGGAATGGTGGATTTTATGGAAGAAATCTAGGCGGCTTTATCTCACCAAGTGAGTTGTGACAGTGCCCTTGCTTGGACCAGTACTCTGCACAACCAGCGTGCTCCTCCAGATGGGGACAGGGACTCCCTGCATTGAGCTGCTCCTGCAGGATGGTCCTGCTCCGCCTGCGGACCGTGGCCCTGCACGGCTCAGCACAGCCTGACCACTCGGTCCACTCACTCACCACGCAGGAAACCGCTGAGGGGAAAGAGACAGACCACAAACAGCCGAGGATCAAACTCTTGATATTCTTCACACACAATGTCTACAGATCAGGATGCCACTTTCAGGATATCAGAAAATTTCCTAAAATCTTATGTAGGCGATGGATGTTTGTTTAAGGTTTCATTTGGTTTGTCTGAATTTAATTGCTTTAGGTAGATCCAATCCTTCTCTCGGTGGTGATCAAACCTGTGGCCTCCTGCTGATGGGATAGTCTCACCATGGGGGGATTTTTGTTTTAATGCCACCCAGTCTTCCCTAGTTTCTGGAGATGGGGTGGAGGTGGAGGTGGAGGTGAGGGGGGGGGGCAGTGAAGTGACACCCACCTGGACAAGCTGTCTCATAGTCACGGCAGCAGTCCAGGGTGGAGACGCAGGCTTGGTCGCAGTAGCAGGTGCCGTAGGACCGGTCGGACCTCCAACCTCTGCTGGTGCACGACGGGTCTCGGCCGGAGCAGCACAGGCCCGCTCCCCGACAGTCCGACCGGCAGGGACCGGCGAGGAGCAGGGACGCTGCGAGACAAGCCAGCGCGACGGGACCGGCGCTCCTCCGCGCTGTCATCGCGACCGACCGCGCAGCCTGGGGACGCACCGCCGGCGACGCAGGAGAAACCGGAGAGAGCTGGGAAACGGGGTCGCGTAAAAGTCCGGATGGGTCTCAAAAGTAACGAGGGATCAGTCCGCGGTCAGCCGGGTCAGCGCTGTAACCCACGGGGGCTCAAACTATGGTCGGTGGGCTGGAAGTTATTCGTGTGTCAACGCCGCATCTCTTAAAGGAACAGTTCACCGCTGTTAGTAAAGTTTTGCGCTGGACTGAAACAGGGGGGGGGCCCACAAAACTGCATTCACTGTGACTGAGGTAGACCACATGTTAGGCAATTATTAGATCAGGCCTATGGGAGGAGATCGATATGTAATCCATTCCAGGGTCTCTGGATACCAGGGGCAGCAGCCAATACCATGTGGAGGGAGAAAAGGTGGAGTGAAAAGATGTAGGCAGTGGTGCAAAGTATCAGAAACCATAAAAAGTGACATGTTGACCCACATCGAGCTACATTTGCAGGCAGTTCTGTTTAGGGGACTTTGAGCTAAAAGCTTTCATTAGAGTGTGTGGAAAGGAAAGGTTCACTGTTCCTCGAAAAACAGTTGGAAAAAGAAAATGAGTGGACCCGTTTGCTGAGATCCACATCCCGCCACAGCCTCTCTCGATCTGTTAGTAAAGCAGCCAACCTCCCCGGCCCATGTGTGCCTCAACATGTGACAAGGGTGGATTAATGAAACTCCTATGGCTGAGGTTATTCATGCAAAAAGAACAACAGTGCGGACAGAGCAGGCCTCCACTCAAACTCAGATCCCCGGTGGCCCCCTTCCGTGCGTGTGGAGAGGGAAGATGGTGACGGAAAGAGGAGGGCATGCGTGGGGCGCCGGCTCCTGCTCCCCTCGTGTGGCCCTGCGTCGTGGCCCCCGCGTGCACCTGCAAAAGTGTGTTGGTTGCGCAGACCAGGACCTGACCCATTTATCGCTCTAGCAAGCAGACAGTCAGGACAAAATGGACACAGTCCTTATAGAAACCATTCACACCCTTTCTTATGTTCTTATGATATGTTTCCCATCCCATCACAACAGAGAGACCTTGAAGATTTTAGTCTAACAATAATAGCCTTAAGATCTGAGGCAGTTAATTGCCTTGCAATTACAGTTTTCACAGTCAAGAGAGGGGAAAGACTGTGGCAGCAGTTCTAAAGCAATCCTGTCATTTAATCCTTTTGTTTATGCTGTATTTGGTTCACGGGCTGTGTCTCAAAAGTTAAACGGATTTAATTAACTCAGACCACAAAAGACAGCAACGGCCCAGGGTGGTATGGCCTGCCCCCGGTACCAGAAAAAAAAACTTCAGTCAAAAATGTATTAATTTTCATGGTATTCTAACAGAGGAACTGACTGGAAAACCACCTGGCACAGCTCCAGACCGGGTCCACACAAACGGATCTAGATGTCGATGTTCAGGTATTAGAATAGATTTAAGACACTCGGTTCAACGAGATCTTTTCTGCTGTATCCAAGTGTTGCTCAACAGAATCACATTAAGGCAAAATTCTTGGCAGTATTTAAACTAACCTTCCTCTTACAGACATTATCCATTTCTATAAATATTTATTTACACATCATGTTGTTGTGAGATATAAAGCTTATTCTTTAGAATATGCTGTCTATACAAATTGGCACAAAGAGAATCTTATATTACTGATATTCTGCTTTTTTTGTAACTGCATACAACATAGAACAGTAACAAAGCTGAAAACTAACGACGATAAATGCAGGTGATCCTTGTGACAAATCAGCTCTCTCAGGCCAGTCTTAGGTCTCTTGAGGTTGACTGCCTTTGAATATTCTCCAACTGCCTGAAAGGTAGAAAAAAAGACATGAAATGTTTTTGAAAAAATGTTGGAAATTAAATTGATATATACAGAATTTTTAGGAAATGGGTTAAACCCTTCCCCTTACTGGTATGGGCCATTAAACATGGTTTAAATATGCATGCTGGGAGTACACAAGGCTGGCTGTGTTCAGCCAGAAAACAAGAACATGATACACAATAAGCAGCCTTCTCGGGACTTAATTAACAATGCAGAGATTTACAATTCATATACATAATCTCCTTATGTTCTCATTTAACAAGATTCTTGTTGCAACACAGAAGTTGTATGGGACCAAACATGCTTGACCGTTTTTCCTTCACTGAACAACCAAATCTAATTTAAGTTTAGCTCACTGCATAGCAATGACTAAAACTGAAATGTCTGAGAGTTTATAAGGATAGTATTGCTAACGTACTGGCAGTTTTTCAACACCAACTCTCAATTCTCACTTCGCCAATTCGGTATTACTCAAAAACTATCAAATAAATTTCAAAAATATTTTTTTGGCTTAACACAGGATACAGCCGAGGTTGAGGTTCACTAACACAGATTCTTTGTTTCACAATCATTGAAAAACAGTATTATGATCAACCTTTCATGAATGATCAATTTGCTTGTGAGCAGTATTAAATCCAGTATCATACTGCAACACGTCTACAAGCAACTTTGTTATTTTGCACAAACTAGGCAGTGATGTGAAGCCTAATTAAGATTTTTTTAGATATAGGGGCAGTGATTTAAACTACAACATAAGGGAATTTCACATGTACAGTATGTTAAAGCTTTGAAAAGTGTCCTACAAAGACCCTTCAACTTCAAGAATCCTTGACTCACTGTAATACCGTGTGCAACATGTTATTTCTGTCAGTAATGGTGAAAATGCCTACATTCACAGCTTACAACAAAAGTAGTTTTATTAGGGGCTCAAGTTATTTCCTCTAATCCGGGAGGAGAGTATTTAAATGAACCAAGGATGGAGGCTGAGGGTCACAGAAGGAAGGAAAACACCAGCTTGGCTGTCTGCATCCTTTGCACTCACACAATCTAACACTTAGTCAGGCAGTAGGACACAAACACTCACGGGTAACAGGCGTGATATCTGATCCATTTAGGGCTACACAGACCGCCAGCAGTTATTTAGATCAAAATGATTTTTCTAATGGACCTCCAGATGATGCTGCTGGATGTGATTTATTTCATCCTGCGCAACTCGATGCGGGTCATCATGCGCCCACGCACCAAGCCCATTGATGGCGAGCTGGTGCTGATCACCGGTTCTGGAGGTGGCCTGGGTCGTCTCTTCGCTCAGGAATTCACCACGCACGGGGCAGAAGTGGTGCTATGGGACATCAACAGCAGTGCCAATGAGCAGACAGCCAAGCTCGTGCATGAGATGGGGGGTAAGGCGCATGCCTACACGGTGGATGTGACCAACCGGGAGGATGTGTATCGCAGTGCAGAGCGTGTGAGAAAGGACTTGGGCCGAGATGTCACGATACTGGTGAACAACGCCGGAGTGGTGGCAGGGGAGCGCATGTTAGACTGTCCTGATGAACTGATGGAGAGGACCATGAAAGTCAACTGTCATGCTCTCTTCTGGGTGAGAACTCTTAGAGCAATATAGCACTGCCATATGGATGAAGTGCAAAAAGACAGAGTAAGCATGAAAACTGATTTGAATGTAGCTGGTGGTATTAAAGGCTCAGTTGACGCAAATATTTTTTTTTGCCCAGGTTTTGAAATCTCCATCTCTGAGATTCAGTGTTTAGTTTGAACTACCTCCTATCAAAGAAATAGCACCCGGTGACAAGTGTTGGCTGTGTGTTCTGTGAATTATCTGCAGTATCTGGCTACAGTATATCTGCAAAAGAAAAGTTGCTCTTGAAATGTTTTCAAAGTATAAGAACTGAGCACCACAAGGAGTATTCTGATCACCTTTGCTGTATTGGGGTGAAGGCAGAAATCTCAGCAGTGGAGATCTCAAAACCTCGGGAAAGAGAACCAGAACCGTCAGTACTGTTAGATGCCGGTAGAGTTAAGAACATTTTTTTCTCTAATAATTTAGTTGGATCTTTTTTGTGGATCATTATTTAGAGCAATAACTGCTTATAAAGTCCAAATGAAGTCCACATGTCCAAATCAGTCACCACTACTGTAATGACAGTCTTTTCCAAATGTAAGTCAATGGATCCACTGAATTTAAACAGTATGCATGTTTAAGTATGTGCACGGACTACTCAAAAGCATTTAACTGATTTTTTTCAACACAGTCAATGGTTCAGCACTGACTGAAAGTTGGATTTAGCCTTTGAATTGCAAAATGGATAAGCTAAGATTCTGTACATCGTGAGCTAGACAGAGCAGGTTATTGTGCATAGTGTGACACATGACATGTAAAATGTACTGTGTTAATAGCTTTATCCCCTTAATGGACTATAGGATTCCCATATAAATCCTCTTAATATGAAGCTGCATGTGCAACATAAGCTTCCCTCACATTGAGCAATATTTAATGTTCAAGTCATATGAACACAGCATAGTATGTTGCCTCATTACCTAAAAAATAAAAATTTAATGTGTATGTTTTTGTGTGCTGCAGACAGTGAAGGCCTTCCTCCCCCAGATGAAAGCCCAGAATCACGGACACATCGTGACCATCGCCAGTGTCCTCGGTCTCTTCAGCACAGCTTGTGTTGAGGTGAAGCGGGGGGAGAGAAACACCACTTGCAACACTGAGCTATGACAGCTTTACTGTAACACTCTTCCACAGTTCTCTACACAAGTTTACAATTTATATAATACAGGCCATTGCCCATCATGCAAAACAGCGTTATGAGTTTGTTTTTGGATATAAGAAAATATTTTATTTTTGTTCAAGCACTGTTGACAAGCTCCTTTGTGTGCATTTCTATTCGGGCCAGGATTACTGTGCCAGTAAGTTTGCTGCAGTGGGCTTCCATGAGTCTCTGGCCCATGAGCTGCTGGCTGAGGAGGTTGAAGGAGTGAAGACTACTCTTGTGTGCCCCTATATTGTGGACACAGGCATGTTTGAAGGCTGCAAGATACGGTATGTCAACAAAATAATCACCTTCTCATTTACATCAGTCACATCCTGTAATTGACTTAGACTTAGACCCTGATTTGCTGAATGAAGTGGCAGTCCATCATACTGGCAGACTATGTTTAGGTATGCAGATAAATGCATATATGGTCTTTGGTGCCACTGTTAGGGAGGAAGTGGAACTGCTCCTACCCCCTCTGGAGCCCAAGTACTGTGTTGAGCAGGCCATGAACGCCATCCTCATAAACCAACCACTGGTGTGCATCCCTCGCCTCACCTACCTGCCTGTCCTCTCCAGAGCGTAAGTAAAAAGCAATGCCTTCATAATAACCAAAGACCCTAAAATGCGTTTTTGTACATTGATGTGTGCATTTCACTGCCAAGCAGCTCATGTTCAGTATTTTAAGTTCTGTTGCATGTTCTTTTTCAGGTTGTTGCCATGGGAATCCAACGTGGCTGCGTATCGTTTCATGGGGTCCGACAAGTGCATGTACCCCTTCATTGATACCATGAAGAACCAAGTGTCTAGTGGCCCCATTGAGGTTGCATAGTCATACCCATGTACATTTATGACAATTTTGGGCGTTAAAACCTTAAAATTAAAATCATTTAAAAATGTCTTATATAAATGATGCAAAAAAAAAAAAAGAAAAAGAAAAAGCAAAAAACAAAAACTCCTTCTGCTTGTGTGGACAGCAGTAGGTCGAACTGCTCAGCAACAGCCAGGATTCAGCCACATCATGAGGATAGTCAGAATTACAACCAAATGGAAGGGATTTTAGATTTTGAAACGGATCATTCTGAAGTTTGTGCTAGATGCCAACTCAGCCAAGTGGTCATCAGCGCATCAAGAAGATTTCAGTAATGTTTAAATGAAGTCTGAAATCCCTTCAAAAATCTTCTCACCATAAACCTGTGAAATGATGGTGATTAAATCCTGGACTGATCGAAATGGGAATGGGGGTGTCTGTAACTAAACGACGTACCAGAATATTCTGCTGTATTATGTTTACATAAAATAAAATGATTGAAAACTATTGCTCTAAAGACACTGTCTGACCAGAGCAAGCCATTCGTGTGTTGCATGGTTTACCTGTAAAACTGCACAAGACATGCAAATGACAGCAAAAAAGATAGCACAGGCGAATAATGTTAGCACTACACAAGGTTACCTGATAAATACTGGTAGTGAACTGCACATGTACAGTATGTTTAAAGATCATGGACAAGTGCGGAAGAGCGCGGTCAATCTCAAGAGACAGCAATGATACAGTAAAACATAATCACTGCCCAAAATTATTATCATGCAAGGGAGGAGGTACGACCAGTCAATCATTACCTGCAGTTTAATGTAAGAATATGCTATTCAACATGTCTCCTGTCACACTCCTCATGTCCTAGAATGAGCTCATTTGAGCACTCATGGAAAAATGAGAGCAGCAAAACCTTTTTGGTGAAAAGCTTTTATTTACACTTCTCTCGATTTTACCTTGAAAGCAAATCATTAAATACTTCTTTATTATATGGAAAATGTTGACAGCAGTTAAATTCTGATTAGATTAAGATGCTCTTTTCTTTCAACTTTTTGATTTCTTTTTGTATTCAAATATTATGACAAGAATCTGAACCAGTCTTAGATACGCAGAAGCATCATCACAATTGAAAGTAAACAGTTCCAAGGCCTGCAATATCTGAGCAACAGTGTCAATATGTACCATAACATGGCAAACTAATACAAAATGAAATGTCAAATAATCAAATTGCTAACGCAAGCAATGGTGTTCCACTGGTTTACTACAACAGAATAAGTCTTCCATCGTGTAAAAGAGATCTTTCTAGTTATAATTCTTGAGATTTTCATGAAATCAAACCCAATTCACTGTTGGCATTTTTTCAGTAACTGCTATTCGCTGCATTTAAATCATGTAATGTGCTCTCAGTAGTTTTCATTGTTAGTGGCGGAGTCCCCCATTCCTGCACTGGCTTCAAGAGGACTACCTTAGCAGGAGGGATTCATGGGAAACGATGCCACTGCCTCAATGGGGTGTTATATAAGGAATCCAACCCAGAATGTGAGATCTGACAACAGGCTGCTTTCAAAGGCTTATCAGAAGCCAAAACAAAGCACAGTGGTTTGTAATACACACAGACATGACTTTAACTATGCAAAGTTATCACTGCTTTAACCACTGTATCTTTCTTTGTGAGGTCAACAGTAGATATATAGTGTTCAGGTTACAGAGTCATCCACCAGGGATGTGCGCTTGCATGTGTCTGGCTGCGACAGAGCCTTGCCAGATGATGTAGCATTGCTCTGTAGCAAAAGATGAGGCCGGCTTAACTGTTTTTGACGGATGAACCCTGCATGATAGGACTTACTCCATTCATTGAAATTCAAGACTGCATCGTTTCAAGCAGGGCTACTGCTGGTCTAAATACAGCCTTAAACTGCCCCCAACCGCTATGCGACTGAAATCTAAAGGATTACAACTTAACTTATCCTGTTAGTTTTTACTTAAAATTTGCTTGAAGTCATAGCTTGGACAACAGCTTTTTGTAAATTGTTGACACAATATAACTACATCATTACTATACCATTCCACTGAAAACTGAAATTATGATAATGAATAATCACCTGGCCCTAGATAATCAACATATTCTGCCATTGGTAGATAAAAGAATAAGACAAGATAACAGACGTCTTTGTTTTGTGCACGTAAGCACGTAAGTTTAATTACCATGGGGAGCGGAGAGAGAAAGGAGGTTGACATATGGGAGGAAACAGGAGTATCAGGAAAACTGATGCCAACAGGGAATCATCCCTGCCACACAGCAGACAACATCACATTACATCACACGCTACATTTAGTCACAAATTCTTCCCAGCCCTACATGGTAATGTCGATAACACTTCACTTGTGGTTGTTGATATAAAGCACTCTAGGAAAATCAACAGAGGTTCGTCAGCTGCATCCTAGAAAAAGATGAGGTCCAAACCTTAACAAGATCTTGCTGATGAATGAACTACCTTGATGGGGTATAAAACATAAAACACTTAAAAACATGAGTTAGCAGGTCTCACAGATAGGAAATAACTTTCTAGGCAAAACAAGAGTTCACAGTTAATCGCTTCATTTTTTCCCCAGCAAGTAAACTCCAAGCTCATTAACTAGGATGCAGCTACTTTTTCTACAAAGAAACAAAATAAATAATGTGTTCAATTAAACAACGTCAAGGAGAAGAAACTATTTGTTTCCTATCAGTCGCGTTTAACTGTGAACATTTTGGAAATATGAAGATGAACAGTGATGGTTCAGAGTCTACGGAGCCCAAAGCTTCCTGTAGCCGTCTAAAACTGACAAAGAACACAGTGTCTTGAGTTTTCTCTAGTGCTTTTACAGACAACCAAACCTGATCATCTAAACAGTGCCATCCAGGGTCTGTGCCAGTGTGCTTGAGTTAGCCTGTTTGTGGTGCAAGTCACCTTCGATTTCCTGCTTGCCACACCTGTGGAAAATTAGTCAGATTTAGTGTAACTGATAACATTTTAATCAGCCTCTAAATATACCTGTGTGCTGAGTAAATGATCCGATAAACCGCCCCGTTTACATCTTCCCAATGGAAGATCTTTATAAGACTACTCAACAATTGAGCATTTCGCTTCTAAAACACTGTCGGACTTATGATCAAAATCGCTGCAGCAAAATAGTGAAACAGACTTTTTTTTTCTATGCATCACTCTTCATTCTCAAAACCTGGTACCTACATTACTCACAATGCATTTCAACAGCTGGCAGTTTGGTTAGAGATTCAGTTGTGTTATGCTTGTAGCATCTGATGTAGCCATGAGCCCCTAGCTTGAAGCGAAGATGAGGAGCAGGCTACAGAGGTCTGGTCCCTTCTACCTCTGCATCTCCAGATTTTTTTAATATTCAAACTTGTAGTTTCTTCAGTCCCAACTGACGCTGAATCAAGTGACATCTCTTGAGGCAATTTATCAGATGAAGCCAGAAAAGATGTGACGCATGCAGGAGTAAAACCTTTAACAGGCTTTGGTGTGCAAAATTGGTGGCGTTAGTTCAAGTGGCCAAGTACAAACACAAAGAGTACAGGTATTTCAAAAATGGAAAGTAACTGGAAGGAGCATTATATTAAGTCATGATAGTTTTGATTCATCCCTTTCAAACAGATTAAAATTTGTTTCAGAAATCTATTTTGATTCAGATGTATTTTTATTCTGACTGAGCTCTTTTTCCAGTTATCAGTGTAATAAAAGGCTCATTGTAAACACATATATAAGTAAGTGGGGAGGAGGTATCTGTCACAGCTTACCCAGAGACTGGTCCATTTCCTGTCCTTTCATTTGACTGCTGGTCCAACTCTGAGAGCAGCTTCAGTATATTCAGTGCAGCCTGCGGAGGTGAAGAACCATGTGAGTTACTGCTGTGACTAATTCCACAAGCTCCCAGTGCAGCTCCCATTTCGGGAACTTCAGGAGGTCAAAGCACTCTTTACAATACTCATTCCTACTTTGTTGACATTGCCACTGCCATCTTTGATTCACTTATTACATTTCCAACATTTCCTGGTCATTCCTGTTGTATACAAAACACTCCAATACTTAAAATGTGTGGTGTTTTTGGCTGGAATGTTCTTCTCTCCTAGCTAATGGAGCTAACTCACAATGTCACTCTTTGAATTCTACATTTTGACTGAGGGAAGAGTACTAAACCATGAACATATATTTTGTGGATTTTTAAAGACTCACCATATCATGACAGGATTCTACATCTTTCCCAATCCCATGACTGATGAGCGGTGGCTGGGAGGAGCAGTTAATCAGTGAAACAAACTCATTCTTATTGTTTTTGGGGAAATCTTTGTATTCCACCTGCAAGCAAATAAAATATTTCAATGATTATTTTAATCTAAATCAAATGTATGCACCCTTATCAGGTTCATTTAGGCAGAGCATGCTGTCGGTTACCTGCAGGCCCTGTACGGATGCAAGATAGCTCAGCTGTTCCGAAGGCCTGGTGAGGGGTCCATGGGGTAGTTGTCTCAGGACATTTTTGTTCTTTAGGATAGTCTCAGCAGTCAGGGATGTCCCTGCATAAAGCAACTCGTTGGCAATCATGGCAGTGATTGTGGCCTTGCCTGGGTTAGGCAAAGCTCGACTATAGTCCTTGGCCTGGGATCCTTGACAGGCCCCAACTGCTTGAGCCACCTCAGGCACCATGGGTAGAATACCTGCAGGCAGCTGCTGGTGGCTCGGGTAAGGCAGCCGGAAGTCCTCCTCCTTAGAACCTTTAAAGGAAAAGAACATTTTGAGGAAAATAAATAAATAAATAATTTTTTTTTTTTTAATTATATTATATAATATATATATATATATATATATATATATATATATATATACTCCCAAAGTTCTGAGTCTAATAAAGAACATCTCTTCTTTTTTTTTCTAAAAAACACCTCACCCAATGCCACCTCTTCTACAGAGCCAGGTTCAAAGAAGGTCACTTTGCGCCCATCACCCGGTTTTTTCACTGGGGTCTAAATATTGCAAAAGCAATATACGTACGTCAAGGTTAAACACAGAAAAATTATCTTGTCTGCCAAACTTTATCGCTCGATAAAGGTATACTGGTACCTTTTCATCAGTTTTGAGTGCCGGTTTAGGGGGCTGAGGCTGAGGCACTTTATATCCTAAGAGCTCCAGCATTTTCTCTGCAGCATTCCTCTTGGCCACTTTCTTGCTAGGTCCCATTCCCTCTGCAGACTGGCCACATACGGTCACCTGTAACAGGAAACATGCAGCTTACACCGATCAAAGAATTGAATGGTACTGGTAGCCTCAGGCACCGTAGACTCACTTGCATGACAAACTCTCTGCGCCGCGGTAGACCTCTCTCTGTCACCATGCTGTACTCTGGCTCCTTCTCCTTCTTGGCCTGCTGGATCTGAGCCAGACGGCTGATAGGATTCATACCTTGTCCATATTCTGGGCTGGTCTGCAGCTGTTGGTGTGACAGGTTAATCATTACTTAATTAAGTGTCTACGGTGCTATATAGTTATCCTCATTCCACCCCACTATTTACATTACCTTGATGATGGATTTGGTTTTCTTTTTGATACGTGGCAGTGTCTTTTCAACACTGGGTATATGTGGTAGCCTTTTCAACTCCCTCAGCACCGCTGCTGCTGCCAGTTTCTTGGCAATCTTTTTACTCTTTCCCTCGCCCTCACCAGTGAATTCCCCAACGGTAACACGCACTACAAAACTTTTCATGTGTGGTGGCCCCTCTTCCTTTAAAACCTGGAAAAATGTTATCTCAAATTAGTCAAAATTAGTGAGTGTAGAGCAGCACTGATGTTCTATAATTGAACTGGATAAGAAACTGGGATAAGTCATGCATGTTGTCAAAATAGTGTGGAAAGTATGTATTTGTTAAGATTCACATTTTTGTTCTACATGTACCATTTATCATACCATTCAATTTTAAGTAAAATAATGGATACTACATTAAAGTGCAGAGTCTCAGCTGGGATTTAAGCAGGTACACATCAGTATATAAAGAACAGTGTCTGAGATATAGCCTTTTTAACACAATGTGCCAAAATCGCAAGAGTTCAAACATAACTGGACACTTGGATGTTTCCTGGGCACCTTTGTTGTTTCACTGTTAGGTCATGGACAAAAGAGCTCACACGTCTTTGTGCTGAAGCACAGATCCTGAAGAACCAAAAATGTGTAACTGTCCAAACAATTACAATCCACACTGTACAACTGGAATCATGTCTTACTATTAACTTTTATAAAAAGAAGCGTTGAAATCACCTCAAAGTTGACAGGTAAGTTGCGTTTAAGGGCAATTTCAAATACTTGACTGATTTCTGATTTGTTGAGGTTCTCCTCCTCAGGCTCTCCGTTCATCTGTCAAGAGCAGAATGCACATTAAAAAAAAAAAAAAAGCCAGCAAGTCTGAATGAAATTACAGAAAAGCTTTCTAGTACTGTCATGTCTAGTGCGTCTTTTCTCACCACTGGCAACTGTTGCAATATAGGCTCCTTCTGCAGCACCTTCAGGGCTTTGGCAGCAGCGTCGTGTTTGGCTAACTGCCGCGTGCGTCCCTTTCCAATAAACTGCTGGCCTCCAATGGAAAGCTCCATGTGGTAAAACATTGGTCCCACTGGAGGAAATGGGTAGTAGTACCTGGACACACAAGAAAGTGACTTTTTACCATCTCATAAATGTAAAATCTCGTGAAATTACTGAATGTCATAATCTAATTCCAATCAATAGAAACTCACTGTTGCATAGAGCGCTGGTAAGGCCCTGGAGGTCCCCGGACATTGTAGTTGAAGTTTGGTGGTCTCATCCCCGGGTATGGGTCGATGGGTTTGTACATAGGCTTTTTACCAAGCTTCATACATAGTGCATTCAACTCCATGGTATGTGTCATACCATCTGCTATATAGCCAACACAAACAAAACCAACAAACCAAAGATGAAAATACATACGAGCAAACCCTTTTCTGAAAAGCATTATACCAAGCATAAGAAATAGACTGCGGCAGAGACAGTGGGAACAGCCCACCTGGGTTCTTGCCTGTGTTGCGGGGCGTCCTCACAGTGGGCTTGGGAAGTGTCGTCTCAGCGAGGGCAGAGGCAGCAGCGGAATGCTGGGCTTTCTTGATGCTGGTTCCCTCTGCCTCCCAGTGCTGATCTCCCAGTGTGAGCCTCACTGAGAAAATCTGATAAAGGCAGAGTACAGAGGAAAAACAGTAGCACGAATCAGTGAGAAATGATGACAAGAGCATAGGTGAAATCATGTCATAGGTTAGTTTTTAAAGGTTATTCTCAACGTACCTTTGAGTGAGCTGGTCCTTGCTCACAAAGCAGCTTATACTCAGGTTGGATCTTATTGAAACGGGCTAACTCATTCACCAAACACATGGGGGTCTTCTCTTTAGGGTTTGCCATGTTAGATACTACAACAACACAAGAAGATCCAAAAAAGATCAAAAAGATCCAAGATCCACGATTATTAACACAACCACAAAAGATTGCTCCTTTGCCTAAAAATCTGAGGCTGAATACGTGGACAGTCTTGAGAGAGATATGCAAAAAAACAAATGCTTGAAAAGACATTTGCATAAAATCTGAAATATTTCGAAAGACTGGGACAACCAGAGAGGCCTCCATTGACAGGATGGGGATAGGCTTTAGATACAAAGTATTTAACAAATACACACTGTGCACTTTAATTAAATAAAAAAAAAAGAAAAAAAAACTAATTAACATGCAGCATGCATTTAAAAAAAAAAAAGAAGGAAAAAAACTAATTAACATAGATGAAATTTCCAAACACCAATGTTAGGGGCTAAACAAAAGTTAGCACCTCACTATTCATACAAACTATATATTTGATGTAAAAAAAAATGAGAATCAAGCTTTTTGAGCAAAAAAACAAACCAAACCTGTGGTGGTATTGTAGGGAGTGGCTGAGCCCGCGGGGAGAGCAGAGCTCCTGATGGGCTGGCTGGCGCTCTCCGAGGGTAAGGTGCCTGAGGCACAGGGGATGCTGTAGCCAGGCTGTGGCTGCCCCAGCTGCAGTGGAGCAGGGGCAGCAGGCATGGGGCTAGCTGGACACTGAAACTGGAGCTGGGACATCCTTGTTGGTCTAACTTAGTAAGCTGATGTCAAGATAAGACTTTTGCAGTGCAGCAATGGTGAATACCGAAGAGGGAGGAACTGTTGATTGAGGAGGTCTGAATGTTAGCTCTGCCTGTGAAAAGAAGATATAAGATAAAAAAAAAAAAATATTTTACATATTGAGCTAAATTATTCTATTCTCTATTTATCCAGGTTTTCTTAAAAAAACAAAACAAAACAAGCCCCAAGAACCTCGTGGGAAAAACAATGGGTACACCTTGGATGAGGCTGTCTACCACAGGCATGACAAATAAAAACAACCACGTTCATATCTGTGGACATTTCAGTTTAGAATTCACACAACCTGAATGTGTTTGGAATGTGGGAGGAAACTGATAAAGAGATGGGGAGAACATGCAAAACCTACACAGAAAGGCCCCCACTGGCTGGATCAGGTTTGAAACCAGCACGTTCTTGCTGTGAAGCAACACTGCTTCCCACTGAGCCACTTTGCTTTTGCACCCTCAATTTCAACTTTTAAACTTGAAATTGATACATCTTGCACTATTACAGTGTTATGATTGTTAAATTGAAATAATACCATATGAATTTAATGCAAAGTATGGCATCCGACAAGTGCCAACAATATTCTGCCTCACAGGGCAAGATTTAAAGTATAATAATTGATCAACATGAATTTCTAGATTGCATAATGCAGCCAGGAAAAAAACCCTAGGCTACAGGTAAAGCAGTTTTCTCACTATCTGACAAAATGCAGCATAATGTGTATTATGAACATTAAAATGAATGTTTTAATTTAGCTCAGGTTTCTGCGCTGCGATCATTTATCACAATTACAAAATCGTTCTTTGTTGAGCCTCTGTGCAAAATCCGCTCATGAAAACATTTTGGTGAAATATTCCGTCTGACGCAATAGAGAGTTAAACTGATGATTTCATAATGACTTTCCTTCGAGCTTTATGCATTCATTTACAACAAGCCATTCACTGGACAGCACTGCCGGATAATATGACAAGACTGGTAAACTGCCCCCTCATAAATGGCATTAACCACATTTATGAAGGTCCCAAAAATACTTACTGCTGGAAATAAATAAATAGACAAATAAATGTACACCACAGGCTGTGTTTTGCGCAGGAGTTAATCCAGCCTATCAATATTAGAAAAGAAACTTTATTAGTCAATAAAGTCAGTCAATGACAACCAAACAATGCCGACCAGGTGGTTGTCATGAACAATACTGCATGTGATGTTTGACAGAACCAAACCAACTAGAGCTAAAACAGCAAAACATCATCCCCGTTGCTAGTTTGGCTACACTTGATGAGATTTACTAACATTTTGTTCCGGTTGTCATCAAAGACGCTGCTGATGCAGAAACCTAAAAGACTATTTTTGTTGTCTTCCAGGGTGGAGGGTTGGGAGGTGTCGATCCCTGTCTGGGTTTTGTGGGGCCCTTGGAGCCTCTGCTGACTGTGAGTCGATAATTAAAACTCTTGTGCAATGATTTAAAATGCGCCTTTAGCTATCAGACATAAGGTGCAAAGAAAGACATCACTCGGGAAAAGGGTGTTAACTTTAATATTAGCTAGTTTTATGACAAGATTCACCGGCAAGCTAGCTAGCTCTCAGAGATACGAAGCCTTGACAGCTCGCACACGGGAGTATCTCCCACTTCATCTGACTTATATATTTCCTAATAATTTGATCATCTGAGGGAAAAAGTTTCTAAAGCGGGCATTACTGCCGTTAAGACATTAACCGGCTCCTGAAGAAATCGGGCCGCCGGGTGGATATACTGACTCTCCCCCTGAGGACCACGTTCGCTAACTGGCTTACTAGCTACTGTGGCAGGGATGGATGGAAATAATGGGACAACCTCTGCAAAAAAGACGAACCCTCACACTCAAATCGCTGTAGCAACGGTGTCTCCAGGAGCATGCACTATCAACCCATGATCAGCAGCACCTGACACGTTTTGGTTTTGGTTTTTTTTTTTTTACCTGAATCGAGTAAACGTCTCATGTTAATTCTCAGGAGTCTGGAAAGAGCCGGTGAAACTGCTAGCTAGCTAGAACCCGACACCCCGACTAGCCACGGCATTAAATAAACCTCACCTCGTCGTCCCTTTCGTTCAGTTTTTTAGTTACTCCATAGGACCCGTTGCTCTGCTAACGTTTGCTTTTGCTAATGGCCACTTTCAAGGGTCAGTCTGTGTTGTTTTTATATCAAAATGCGGGCGGTGAGGAGGTGGACATTGGGAGGACACGGCAAACACTAAAGAGAATGGCCCTAGCTTGACTCTCTCTTCAGGAAATGACATCCACAGAGAGGAAGCGCTTTCAAAATAAAGCAGGACTGGGTGGGCACCTCATTTCTTATTGGCTCGAGCGAACACAAGCACGAATACACATGAACAATAAGAAAAACAAAAACAAAAGCAAAAAACGTGTAAACAGGGTATTCGGACTTTTATTTTGGAAGTAACAAGGAGCCAAAAAAAAAAACACTGCTTTTTTTTAAGCACTATTAATCCAAAAAGGTAAAAAAAAAAAAAATAACACACAAATAACTATCAAGCTCATTATGTTAGCTAATAAATATAAAAATGATCATGATTCGCTATAAAATATTGCTTCTATGTTCTATAATCCTTCCTAAATTCTGCAGTTTGAGGATAAAAGCACTGAGAGAGCTGGTTATAGTGGTTCGAGTGTCCTGCAAGTTAAAGGTTGTAGGCCTGACAGATGTTAAGAGAGTCTCTCAGCATCAGGTCACGCAGGCGCCATAGTGCATCAGCCATGGTGGTGTGGGCTCCTTTGCTCTTCAGCCAGTGTGCTGGCAGTCTGCTCTCCTGCTCTTTGGTCAGGTGAGCATCTCGCCTTTGAGCTGTTATGGAAACACAGGGTTCTTGATTAAAGTACATTTTTTAAACAGGAGAATGATGTTTACTTTTGGGAGCACAATGACTTTCTCCATTTTTTCATTTTACATTATTTTAAAGCCATTAAAAAGAAGAGGCACTTAAACTGAGAAACATTCTATGGAGCATAAATTGAGATTCCCATAAGAAAATAAAGCAGTAGTTTATAGATATATATTGATATCTTAAAATACTTGTATCTATCATTTGGTTTATATATAACATTAATCACATTAACAGTAACATCAACCACTTGAACATCAACACACCTTGACTGAAAAAAACATGCTCTTAAAAGGTATGAAGTTAGCATTTTAACAAGTCGTACATTAAAAGGGATATTTAAGAAGTAAAAAAATATTTCCTTTCAATACTGTGTTAACAAGAACCCCTGCACACACACACACACACATACACAAAAGACAGACATACAATTACTCCAGAGAGATGTTAAGTAAAAACAAAACAAAACGAAAAAAGGACCAGTTGAAATACACCACCTTTAAGTGTTTGGTCCCACTTGCTGACAGTTGCGGACTCTGAATTCAAGCCCTCAATGTATTTAAGGTAGGCCTCCGAGTGGAGCACCCGCTGTGTCTTTGGTGGTGGAGCCACAAACATGGGAGTGGTGGGCTGCAGGTGTGAGGGCTGGCCTAACTGGCCCTGCCCTGGATATGGAGGAGGAGCATGCTGCCCTGGGCTGAACACTCCGGGCTGCAATCAAACAATGTCAGTATACTTTTTAGCACATGGACAACATGTAGAGTACTGAATTATATAAAATAACACCTCATATATGAGAAATATGCACTGTATAAGAACTAGCCATAAAGCATTTGTTTTCTCATTCATTCATTCATTCATTCCATCATTGAAAACTAGCAGCATGACTAAAACTGCACATAAGTGAAGATAAATTATGCAGGGAAAAAAATGATTATTAAGTATGTTAACTCAACATATACCCTTATGTCCAAGTATTTTCTGGTCAGGGCCTCACCTGTTGCATAAAGTTTCCTTGTGCAGGACTTCCTGCCATGCCATTCATACCTGCCCCCATCATACCTGTTAAATGAAAATGTTTAGTTTCTGTGCATTTAGTAACTGCGGTAAACTCAAGCTGATTTGTTTTATGTTATGATCTACACCGGTGTTTACAGTGACTTATGGAAATGTTTTTGAATATCAGCTGAACGTTAGTTTGAATATCAGCTGAATGTTAGTTGTTTGGTATCAGTTTTCGCATGCATTATATCTGTGGATGTGTATGTGAATCCTTTATATTTTAGGTGCGCGATGTGAGAGCACAGAGAGGCTGTTGAAGACCAGAGAGCTTTGACTACTCAGTGACTGGGTCAGGCTGTACAGCCTGTGGACCAGGTAAACCCCTCCAGCAGGAGAGACACGACTGCATGTGACTGAGCAGGTGTGGCTAGGACAGTGGTCCTTACCCTGATGAGGCATGCCAGGGTACCCAGGCATACCTTGCTGGAGATGGTGAGGAGGCAGGTGGGGCCCCCCTGAAGGGTGAGGTGGCATTGGTGCCACGCTCAACAAGCCCTCATGGGGGCCCTGCATGGGCATGTAAGGTGGGCCGTAAGCTCCCATCATGCCTTGGGGAAGAGGGCGAGGAGAGGACAACATTTCCATGCATAAGTGACATGCAGCTGACTCTAAAATAACATGCACTACTTCTGCACACAGTGGCCCGTTTCACACATGCACCTTGAGACAAAAATGCTCCGGCAGTATTCGGTGTCTGACTTGTTTTTCCATGTTTTCTCATGAGTAGTTAGAGGTCTCACAATGTGTCACTACAGCTCTAGTGGGAACAAAAACCGAAATATCCCAGCATAAAGCTTGCAAAATAACAATAAAGGTAATCATAATAACTATATATCTAATTGTATATAAATCCAATATTATTTGAAAATGTTTAAATAATAAACATAAGAAAAATAAACATTTTTAAACTTTAAAATTACCTCCTATTATCCAACTCCATTTTGTTGTACTACTATGCTGACTTAAAAAAACAAACTACGAAAACAAAAAAAAAAAAACCTATGTATAAAGTATGAAATAGGATAAGGAGACCGTCACTGAATTTTGCAGTTATAAGTGACCTACGTGTGAATGATAAAAACTACCACATCGACCGAATCTAGCGATGTTAAAGGTTCAGTATGTGAAAGGGGCAGGCAATAAAAATGGGTCTGAGAATGTTAGCAGGTAAAAAGCAAATCGAGCATGAAAGTTAAATGAATTTCTAAAAAAAGTTAATGGTTAAAAATAATCATGCAGTCAATGTCATGCATGATCAGATATGAAGCTAGTTATAATAGAACTATAACCATAAACCAATATGAAATAGTGGCAAAAGAGGAAAATTTTGCTTTACAAATGAAGTTTTGGGATAAATAAGTTTGAAATGGTTAGAAAATTAGAGGATTACGTTTTTTTTTTTGTTTGTTTTTTTAACAGTCCAGCCTCATTTCCCTGCTGCCTTGCTGGCAAACACTCGTGCTATCTCTGAGAGGGGTTACCTGACACAGGTGTCATGGTCTGGTTTATCATTCCCATAGTGCTAGGCGAAGGCACCACCCCCATCAGTGCCCCTACAGGGGTACCTGCTCTAGGGGACGCTTGCTTCTGGGGTGGCCTCTCACGCTCTTGTTGCTCCACTATTTTGGCTGCACGTTCTGTAAAATACAAAGAATATTAATTATTTATTTATTTTTAAATTATTGATATATAAAGGACTTTCATGCCCAGGGAGAACTTCTTCTCACCTTCATACTCAGCTTTCTTGGAAGCTTCGAGGTTCCTCCACTCAGTGCCCACAAGTCGGCTCAGCTCCCCAAAGGAGAAGTCTGGGTGTCGAGCTTTGATGACGGCTCGCATTTCACTGCTGAACAGGATATAGCCACTCATGTTGATCTTTCTCTTGGCCCCTTCCTTCTTTGATAAGCCCTTCACTTTAGGAGTGGTCTTCACGAAAAAACAAAGATACAAGTTAAAAAGAACAAACGGCTTGTGTGTTTGTGTTAATATTAACAGCAGGTGTTTGAAGCCTTTTGGTCATAATATTTGGGCTCGTTGGGTTAAGGTTTTTGGAGGAGTCTGGGTACCTGAGAAGGTGTGTATGGCATGATGTCCATATCACTTGCGAGTGGTGTTTGCATCTGAGGCATAGAAGGCGTTTCTGGGGCCTCCTCCTCATCATCCATATCTTCCATATCATCATCTCCATCTTCCATGTCTGCCAGTTTAACCTCAAGCTCATCTATCTTCTTGTCCAAAAAGGGTGATGCTTCCTTCTGCGGCACTATCAATTTTCTATGCAAGATTCCAGTGCAAGAGTAAATATAAATTCAGGCTGGAAAAGAAATTTGAAAAATTCAAATCTAAATAAGTGCTCTGGTTCCCTGACTAACCTGAAATAGAAGATCTCATCCTCCACCACTTTGGCGGAGTATGAAAAGCGTTTTAGGCCCTTGAACTTTTTCATCTGTTTCTCAGTCTCAATGTAGCGGCTCTCGCACAGCAGGACATCATCTTCTGAAACCTCAGTAGGTCTGCATGACAGGTAGTCCTTAAAGGAGGAAACCATACATTTGCCTGGAGAGCCGAGGGGAAGGATAAAACTTGTTTGTTAATGAAACTGCTGATCAATGTCAAAACTCAGACTAACAGTATGAGGGCACAAAATCTCATCTTAAAATTGCAGCTGTAATATCACTTAAAAATGATGGGTGAAAGGAGAAGTTGGGCATTTTGTCAAACGTACTAATTCCCTTTCTAGTGTAGAGCTGTGTTAGCATAAAAACAATGGCAGATATAAACATTCTACTTCAACAGATGAATTAAAAAATTTTTCCTGCACAGTGAAAGTCAAAAATCCAAGGAATGTAACTACGACAAAAACCCATTTTTGGGTGGAGGGGGTCTTAATGGAAACTTGGAGATTGATATCACTCCTTTTCTCTAACTCTGCCAAACAGCAAATTAGCTTATTTCCAGTTGTTCTAATATTCCTCTAGGTGCATTACATGAAGGATGGATTGGCTCACTGCTAGGTGTGAACACAAGTTCTGGGAAGCAGTACCTATGACACAGGTCATGGGCAAGGTCTCCTCCAGATTGCTCAGAAACACTTCTCTCTTGTAAAACATCTTTGTGGGCTCGTGCTCCGTTTCCTCAGGATGGATAAAGATGGGTCCAAAGAAAAAAGTTGTTCCATTCTGCACCCACAGCTTCTCTATCCTGCAACCCCGTCAAGGGAACCACATCACCATCAGTTAATAACTGTATAATAATTTTATAGCATCAATTCACATTAGACCTCCTTTAAACAAGAGCCCCTCTTACAATAAAATATATTTCCCACCTGGCAACCCGTGGCTTTGACAGACCATGTGACTGGATGTAAACACAGTCCCCCACTTTAAACCACATGTTGTTGTAGCGTAACTGTTCATAGTACTGACAGCCGGGCTCAGCTCCACTCATCTCCATAGGGACATCCTCTCTCTCCTAAATGAATAAACATGCACACACAAAGTGCGTGTTTACATCGTGACAAACAACCTTTTATACTTGGAATTAACTATTCCACTGCCAACAAGCTCCTTGTCAAGACATGCCTGCAATCTAAGGGTTAATTAATCCACCATCGCCAAGGCCACCCGACAGCGTTCTTGCTTGGTGACAATATGCTCTAGATTTTATTTTCTTTTTCATTAATACATGGACACCAGCCTTATCCTTTACAATGAATTTGGACTACTCTCCTGAATCTGCTGGCCTTTGGGATTAAGCCAAAGGTAGTGAAATACTGAAGCCTAGCGCCATGCCCATTATCTGTGCCTATATTTCTGTCTTGTCTCTTTTTATTTGCTGCTACAATGATCCAGTTTCCATAATATTAAAAATAACCAGGTCTAAGGTCTAACGGGTTCTCACAAGATTACGAGAAGCTTGGGGAGACTATAGGACATTATTCAGAACACAGTCCTCTAGTCAAGGACATAAAGTATTTCATCATAACTTGGACAGCATAGTGTGTTTTGCCAGGTTCAAACTCTAGAAAATATAGTGTCACCTTACCTTGTCCACAAAACTACTGCTTTCTGCATAAGAAATTGCCAGTTTGTCCTGATCAGGCTTGGCAAACATGGAAGCTACACGGACAACAGGCAAGGGCATCTCCCGTGGGACTAACTTCACAGAGCTCGAGGGCATGGCCCATATCTTTATCTTCTTGAAGGACTTGTTCCTGGCAGCGTAGCGGGATTCACAGACATAGACATCCTCAGCTCTGTAGCCCTCGGGTTGCATTTTGAAATAATCCTAAAGAAACCAGAAAAAAAATGATTAGGTCATGACCCTTGTGTTAAAATGAATTAGCAACTGTTTTCTATGTGGTTCTGTTTTTGTAGAGGGTCTTACCTTCACGAACATAACAACACATTTGCCCATGACTTTACTGATTGGCACTTTGTTGTAGTAGTCACTCTTGAAGACCTCTTTTTCGAGAAACTTGCGTGTGGCCAGGTGGAAGGTCTCACTGGGCCTGTAGAACCAGCAACCATAGAGCCACTTCTCACCTTCAAATACAAAAAAGAGCAAAAATTCAATACAAGATAATAAGAAATTTTACATTATATGTCAAATTTGCAAACATTTCAATATTTAAGTAAAATAAAAACCAAACCACTGTCTAAAAGCAGTTTATAACCTTCTCATAATAATTCTGAAAACTGATTGTGACTGCAGGGCATCATAAACATTTAATGTCAATTTAATGTCAATATAATGTCAATATTGTATGTATCCTGATACACATGAATCGTGGCCAACTGATTATTTGTAAGTTGCCAAAAGAGTTTTTAGGGTGTTACCTGCTTCATCTTCCCACAGACGTTCAATACAGACAATGTGTGGCTTCAGGTTCGGCTCCGACGGCTCCACATAAACAAAGTCCCCCACATGGTAGGTGCTATTTTCAAAGCTGCAGTCCTGACTGTACACACGCTCCATCTCTGACTCTGACTGCCACGCTTCTCCTGCTAGGTCCTCTGCTTTCTCACTGCCTTTGGCCCAGAAAAGTATATTGAATTCAAGTCAATACCACATCAATATTTTTACTTATTCTTTAAACTTGTGTATTATGCCAACAGTTCAGATACCTTTATTTTCCTCCTCTTCTTCTTTTTTTTGCTTGTCCTCCTCAATCTCTTTGGGAATTTTTTCTCTTTTTTCCTGCTCCACATCACTGTGCAGGTGTTTTAACGTGTAGTTGAGCGCAGAGGACAGTAGAATCTCTCCATTCTTGCATAGCTCATCCCTGATCTTAATGAAAAACTGCTGCAGCTCCACTGCATCCTCAAATATCTCTGAGTCAGTCCTACAATTGTAAATAGATAGATAGATAGATAAATTTAATTAATCAATTAAATAAATATTGGAGACAGTAAAAATGTTGTTTTCATTTAGATTTTTGTTTCAATAAAATCTTGTTTTCACTTGTAACAACAGCCTTGCACACTCTTACAGAGAATGTTTTAAAGTATCAAATTTTTTATGCTTATCAGATAACAAAACAGAGCCAATAATTTTACTGATATTCCCTCAAAATTAATTGGCATACAAAACAAAAAACTTTTCAGAACTTTCAGAACTTAGTATACCTGTTTAGCCTCCGTGCTTTCTCCAGCACTTCAAACATGTGCTCCTGGAAAACATCCAGTCTCCTGTAGCGACCTCGGTCCATGTTCATCCTGATGACATCAAAGTTAAGTGGTGGCTTCTCAGGAGCAGCTGGATCCACAGCAGGAATCTCAGCCAGTGAGTCACTGTAGCATCGACCCTCTTCATCCTGGTGGCCCAGCACAGATACAAATAGGTTCCTGATCAGCTCTCGTACCAGAGGTCCCACAGCAGGGGGCCCAGAGTCCTCGCCTCCTTCCTGCTGCTTACGTGTCTCCAGCAGCACTCGGTGCAACACTAGAGCATCCCGATAGATCAGAGACTCGGGCTCATTGTACATACAGGCATTGTTGAACATGAGAGCAAAGTCTTCCACCAGGGCTTCAACGTCTTGGTAGCGACCAGCTGCCATATGACTTCGTAAGCGCTCCATATCAATAGGCCTCTTGATGGTAGCATAGTAATCAGGCAACTCGGCACGAGATGGCAGACGAAGGAAGATTGTGCTTAGACGCCGTCCTCGACGATCAGTGAAGTTTCGAACAGCATCATAGAGCTCATTCAACCTCTGCTGGAGAGGGGTGAGGTATTTGGACTTCTTTGGAGAAACGCCACTCTTTCCTAGATATGAGGACAATAATGTTACCGACGGCTGCATAAAAACACTAAATAGTGCACAGGCCTCTGCAAAGAAGTGATAATCCCTCAGAAAGCCTTTGTCTTCACATTTGCCGTTGTACGGGGTGTATGGCAGACTAGGATGGGAACGTTTGGACTGATGCTGGTGTGAGGGAAAAGACCATGGGATGGCAAAAAAAAAGCTTTCTCCCCTTTTGTGACCCTGAATGTGCCCTGCAAATATTTTGTGTTTATGTCTAATGGTGAAGACATATCCAATACTGAAAAATAAGGTTGAACTGATGGCAGTGCAAAAGAGTCAAGGGATTTAAAAATCTATGTGTTTCTTCCTCAGGGAAGTGCAGAGGCAGTCATCAAATGCCAGTGTTTGTCTCATGGCCAATTTATGCTTCTGTGTCAAACCTATGGTGTAGCCACCACAAGAGGCATGAGCATTTATACTTCTGCGTTGGTATCGCTCTGCAATTACACTGCCAAACCACTAGTTGGCCGTGGTGTTTACATGCCACTGTGATCAATTTATTCTACAATTTTGGGGAGTGCATGTCAGGCTACCTTATAGTCTACAGCATTGGCTATGGCGTAGCGTCCACGGCTACGCCGTAGCCTATGTTGTAGGTTTCATTGCAGAAGCATAAAATGGCCCACTGGCCAATAATTTCATACATTTGCTGGATTACCAACAAATAATAAGCAGACAATTTTTTTACTGTGAGGAATTACCTGGTAGTCACTTGATTTAAGCCTCTGCTAGTTCATTTTTAAACCATAATGAAAATGTTGTGCTACATTTTGAAAAATTGTGAAAAATAATGTCAAGTGTAACCAGCTCTGAGTAAATGAGTTTAAAAAACACTTGATATGATCAAATTTACTTAGTTTCAGTTTAGGAGATCCCACATCCTCTTCTTCAGGTGCAGGTCCTAACTCCTTGCGCTTGTCCTTCAGTATCTTCTCCAGAATATCAGCATCGTTATACACCTAGGTAGTCCAAAATTTGGGCGTGAGAAGAATTTAATTCATGGCAAGATTTTTATGTAGGATGCAATAGCAAAAAAGACGGATTCAAACCTGAGATCCCTCCTCATTGTAATGCCTGGCATTACGGAACATCAACTTCATGTCTTCCATCAGAGCTTCCTCTGTCGCATAGCGCTCATTGCGGATGTTGTGCTCAATGGTTTTCAGGTCCATCGGTTCAAGGATGACATTGTAGTAATCAGGGTAGTCCTTTTTGGATGGTTTAACCATAAAAAGATCACAGAGACGTCGATTGGTGCCTGCCTCCCTGGCCTCTGTCACCGCAGCATATAGGGATTTCATTCGGTTCTTTTTGACATTTTTCTTGTGGCTTAAAAAAAATTAAAAGTATAAAAAGGAACAAGCATGGATGTCAATACAGACTCAGTGAATGCAAGAACATAAAAAACAACTATTAAAAACAAGGAGGCTGTGTGTTGTTGGAAAACGACACTACAGATGCTTCTGTAGTTTGAGAAATAGCAAATGGTAATTTTAGAAAAATGAAAAACTTTCATACCTTTTCCTCTTAATGCTCCCTGCATCAGATGACATAATGCTGTCTCCATCCTCATCATCTCTCCTTAGAAGTTCCCTCTTTTTTGCCTGTGCGGACAACAAGAAAAAAACAGATTGATGGGGTAACTCAGTAGAGACCTACACTTGCTAATCAATCTATGTCTGCAAGGTACCCCACGGTCAAATTATGTCTTTTAGAATAATTTAGAATAATTAAGAAGTCATTACCTGCATGATTTGCTGAAGCCTGAAGGCCCGTTTGTAAATGCTTGAGTTAGGCATGTTGTAGCGCTTTGCGTTCTCAAACATTAGATTGAGGTCTGACTCCATCTGTTCCACACTTTCATACTCGCCATTCTTCATCTTTGCCCTAAAAAAAAAAGACACAAAAGTCATCTCTCACTTGGTGAAAAAAGTTGAATTCTTAAACATAGCGTCATACCACACCAGTAATGACATTTTAACTCAGTTTTTATCCACAATCGTGCCTTTTGACACAGTACTGACCAAATATATTGAATGACTGGCTTTTTCTTACCTGATTTGCTGCAGAGCAATGGGCTGTTTGATCTGCTGATAATAATCGGGATATTCCCTGCGAGAGGGAAGGTGCTGGAAAGGTTCAGAGAAGACCTGGCCCTGGTTATTCCTGGCGCCCCTCACAGCTTCATACAGCTGGAAGATCGGGTTGCTCATCTCCATACTGGAACTCTGACTCTCAGCCTCTGACTCTCCCTCGTCATAGCACACGGAGCCTGCCAACATTTACATGGTAGGCCATTACACAAACATAAAGTAACTTCCTCTGCTGCTTAAAACAACGATGCTTACCAGAGAGAACGGGGTCGTCTTCACTCTCTGAACCATAGTGAAGAGCTACATTGACACCAGAAAGCCGATCTCCCTGGCCAGACCTGCGATTTCTGAATTGTCATAGTAAAGACACAAGGCACACTTTATTTAAATCTTGAAGAAATACATTTTAGTGCCAGAGGATAATTTGCTCTTATTGGAGAAAAAGGTAGTACACCAATAACTATTATCGTTCAATACCTGATGCGAAGACTAGATTTAGTGGGTTCAGCATGTTCAAGTTCCGTTTTCCGCTGGATGAAGACCTTCTTTATGGTGTTTGCATCCTATACAGTAAGAGAACAGTTGTTAATATTTGAGATTTTAAATGTTGTTTAAAAAAAGGGACGAAAATGGAGAAAAAGAGTTCACCTTAAAAACCTGAGATCCTGGTTCATTGTATGTTTTGGCATTTTTGGCCATCAGGTCAATGTCCTTGGCCATTGCATTTACACCTTTATAGTAACCAATCTATGCAAATAAAATAAGTTAGTGCTGGTTATATTGAAACATCAGAAGTTTTGAATCAGTAAATGTAGTCAGGAAGTCAGTCAATTACCTGTATTCTTTGAGCAATTGTTCTCAAATCTATTGGTTCCTTTATAATGGCATAGTAGTCTGGGTAATGCTAGAAAAGACAGACAAATACAGAGTAATGAAATAGAGACCGTGACTGTGGACTAGTTGAATAAAAACAAAAATAGGAGATTTTTTTTTTAATGGGGCTTTACAATACTAAAATATCTTTGATTGGAATCAAAATCTCAATGGAGCAGAATGACGCATTCTCAATGGGTCATATATTGTATGCATTGGTACTAGAGGGCTGCAATTTCAGGGACATCATTTGAGGGCCAAACCCTCTTCAATGACTTACCACTTTGGAAGGCAGTTTCTGGAACAGTTCACTGACCAGATGCCCTGAGGAATCAGTGTGTGACACTATAGCCTCTAACAGTTGCTCCAAAACCTCCTTCAAACTGCCGGTTGGGGTCTAAAAAATGAATATTCACAAATTAGGTCTCCTATAGTATGACATCCCTTGTTATTAAAAAACAATAAACACATTTTTCAATGAAATGCATATGAAAAGCACATTAATCTAAAAAACATTGAAAATAAATATTTCATTCATTAAAAGTCACCAACCTTATATTTCTTTTAACTTTTAATATGTTACATAAAAGTGACAAACATAAAGGCAGGCAAGGCAAATTTAACAATTCATCTAATTACTAATATCACTTGCCTCATCCTCAGTTGACATCCCTGGATTATCTATTATATCATCACCATCTTCATCATCATCATCTCCTTCTCCGGGCTGCACAAACTCATTCCTTGTTTGCAAATAAACCTCCCACAGTTTGACTGCAGCTTGATACTCCTCACTGTCATTCTGAAATGTTGAATATAAAAAAGGAATATATAGTATCAGTTAAGATTGTCAGTGGATGTCCTTATACAAATCAGAAATAAATTCAAAGTTCCTTATGCAACACTGAATATGACTAATTTGATGGCATTATTAATTTCTTGTAAGTAGGTTATTAATAGCTATATCAGAAAAAAACGTACCGCATCAACTGAGATGAAAACATAGTAAAAATAGTAAAAAGAAACATTAAAAAAAACAACAGTCACAGTGCATTGTTTAAACAATTTCAAGAACAAATACAGTTATCTCAATAAGTAATATTTAAATGGTATAGATGATATAGTAACAATAGAGTAAAGCTACTCTTTTCTCTGTACCTTGTAGAATAATTTGGCATTGTTGAACATGAGCTGGAAATCTGCAGTCAGCTGCTCCACCTCATTATAATCTTCTGACTTCAGTTTATACTGAATTTTTGTCATATCAATTGGCTGAGATACCACGTCATAATAATCAGGCTGATTCCTGAAAAAACAGAAGAGAGCACAAACACCACGGTTTTACTCATAGTCCATTTACAGCATTTAACATCCTCCCACCTGTCAGCTTGTCAAACCACTGTATGAGACGCAGTAACATAGTAATACATGTCATGGTGGGTATTCATGTTAACTGCAAAGGTTATCTTAGCCAGTTTTTCACGGTACAATACCTTCTCTTTGGTACCCTTAGAAAAACTTCACAAAGTTGCCTCCCTTGATCATCCTTGTGGTCCCTGACAGCGTTGAACAGCTCATGGCATACAGCGATCTGGGGGGAGGGTCAAAACATTAAGTATAGATTCTTAATACCTGTTGAAATGTTTACAAATGCACAAGTGTGAAGGAAAAAGAAGATTCCACACCATTACGAGGTCGATAATACAAACATCGCTGCAAATAACGCAAATGAAGTACGTGTACCATATCTACGGGAGGAACACTGGAGATCCTTCTTCTTTTTCTGCTACTTCCAGGAGTAGAAGAGGAGGCATCGTCGAGGTCCCCCCCTCCGCTGACGCTGCTGGAGGGCGAAATGGCTCTTCTCCTCTTGGAGCTCGCTGACATCGCTTAACAACAAGCTGGCCCGCTAGCTACAAAAAGACAAAACAAAAAACAAAAAACAAGTTTAAACTCACTGTGGATTCTGACCCGATCGAGCCGCGACTGATTAAAATAGTCAAAGCGGACTCTGGCGTCCCTCTGCTCATTCATAACAAGAGTAAGAGAGTGAGCTGAAGCGTTAGCATCGCTCGACTGTATGACACAAAGCAAAGAGACGAGCGGCCGTTAGCCTATTATCCTAGCTGGTCGGTCGCCCTCCTTTCGACACAGCCAGGCTACATTTTATAAAGTTAACCCCGAAATGCATGCGAGTTAGAAAAAAACGAACAGGGAAACCGACTTCAAAAAACCAACCGTACCCCAAACGCAGCAAAGTTTGCCGTAGTTCCCTGAGCAAAAATGTGTAACGGCTAGTTGGCTAGCTACTGTTGTTTGAAAACTGCTGCCCGGAAGAGAAGTAAAGCGCCGCTTGAGACGGCGCTCCCCCTACAGTTTGGGAGAATTACTGCACCTACACAAGTGTGCGCGTACCATGGACAGTAGGTGCACGAATTGACAATAAAATGTACATTTTTTAATTGTAATGCTAGTATTAGTAGGCCTAGATGATTGGGCGTAGTTTTACACAGTAGTTTAAGTTTGTGTCTTAAGAAGAATTTCTGCCTTTTAAATCATATAACACTGTAGACCAGTCAACACAAGTTTGTTTGTTTTTTTTTGTTGAACTCCTTTTTAACAAAAGACAGTTCAACGTGCTTTATATGAGACAGGAAGGCATTTAAGTTGGTTGTCTGCTTAAAATTTCCTACATACTATACGTCAACAGGCCTACAACTGAATAGAGAGTCCCAAAGTTTCATCGGTGACCCCAAAAGCTGTGCATAAATTCAAGTGCCTTTATTTGCCCATTGAACAGGTACAGAATACAAGGGACGGCATGGTTTTCTATTTGATGCCACCTTGTTCTGCAGCCCATAAAGATAACATGGCCAGCCTCAAGGCAAGGGTGGACAAAATATCAGGAGCACCTGACAATGCACCAAAAATAGCTTAGAAGCATAAAAACTCTGCTTCGTGTTCTAATAAATCCAGTTTCTGGATATAGGTTTGCGCCAGTTTTTGGTGTAATATGGAATTTATTTGTAGTGTGAGGTGTTCATATCACTTATCCCCTGTAGCAGATTGAATACCATTTGGCTGGCCGGACTCCACCCCTCACACACCTCATATGGGCCCAGAAATGTGATGGCCTGTGTCCAGGTGCACTTTGGGAAGGATCCCGTGAGATGCTTTGAAACAAAGGCATCGTCCTAAGATTAGACCTTTAAAACCCTAAAAGGAGTTTGCAAAGGTCTGCTGGTTTAAAAATAAGGGACCAATTGTCTCTCATTCTAGGTCATATACATTCAATGTGAACCTAAAAAATACTTTAATTTTATACATGCAACTCGTGCGTTCTTTGTCAGCGCCGCACGATAAATTATTCACAGCGAAACGTTCTGTCTGTTTTTGAAAAGCCCTTAAAATCATCCTCATGCTCTGCCGCACCAAGAGCCCTCCTTCAATAAGTAAGTAAATAAATAAACGAATAAATAACGAGCTGTCTACGTCTAACGGCGGCCGGCTCGACTGTCACAGGGTGAACCGCGGATCACGTCGCTGAGAGAACAGTGAGTGATTTTATGCTGCGCTACGTCCACAGACGTCTGGTTTTCTTGACGTCAGGAGAAGTCTGAGTGGACCCGGCGCTGCGCACAAGCACAGCAACCACATCGCTCCCAGAGGGAAGGAGAACACATCGCGGCTGCACGTCTCCATTTAGGTACGTTTCTTGAATCCTTATCGTTTCTCTCTTTTATTCTATCACTTGCATCCTCCCCCGATATGCGCCGTCGGCCGTTGATTCTCTCTCCGAGCGATAAACCTCGGCGCGCCTTTCGTGCGCTCCCCCGTGTCGCACGTCTGCAGCCTCCCGGTTGAACCTGGGGATGCTGCCTTCGTTTGACTGCCGTACCCTTGAGCGCTGCAGCACGGTTTCGCGCACCCACACCGCCCGTGCTCTGCCGTTCGCATGCACCGTCGCCGCTGAGAAAATCGGACCCATTTCGGCATCGCGGACGCATTGTGCCGGGAAAAGCTTTTTTTAAATTTCCATTCATCCCGCTGCTTGTCATTCACGCCCTGCAGCCTTAATGCGAGGCAGGTTATCAAATGTTTCTCGGTGGAATACAGTTTCCATTTGAGCAGAGCTCTTGGAGCATTTGTGGATTCCTCTTTCTCTCTCTCCCTCTCTCTCTTCCTCTTTCTCTCTCTCTCTCTCCCTTCAGAGCAGCCTAAATGTTTAAAGCTTCTGATGTTAAATATAGCACGGGTCCCTCAGCTGGCATCTGTCTCTACTGACCATGCGTTTGTTTTTGCAAAGGATATATGATCCCTTTCTTATGACTGTTTCTGCTGCACTGTTTGTCCTACTTTAAAGCTTTTATTTGATGCTATCTATTGTTCCACAGCTTAGTGTCTGTGAAGAAGTTGGTTAAGTTTAGAACAATCCTCCAGATCAAAGATTTATTCAATTGAGTACACATGTGGTGGTTAAAACATAATTGTGTAAACTCTGAGTCTACTCAAAGTTTTTTTATTCTGTTCTTCCTGCCCCGTAGCTTTAGTGTGGCGAATCCAATCATCATTGTAGGATGCCTCTTGGAGAGGATGGAAATGGATGGAAAAAGAAGACATCTGACATCAAAGAACAATATGACTTCAAAGAAGTGCTAGGAACGTAAGTTGTATACTCTAAGTTTAGTGCTGTAATCAAGACGAGGCTGGATTACCCACTGGGCAAAATGAGAAACTGAACCAATGGCCCTCAGACCATCAGGGCCCCCGATCACTCCACTTTCACTGTTTGTCAGTTGGTACATCAAATTACTGGGATATTTTTTTAGGGAAAGTTGTCATTCTCTTGAAGTTTTCAAATAATTTTGTTTCCATTTATCTCCATTGGAACTGATTCCATTTCCTCCATTCGCTGGGCTGGTGGCAGAAATCTCAGCAGTGGACAACCCGAAGCCTTTGAAATGAACCAAAAACTATCTGCATAACTACACAAACAAAAACAAAATAACTACATATTGTGAGGATTGAACTGACCTTTGTGAAATCTGTTATTTATTATCAGAGATTTTGTTATTCTTACATGGATTACATGACGTTTAAATCATATTACCTCAAAAGAATTGATAAAGCTTTTTAGTCTGCTGTATGAAATTAACAGGCAAATGTCACCACCTACAGTAAAAAAATTTCCATAAGCCTGGTAAAACTGAGGGGTCAAAAGTGGCTTGTCACTTGTTTTTTTTTATCCATCTCTCTGTGTTGCTAAGGCTGCAGAATTTGAGTTTAGACTCTGGCTCAAGAAACTTGACTGACATGTTGGATGTGCCCTTCACTCGCACCTTTTTTGAATCAGACTTGTCTTGTTCTTGGCCACTGTAGGGTACTGACTCAACTGTTTCCCACTCCTCTGAAAGAAAAGTATTCAAAAATACATTTTTTCCCTCCCCACTCCCCGCCAACTCGACTCTCCTCTAAGAAGTACAAAAACATTAAAAGTATTTCATACATAAAAACAAAAATATCCATCATCCATTAGTTATACCGCTTATCCTTTGAGAGTGAAGGGGGCTTGACCCAATCCCGACTAACAGTGGACAAGAGGCGGGGTGCTCTCTGGACAGATCGCCAGTCAATCACAGGACTGACACTTAGAGACAAATGACCAGTCAAAACAAAAATATTAAAAACTTTAATAAATCTGGTTTAGGACATGGCTTAGATTTTGCCAATCCCTGACTGTCGTTGACCAAGAGCTTAAAAAGACATTGTGACTGGAACCGCAATTGTGTATGTATTTGCACATGCAAATGTGTGTGTGTGGGGGTATTTGTGGCCACTTGCATGCACTTGTGTTTGTTATTGAACATCACCACTGGTCAGTGTAGTTATTCTCCCGTCCTTGGGCATTACATCAGTATTTATGAGTAATTGTTTTTAAAATAAAAAAAAAGAACCAATCAGAACAAAATGACTTGGGCATCTTATGGTAGATTCTCACTGGTGACTATTGTAGTCATTTCACCCATCCTTCATTACCTTTTTTTCTACGTTGTATATAATATAATCCCCGATCTAAAATCAGTCCTTGCAGTGTAAACTACTGGAGTGGATACCTGGAGTGGTTGTACTGGCATCACAGAGGTGATGATATTTGGGCAGTCTGCCCTGCAAAGCTCTGATGTGGCTTTATGCTCTTGTGTAATGCACAAACATTTTTCTTTTTTATGAAAGCTGTGAAGCATGCACTTACACTGGAACTATGTGACGAAACTCAGTGCCTCTTTTCTTATCACACACCAGTTGTAAGCATACAGATTACAGTATGCAACGTGGTGATAGTAATTTTGAACATGAGCCATCTTGCCCCCCTATCCTCTCTGAATGTGTCTGTGGGAAACAGGTACGCCTCTATGTGATCATGTGATGACTAACTGGAGGTATGTAAGAGGAAGTTAAGTAAAAGAAGGCTTTTGACTGAGATGACACAAACCTGTTACTGCAATTGCTGCGTGCAATTTGCCTGAAAAGCTGTTGAAGCCCAAGTACAATACACCCATGTGAAATCTGTTGGCAACTTATATATTTCCTGTGGCCCTTAAATTAAACCTGATTACATTTTATTATTGCTGGACAGTCTGGAATCCAAAATAGATTATATTTACATATGAATTTTGATTTAATATGCCTCAATTTTGTAATACCCTGCAAATTAATCTTAAACCAGCGAGGGGAAGGATGCCTTGCAGATGGTAATGGTGAGGGCTGGACTCACACAGAACCTATGAAAGCATGCTCCAGGGGGACAGGACTGAGCCCAGATGGTCGAGGGACAACTCTCCGGCCCCCCCCAAACTAAGTACAAGTGGCCTAGCACATGTCCACCTGTGATGACACGAGTGTGCCATATGGAGTGTGGTTGTTTTCTCTCTTCCTGGAATCACACCTGCTTCCCCAGAGAGGTTGCACAGAATCAGATATTAATGACTGCAAAACTCTGGTCCACATCCAAAAAAGTGAAGCAGTCCTGGGTAGATGATGAGACTGCCGTTGATAGGTTGAGTGCTGTAGGAGGACTTCAGATAAGATTACATCAGTATGCGGCTCAGAGATGTGCATGCTTTGTGCGATGCACTTTGTATAGCAGACTGTATATTTGAGAATTCATGACTGCTGCTAAACAATGATAACTTCTGTTATGATTCCACCAAGACTTCACAGGAACTTAAAACAGTGACAGTAATTTAGAGGGATGATATTAAGGGTTATATAACAAGGATTGAAAGAGTCAGGTTCCATGATAGTATGTTCTCATTTTTCAAAAGAAAATAGAGAAAAAGCCGTAGTAATATTCTTTCCCTCCTGTCACTGTAGCTGGACCTGGCAGAGGGCAGAATTAATGTGTTGACGGAAAGCTCCTTATGCTCGGAGAGAAGATTACAGAGGAGCATTATCCGGGAATTCAGTGTGTGAAGTTAATTGATTTATGTTGCAACATTATATTCAGATCTGGCTAATCCTCAAAGTTCTACCTCTGTTTGGAGTCCTCTTCAGGACATGTTGTCCTTAAGGTAGGGTTAGCAGAGAACACCCCCCCTCCACACACACACACACACACACACACACACTCTTCTGTTATAATGATCGTCACTCTTTGATTGTACCTATTTTGACTTGTTATTCTCCTCAACACTTTTCGGCTTTAACAATGTAATATGCTGAGGATGAAATGAATGAGACGGGTAAACAGCGCAGTATATAGCTCTGATAACTCTTTTTAGAGTCTTCTTGGGCTTGTTAGAGTTGCGATGTCGCTTGAGTACCACAGATTGTAAAAAAAAGAAACTGCTGAAGGAGAAATAAAATGCAGAGGATGAATAAATATGTTTCTTATAAAAATGAATTTTGAACAGAAACATTAAAGGAGTAGTTTGGTAGTTGGGGAAAGACCCCCATTCCTTTCCTTATAGATAGTTACATGAGAAGATTGATACCATTCTCGTATCTTTAAATATGAAACTACTGCCTGAAGCCAGTTAGCTTAGCTTAGTATACTGTAAAAACTGGAAACTAGGGGAAACAGGTATTCTGTCTGTGTCCAAAGATAGCGAAATCCAATCAAACCTCTTGGTAACAGCACAGGTAGGGAGGACCCAAACGCAGACACACACACAAACACGCACACACACAAACACACACACACAGGCACACACACACAGGCACACACACACACACACACACACACACACACACACACACACACACACACACACACACACACACACACACACACACACACACACACACACACACACACACACACACACAGGTAAGGTCAGCCAAGGAACTTTACGACGCAAACTGAAGAGCATCACACAGAAAGATGGGTGGTCAAGCAGCAGGTATAAAGGCAGGTGGATAGGCACAGACAATAGGTTGCTACAACTGGGCAACTGACTGGGAACCAGGATCAGGCTTGATATCGGCAAACTGAGGAACAGACTTTGGAACAGCCTTGGCGTTGGCAGTGATGGTCGGAACAGGCAAAGACCAGTCGGAACCCAAACTCTGGAACAGACAGGTTGTCAGCATGGACCCCCGACTTAAGAGCAGATAAGATGTCGGCTGGGACTGGCTGACTCAGGGTCTGGCTAAGGGCGATATTGGTCCTGGGCAGCGGAGGCTCTGGGTAGCTGGGTAGCAACTTAGGGGATCGATGTCTATGAGATCCCCACACCCCTTCAAGGGGCTCTAACCCCTAGATACGTCTGAGCAAAAGCAAGGCGAGTCCCAATGAAAGGGGACTGCTCAAAGCCTTTAGGGTCGGGATCAGACAAGGACGTTAGCTAGCTTGGGGACAGGGACAAACAGGAAGCTAGCCGACTGGGATGCAGGCAGTTACCAGGCCCAGGTATCAAACACAGAGGAAAACACATTGGGAACAGATGAACCGACAAGGAGCTGGTGAAAATGGTAGGTTTCAAGAAAGAGATTGGAGCGATGAGGAAACTGGGAACAGGTGTGTGAGCGAGCAGCGAAGCCCAGGTGATTGTGAATGTTAATCAGGTGAACGAGTTGAATTAAAGACGGGAAGAAAGTCCGGGGACATCTGGCAGGCGGATGGAAAATAAAGGGCTGGGGTGCTGAAGCAATAAATACTGTCAGGGAGAAGTAGGCAGGGTTTGGAGACAGGGGCTGAGGACCAGACTGTGAGAAAAAATATCAATCTACTACTTTCCATGTTGTCACCATGGAGAAATACCAAAGTTGTTTTGTTTGTTTTTTTGAAAACGGAGGCATAACACAAGATGATACTCAGAAGATTGTAACTCACTCAGGTTTTCTTAAACATGATGTGGAAGCTTTCTTTACCTAGAGCGTTTTTCTTTAAAACTCTAGATAGAAGGAGAGAGTAAGGAGGCTCAACCATCACTGCAGTTGTTGTGAATGTGTTATTGCTGCCATTAGTGTCATTACTCGAAGTGTTAGCTTCTGTAACTCTGTCTTTCATACATGATGACATCATGTCTGTCATGTACGGTTTAATCAAATATACCTTGAAATTACTTTGACATATTAACTTTTGTACAGGGTTTGATGTTTTCATGATAATCATGCATAGACGTTAGTTCAGTCCTGTAGAGGGAGGCATCCCAGTGAGCTGCCAGTTTGTCTGACTGAAATGCAGAACATGTGACCAGTTAACCAAACAATTTCAGACCACAACACACGAGTAAAAAATGTTCAAACCATCCACAGCAGAGTGCTTCTTAAGTGTATTGCCGATCCTTAATTCTTCTTTTAGATCTATCCATCATTAATCTGTTGAGTTTTAGTTTCATGATAACATGAAAGTAACAGGAACAAAAAAAAACCAATGAGCTCAAAACAACAAAACAGGCAAAGAGCTGTGAAATCTGATGCTGATTCTCAGTAAGAGCAGCAGTACTAGTAACCCTTTTATGTGGTCCTAGTACTATTTGTTTCATTATCAAATTACATATTGTTTAACTGAGGATATTTAAACATACGGTAGACAGATATTTGCCACATGATAGGTAGTTAAATGTTGTATGCAGATACAGAGGATAACTAAAAGATGAACCTTAAATTGTATGGGCACTGTTGAGAATTGCATGGGTCTTTGGGGAAAATGACATTAAGACTCTGTGGTAGTAAACACTGGAAAGATCTCGTGTTGGTTGGTTCGTTTATAGGGAAAAGCAAAACTTAAGAGGTTTGAACTACACAGATCTGCAGCAGTAGATGAGAATATACATTTGTACTATTGTTAGTTAATGGTCCAGTCCCAAGCTTTTTATATGAAAATAGAATGTAAATTTCCTAATGTAAAAATGGATCTGGAGATTGGTTGGAATATGATTATACTGTTTGTCTGCACATTATCCGCACATACACTCTTCTCTCTTTGTCTCTCCTTGAAACACACACACACACACACACACACACACACACACACAAAATGGATTAGACTAAAAAGAGAAAGCTTTTTTGGGAGTTGGAGACATGTTGGACTTGAAGGGAATGGTTGCATCAGGTAAGATCGATAGACTGATGGATGGTCGTAGCTGTCTGCAACAGGTCCAAGAGGAATGATTCTGCTTGACTGATGGTACATCTCTCTAAAACAAAAAAAAAAACAACATTATGAATGACATTTGCCATTGCAGCAAACATTTGTCATTGTGAGTGAGGAGCACTGGGCTTTAATTACATCACATTCTTGATTGTGTACTTAATTATTGTGCAAATGGTCCAGAAGCCGGTTGCACCCGCTGTTCATAATTTCTGACTTAGCCTATTTATAATGTCAGCAAACCTATTCCCTAGAAATATGCTCTAATAACACAGTTTGGCCAGTGATTACAGTCCCACCACAATGCAACTGAGAAAACAGTTTAGTTAGGCTATATATGAATGTAAATTCTGGGAAACAAGGCTGACTGATAGTGTTTTTACCATGAAGTTTTATGAATCACTAAAGTAAAGAGGGCTGTATCACACAAAGTATGTCTTACACAAAATGTAGTTGTTACTAAATATTTACAACCAGTAATTGCCAGGTATTTGAAGCTAATTAAAGAAACTGACAAAACTTTCATTAGCTTGCTAATATATGAGTGAAGGTTAATTTATAATAGCCTATAGCAAGTCAACATGTCTGAATCAACATTTGATAAAACGTGTTTTAATAATGATGTAAACTTGGAAAATTTGAAATTTCATTCACAGAAATAGCACAAATTACCTTAAATTATAAAGTGTTATTCTAAAAACATTTTGTTAAATGATCTCATCATGTTAGTGAGGTTAGCATAACCTTTCTAAACTCCTAAGTCTAAAAGATGCTTACTGTGCATAAATAAAAAGAAAGTCCTGAATACATATACAGATATTTGCAGTTAATTTTAACATACAGTCTCATTTTCTCCATTAAAACTCTAATTTTGCTACAGCTTGTGATGGTACAGTGAACTTGCATAGCTGACTGCATTTGATTGGATGGCGTTCGCAACTGATTTACATATTTTACTAAGGTCTCAACTAGCCAACACATTTCTTACATTTTAATGGTGTGTCTTAAATTGCTGGCTCGAAGCTAACCAGTAGCTACTAAGCACTAAGGAAGAATTTTATACATAAAATTTGTAAAGGATTTTCAACCAAGTCTGGGACAACTGTCAGGAGAACCCTTGAAGACATGGAAGACTGAAATAAGAGCAAACTGATCATAGTGAAAGCACTGACAGATGATGTGTGAATCAATATTTGCCCATATGGACAGTGTATTCATCAATTTCTCTATCTGTCTATCTAACTGTCTATCTACCTGTTAATCTTCTATCTAGCTAAAAGAGTTTCAGTTAATCTGCCGTACTGACAGACGTGTCAGTTATGATTCTTGAGACCAATGACTCATGAAACTTATTTATTCTAAACTGTTAGCATCTTAAATTAACGTGGGTACAAGGATTAACTTATAGCATCAAATAGATAAAATGATGTGTCAAGATTTCAGTGGCCTGTTCCTGATCGCTGGTAGAATAAAAGAAATGGTATATTTTTATTTGAGACTGGAGCAACTTAAATCTATAAGGCTAGACAGTAACATAAACCAATTTAACTCATGTCTAATGCAGCGATGTGCACAGTAGCGTTTCACAAAATCTCATTAGTTCAGAGTAACAGCTACAGTAGCTTCCTCTCTTCCTTCACCCTGTCTTCCCCTCCAAAACCTGCTGAGAGCCCACCCTACTACGTCTCCAAGGAGAAATGAGCAACTGGATGGTTAATTACAACATGTCTCACAGCAACAGTAGAAAAGTGTGTGTGTACATCTGTGTGTGTGTGCATACATCCTCTTCTAGCTCTTTCATTTGCTCTTAGTCATCTTGTCCCTCAAAAAAATTGGGTTTAATGACGCAGACGTATGGGTCCAAGTATCTTTTCAATCATTGGTCTTGCCACATGCAGTGTTTCTGACTCATTTCTATCAATTAATATTTAATTTCTTGGGATTTTTTTCTGCAGTAAGTAGTGTCAATAATGTAGTATAAAGTATCAAAATTTGTAATTGGATGTTGGCCATAAAATGCTTTAAATTGCACCTTTCCTTATAAATATATTGTTGAGTCATCACCATCCTCTGTGGGACCGTGAATATCTTTCCAAAATTTAATGGAAATCCATCAAACAATTGCTGAGTTTGGATCAAAGTGGTGGATCAAGAGACATGACAATTTCTGTAGCCACGCCCCTAGCATGGCTTTAAAACAACAGATAGCTGGATTTGGGGAATATTATTGCTCACATTGCATCATATTTTAGAAACAGTTTAGGCTCAAGTGAACCTGATGCAATTTTTCTTGTCCTAAATTGGTTCATTTTCAAAGCTAACAAGCAAAGCTCCCTCTCCAGCTAAGAAAAAGTATAGCCGATATGCTGTTTTCAGTGAGGATTAATTTTTCAAATTTTAATAATATATTCACACATCAGTCATCATCTTTAGCTGTCTGAGTCCTAGTGTCAGCCCACTGACTCTCCTATTTTTAAACAGCCAATAAGATTAAATAAATTGTTACTGACCGGTAATAGAAGTTTAGCTCTCTTGACCTGCTGGTGAAGCCCTGGCTGTAGAATTTGCAGACTTAAACCCATTAAAATGCTTTTATGGGTCGAAGGGAACTGGAGCTTTATGTGATTTTGCTTTGAAATTATTTTAAGGAGCCTTCTCTCGCTCTCCTCTCTTTCTGTCTGTGCTGGTTCGTTGAGCACAAGATGGCCACGGTACAAAGCCATCCCAAGGATTACCGCAGATTCACACTGAGCATTTATTATGAAAGGATGATGGAAAAATTTCACATTGGGAGGAGGGTTACTGAGAGACAATCGGGTTGCAACAATCACTCTTCAGCTCTATACTTAGTGTTAATAACCATTAAGAGCAGAATAAACATAAAGTTAGAGATGTTTGCCTTCCTATCATATGGTTGCTATTGGAAACAGCACTGTGAGGTCTGCATCCTTTAATTTAAGGTTGCAGAAGTTAGGACTGAGAACTCCTCACATGGTTCACAGTTTGGCAAATGGAAAAGAAGACAATATATTTACTATGTTGAACATCCACCATGTATTGCATGACAATGCTGTTTCAAACACATGTAAAGGATCCCTGTGGTTGCTAACAATGTTCATGCTTGCAGGCCTCCTCCCGAGCTCCCTCCCACGCTCCTGTGGGGAGACTGTGTAAATACACACTATTCTCACTCTCATCATCACCAGACCATAATCCATAATGCAGTCTAGTCTCCTTCAGAAACAGCCACACTACATTCACAGCATTTATTATTGAATGGATTAAAATAGTGTCTTCTTTTTAAAGCAACTGCTCTTCCTATAACTGTCTGTATGTCATAACTGCTTCACCGCCCAAACCTTATCTAAGTCCCCAAAACCTCTCAGTAATGTCACCATTTTGAATTATTCAACTAAACACCACACACACACACACCTATGCCATCCAAACACACCCAGATGGTTGAATGCAGTGTGTTAGGAAATCGTTTTTAAAAAGCGCTAGTGTTAGGGATAGGGTTAGGGTTAGGTGAGGGACGGTTTCAGGAGGCCACGAAATATCTAAGAACTGGACTTGAATTATAGTGAAAATCAACCAAAGAAGAAAAGCCTTTGGACTGGAAAGATTTCCCATTATTACCTTATTTTTTTGTCTTTTTTCAGGCCATCATGGCCTGTAGCCAGGGAAGAATGAGTCCTACTTTCCCTTAGCAATCTGATCTTGTCCATTTCACCCCACTCTCCCACACATTTCTCATTCCTTCTCTAACATGTGCATATGTGTGTGTGCGCGTGTGTGTGTGTGCTTGTGCATGCGTGTGTGCGTGCGTGCGTGCGTGTGTGCGCGTGTGTGTGTGTGTGTGTGTTTCCATCATTGTTTTAGGGGAGCTTTCTCTGAGGTGGTTCTAGCAGAGGAGAAGAGGACCCAGAGGCTGGTGGCCATCAAGTGCATCCCCAAGAAAGCGCTGGAAGGCAAAGAGAATAACATTGAAAATGAGATCGCGGTACTACACAGGTGATGCCACCAAAGGCACTTGCCATACTTCAGCCATTATGTCCAGCAGCAGGAATCAGTCAGCACAGCCTCTTACAAGAAAGCACGTATAGACGCAGCATATATTGTATGCAAGGGGTCAATTGAATGGGTGACTAAATGCATGGTGTCAGTAGAAACAGTAGGATTGTGCACCGGAAATGTCAGAAGCGAAGAAGATAGACCTATTTTTAGTGTCCCTGTTGCCAGGGCAACAGCACACAGAGGCGGAGATGGTGTGGAGTTCCCCGCAGCAGTGTACTGAAGAAAGAGAACGAGACATAGAGGGTGGAGATTTGGGGTAGGGGGGTAAGGTACTATAGCAGGAGAAATATATGGAAGAATGGCAGGAATGGAGTTTGGTCAAACGTTTAAAGTCACCACTGGATAGATAAGAGAGCGATGAGAGCAAGAGACATCGCGGAAGTGGAAAAATATCTGAGAAAAACAGAGAGAGGTTCTCTCGTCCTAATAAAAGTCACATTAGCTCCTCTCAGCTGCTGCTGTGTTAAAGTGATTGTGAGTTCATATGCTCTCGGCTCAACTCGAGAGCTCAGAGAGATGCTTGACCGTCTGTTGGTTGGTTTATAACAATGAATGATCCAAATCTAGTTCTTGTGTGTGAGAATAGCATTTTTCACAGCCATTCTATCAAGCCCTTAGCTATAAAATCCAAAGTGGTTCTCTGTTAATGGTTTCTGCTGCCAACACCCGTCACTGTCATTTTCAACAAGATGTAGTTGTCCATTAGAAGCTTTGCTGTAATTGAGTTTATAAATGTTGTCATTTTGTATTTTTGGGGAACGTAATTCATACTTATCTACTAAAGGGCTTTCCAAAAAAAAAGAAAAAAAGAAAGACAGAACAGCTCCTCTAAATCTGAATTATGCGGCAAGAATGCCATCTGGTGACCATTTGACAGTAAGCATTAGAGAAATGTGGCACATTTTAGATTGTAATGCGTTTTGACTGATGATTTTCTGTCCACCTATCTTCCTCAGAATCAAGCACACCAACATTGTTTCGCTGGAGGACATCTTTGAAAGTACATCTCACCTATATCTTGTCATGCAGCTGTGAGTTCTCCTTCCTCTTATCCTACACAAAGGCCAATTATATGACAGATGGCATGCATTTAAAATGGAAGTTTACTGTAAGTAAATATTTACTGGATGAATCTATTATTTGACTGACATAAAATTAATTGATGTGAATTTGTCAAGCAAAACTGCCATTGATTTTCTCAAATAACATCATCCTATGTCGAATATCTTTGGGTTTTGGACAGCTCGTTGGACAAAATAAGACAATTAAAAATGTTGCCATGAACTCTGAGAACTTGTGATGTCCATCTTACACTTTTTTATTTCTATCTACCTAAAGCTCAATAATTGGTAACTTTAGTCTCCAGAATCAAAAATAAAGTTCAGTGGGTTTAAACAGCACTTGGCTGCAAACATGAATGTGAAACGATTGATTAATTGAAAAACTGGTTAGCTTTATTTTATCATCAAATATGATACAAAATCAAAGCTAAAGAAAACACTCAATGTGCAGGACTATTCACCTTTTTTTTCCCAATGACTTCCACCTAACAGGGTATCCGGAGGTGAGCTGTTTGACAGGATCGTTGAGAAAGGTTTCTACACAGAGAGAGATGCCAGCCAGCTCATCCACCAGATCTTAGATGCAGTCAAATATCTCCATGATATGGGGATCGTCCACAGAGACTTGAAGGTATCATGGTTCAGGAAAGACAGAAATGTAACAGTAAAAATAATCTGGCCAGCCGTTGGCCCTTTTTCCCATTTTCAAACCCTTTTCTTTGACCATCCTTCTTGTGTTTGCAGCCAGAGAACTTGCTTTATTACAGTATGGACGAAGACTCCAAGATTATGATCAGTGACTTTGGACTGTCAAAGATTGAGGGAGCGGGCAGTGTCATGTCCACAGCCTGTGGAACTCCTGGATATGTGGGTAAGGCATTTATTTCTCCGGCTAACCAGGCTCTCCTCACCACCTTTTTCATGTGAGCTCAGCACTTGTCGTTTCAGCTGATATCCCCTTTTTATTCACTGTGTTGTGAGAGGCTCTTTCATCCATGACTGAGTCAATCGCAAGTGTTTCAGAAGTGCTCTCTACCTGTTTAACGTGACCTACCACATCACATGGTATTACTGGAAGGTCAAGATTACTTAAATTTACTCTCATTGCTGCTCATATATTTTTCCACTCAGTGCATGTGTGCAATGTGTGTCTCACAGCTCCCGAGGTCCTCGCTCAGAAGCCGTACAGCAAAGCAGTGGATTGCTGGTCCATTGGAGTTATATCTTATATTCTGTAAGTATGAACTCATTCATTCCTGAGAAACATTAAAAGCGATGTTTTTATAGTTTTGAACATGTTCCAATACCACTCCCTCAGGTTATGCGGATATCCTCCGTTTTATGATGAAAATGATGCCAAGTTATTTGAGCAGATTCTGAAAGCGGAGTATGAATTTGACTCTCCATACTGGGATGACATCTCAGATTCAGGTACTATCAATTACAAAAAATATCTTCAGGAGATCCAACATTGAAAAATAAGAAGTCAGAATGGACTATTACAATTTGGAATTTTTGTTGACAGCCAAAGACTTCATCTGTCACCTGATGGAGAAAGACCCATTGAAAAGATATACATGTGAGCAGGCCCTCCAGCATCCATGGTAAGAAAATCAAGAGATGTGTGGTGCTGAAACTATTTGTCAATTAGCTGATCAAAAGAATAGAAAAACAATTTAAATTTTGATTGAACTGAAATTAATCACAAGCAAGAGATTAATCGATCAAGACATTTAACTAGCAAAAGTTTGTAACATTCGATAGCTTCTTCTGATGATTTTTTGCTTTTAAAAAGTTTTATATCATCGCAAATTGATCATCCGTGATCAACGGTCAGTGATTGGAACAACTAATTGACATTTCAAAAATAGATGATGATAAATGATTAATGTATACAAAAGTTCTCCTAATATTTGGGTACTTTTCAGGATCTGTGGAGACACAGCTTTGGACAAGAATATCCATGAATCTGTCAGTGCTCAGATCAAGAAGAACTTTGCCAAAAGTAAATGGAAGGTCAGTGCCTTGGCTGAATCACAGCAAAACCTGCTGAAAGAGCAGTTTTAAGATTGGCAGGAGTTATTTTGTATGCCTTAGCTGTTTTTCTTCCTCAGTAGCTGGCAGACACAGAGGGTTCAGATTTTTTTCCCCTCTCACTCTCTGTGTCAATGTAGCAAGCATTTAATGCCACAGCGGTGGTGCGCCACATGCGGAAATTGCAGCTGGGCACTAGTCTCGAGGGACCCAGTCAGATAACTCCCACCAGTCCCTGCCATGGACTTCTGCTCCCAGAGGAAGAGGAAGAGGAGGAGGATGAGGATGAACTGGGGAACGGGGAGGAGGAGAGCTGTAAGTTATCAGTTCACAGTGAATGAGCAAACACTCACTTTTGAATCAATTTCAGGCTTGTGGTTAAACTCGTTAGGAAGGGAAATTCCATGAGAGTATGCGGTTAAAGATTAAATGAAAGCAATGGATATTGAAAATGGATGGATGGATGGATGGATGAATGGATGAATGGATGGATGGATGAATGGATGGATGAATGGATGAATGAATGGATGGATGGATGGATAGATGGATGAATGGATGGATGGATGGATGGATGGATGGATGGATGAATAGATGGATGGATGGATGGATGGATGGATGGATGGATGGATGGATGATGGATGGATGGATGGATGGATGGATGGATGGATGGATGAATGGATGAATGATGGATGATGGATGATGGATGGATGAATGGATGGATGGATCGATGGATGGATTGATGAATGGATGGATGGATGGATATATGGATAGATTGGTGGATGGATGAATGGATGGATGGATGAATGGATGAATGCATGGATGGATGGATGGATGGATGGATGAATGGATGGATGGATGGATGGATGGATGGATGGATGGATGGATGACATCGCACAGACTTGTGCCTCGCTCACATCATATCGGAGTAATAATTACCAGTTTCTGACAGCTAAGTAGAAATCACATCAACATTCAAGTTTTAATTACAACTGAGAAACATGGATTTTTCTGAGAGCTCTGATATATATCCGATACAGGGATACACAGGAGAGGGTGGGTTAACTGGGAATAAGTAAGCTTGTTAGTGAGCAGAGATGTGGCCCTACTCCTGAACCAAAGAGAATTTGATGCCAGAAAGGAAAATTTTGTTATTTGTTCTCTTATTCTCATTATTGTGGCAGTTGTAACATTTGGTCATGCTAACTTTGTACTTACCAATTATCTTGTAAATATGGGGGAAGCCTCCTGCTTCAGAAAAACAGTGAATATCAAGGCAAGCAACATTGGCCCCCAAAGGCTTTCAAATGAACAGATATTTTACATTACAGAAAAAAAAACTTTTTTTATCACTTAGCTCTGAGTCTGATCAAAGGTAAACACAGAAATTATTCGAAAATAAATCATTCTGTCCGTGGACACCAACAGATTTTCAACACAACTTCAGCTCAAAAAAATAAGGTTAACAACCTTGTAAATGACTTCAGTAAAAAAAACATTCTCCTCATAATAGCCTGCTGTATGATCAACCATTACACTAACCTTTTCTAATATCCTAAGAAGAAATAATGATAGGAATAGGAAGTAGATCCACAAGTATTTAGAAACAATAGCTAATTATGGTTCATGGTTGAAATGACTTCTGCCATATGTACATTTATCTGGGAAGCTTTCGGGTGTTCCCACTAAATGCTCAAATATATGTTGTTTTGTCAGAGTCACATTTTCCTATATCTCTACAAAGGAGACAGTGAGTGATTACCACACATGTCGTAAGCTATAGGTAAAACAGCCAAAAGTACAAGAATAAGACCCTATTTGAGAAATAGCAGAATTTCTTCTTCAAACTTACATTCCCTATTTTGCTCTAATATCCAGTGTCCCAGTATGAGGACGGCCGTCGCGGGAGCAATGAGGGCAGCGCAGATCGAGACAGCCTGAGGAGCTGCACCTACTGCTGCAGGCCAGCCAGTCGCGTCTGAGCACAACCTCCCATTGTCATGGTGACATTGTGTCCCCGGAGCGCCCAGAGCCCATCCGCCCAGTCTGGCCAGGAATGCAGAGTAGTTATCAGGAAGTCTCCACCAGTGTACTTCCACAGTGAGTGGGTCACTTTTATGGTGTGGAGAAACATACTGTAAGTCTTTGTCCAAAACCACATCCTGACTCAAGACACACAAGTTTTAATATTGTTGCAGAACAGTATGCTAGGCTGCTCCAAACGGACAGACAGTTTTTTTTTTTTTAAAAGGGCCAGTCTGCATGATTATCCTGAAATAAATCCTTTAGCAACCTTAGATGTAGTTGTCCCTTGTGCAGCTATAGCAGACAGCGGTCACTCGGCAGCATGTACATTACAACAAGTCATTCTGGACATTACCTTCAGGGAAGATTTAATCCTCTGAGATCTTAATCAAAGATGAGACAGTCTCTTCCATTTTTTCTGTTCTCACATTATCTGTCACATCTACCTCTAATCACAATTACTGGGTGTCGACATCCATCTGGGCCACACACGCTATATTACTGGAAGCTTTCTCCAAAAATCTGGCCAGACAGGGCACAAAGAAGAAGGGAACACTTTTTAAAGGGAAACAGTGCTGAGAGCTACTCCTGCATGCCTTTATACTCTTTACCCATCAATGTGACTCAGTCCAGTCACTGACCAAGTAGCTGTTTAGTTGAATAGAGTTAAACTTGAGGCGTGTCTTCACTGCTAATGCCACCTGCCCATTTGTTCTGTTTGACCACTCTTGTCTTTTTTTCCCATATTGTAATTATTAAGTGTTTCTGTATTTACTCCTTTTGTTTCAAGCCTTTTTGGAAAGGAGATAGTTGAAAGTAGAGGGGATAACTGGGGGTTGTGGACTCTATGTTCTGGCTCAGACTGGGTTTGTGAAGATAGGTTCTCACCAGGTATGTCTGCATGCTTCTGTCAGGAAAGCATCGAGATGTATGAATATCAAAAGGAGACTTTTTAAATTTTTTTAAAATTTTTATGGCTGTTCTGTTACCAGAGGCTCAAACTAAGATCCCTGTAACTTTGTAAGACACAAGTATCTGACCTTCCTCCCTGTGCGAGGAGAGTTATTTTGGAGATGCAGTTATGATGAGAATCCACTATGTGTGGGAAGAAAATGATCATAGTCATGTCTCACTCATCCTCCCTGTTCTGTTTCTGGCAAACGTCTAAATATTCGCCACCTGTCAGTCTCTCGATCTGGCTCGGGCCTGTCTCACACTGAGTCAGAGGGATCTCAGTCTGGGCGCTCCACCTGCTCTGTGCTGTGCACCTCTAGTGGAAGAAGTTTTGGTCTACTGTTTGCATGACCTGGTTAAATATGTTTACATGAATGATGATCAAGTAGTATAAACACACATGATTATTATTATTACTCTGTTGTATTGAAAAATGGTGTAATACTGTAATTTTGAGCTATATAATGTGAAGTGAGTAACACCAGAAGTAATGTTGTTGACAAAGTGCAACACAGCACAGTGGACTTCATCATTTGCATTGAGTATGATGGTCAAGTCTCTACCTGAGTGACATTTCTCCTGTACTATGATTATTTCCCACTCAGATATTTCTTTCTGTCTGTACCGTTGCTTATGTACAATCTCCCAAACTATCTATTCCTGCCTGATACCCAGACACAAGTAGAGAAAAAAACACATATCCTAATTTTAAATAGGTGCCAGCCACAGTACAAAACCTGAAAAAAAATCATGGTGCTGGAAACATCACCTGTTCATCATCAGTTTGCAAGCTTTAAATTTGTTCTTGTGAGTAAAAAGGACTATAGTACTAAAGCCATAAAGGGAAGTGGAAATGTTTTACTGTCGACTCTATGTCGTCCTCTTTTAAATATATGACTCAGATGAAAGATTCTGCAAAAGATTTAACATAGAATACAAAGGTGAGACAACTAGCTGCAACAACTAGCTAAAAGTACTGATACCAATCACACTGTACCATTATTAATTTAAGGTAAATCTCATGACATAATACTTATTAGTAAGCTTTAGAGAACCAGTACATAACATTTTTTTGCCTACATTAAACCAGTTCCCTTGATCTGTCAGTGATACATTCAGGTCCATAGTATAGTAAAAGAGGGCAATTACTCTGGATTTACATGACTGTAATTGTGGAAAATATGCAAACTGTGTGTGAAGGGCTTCATGTTAACAATGTTGATGACTTTGATAACCTGGCTATTACTTGTTTGGTAATTACCTTCTGTTGAATCTTACCTGGAATTTGTTTCCACTTGGCTGTGTTTTTTTTTCTAAAAAAAAAAGAAAAAAAGAAAGCTTATTTTACCCATTACAAACACATCTTAATGCATAAAGAAACACATGTATATTATATATATATAAATATAGGTATATATTGTATATCCTTTTTTGTAAAAGCTGTTTTGAGCTACGAATGTATGGATGCAATGCATCATGGGTTATTGAACAAGATAAGAAAATACAATGATTTGTACCCACAGAGATATGATTGCAGGAAATGAAATAAAACTTCCTTGTCTATGCATTGTGTGTTCTGTAATTATAGCGGTAACTTTATTTTTAGATGTAAATTAGACAGAAAACACTGTGGCTTGTAAAGAATTACAGGTTGAATCAGTGTCAACATATAAACAGTGCTGATTAAAAAATGACCTGCAAAATGTGTACATACAAAAAATGTGTACGTATTACTCATTTTACATCTTTACTACTTTACTCATTGAGCTATTTCTTCTGTTGTCATACTGAGTGAGCAAAGTGCAAAACCAATGAATCTAAAGATATAATGGACACAATGATCACATGTAAAATGTAATGTTACCCAACCAACACTACTGTCAACTAGTGTTAAAAATGATCACAATTAATCAATGTATTGGACTGCATTTCAATATACAGCTGGTAACACATTCATCCCCTGTAGATTACTCTATGTGTAGACTTTTTTAAGATGATATCAGCTAACCATTCTGATACAACTAGTACACTCTAACACTGACAACATCATTAAAAGCAGCCTTTTCCTCTCGTACAACCCACAATTAATCTTTTACTTCTACGTGTTGGTGATTTAGTGGTCGAGACTTTTCTGCTTTTTAAAATTCCTATGTTTGTACAAATACACTGATTTACAAAAAAAATTCCCTGGGGTTATCAAATTAATGTTAAACATAGTTTTTATTTAATGTTTCATTAACATTTCTAAATCTGCAGTGTTTCTCCGTGGAGATATCAGTCACTTTCCCAGACATATCCTGTGTTGATACCTTCAGAAAAATACACCTTACTTTTGATTAGTGTATTGATGATACTACAGTTCCCAGCATTCCAGAGCAGACCTAATTTAGCTAAAACAAAAAAGTAACGTGTGCGAGGAAAAACTAAATGGCCAAAAAAACTACAGCAACAACATGGAAACATTAAAAAAAAAAGTAGCAAAATAGTAAAACAAACAATCACATATCATAGTGCACATTTAATTTGCATAGTTTGGGTAAAACATAATGAGAAATTGGTGCATGTGTACAGTATATGAATAATTTCTTTTTTATGTCTATGCAGACTGTGATTTCTGACTTATTGGAGTATAATATTACAACAGAATATCCGGCTCTCCTCTAGTATTTCTTACACCACGTGGTATTGCCTTGATCATAAATACAGTGCAGAATTATCTATTAATGGTACAGTTTTTTTTTAACAATGGACACTTAAGCTCCAACAGCGAAGATTGTTCTTCTATCTCTCCAACCTGTCACCAACTCCTACTAGTCAAATGCGCTGACTATCAGCAGAAAAAATGCACATACATTCAGTCATGATTCACAGCCGTCACAATTCTTTCTCTGCTACATCCAGCACCGCCGTCCTCCTCAGTCTGTCTTTGACTCGCAGGAACTCTGGCTCCTCCGGCTGTTGCCTTTTCTCCTCTATCTCCAGCTGTAGAGAAATGACAAGAGACCTGATGAAGTACAAGCGCTGCACTTACATTCAAATCTGAGATACTTGCACCTCACTGTGCCAATTTATGCTTCTACTCCATTACAGTTCAAAGGTACAATGAATTTTTAAATACACTTCACCCTACTAAATTTATTTGACGGCTTTAGGTTAGTAGTGGACAATTTTATAAACTAATATTTTGATTAAAAAAACATACAATGAGAGTATCGAATCGGATGCGTTATTTTCAACTACCTAACAGTATTTGAGTTGCTATAAAAATAAGCTCCACCTTCACCAGCTGCAACAAGAACTGCAATTTCTACTTCCCCTACTATTGCCAAAGATGAAACCCCTGAAAGATTCACACATTCCACAGTTCTTAAGAAACAGGCAAAAACCTGTAAATGGTATCACACAGAAAATTTAATAAGAAGAATCACTGATTCTGAAGTTCATGTTACTAGAAGTTGTATTAGAAGGCCCAGACACATATATACGGTCTAGCACGAGTGGACTGCACAGGAGCCTGAGACTTAAACGTCAGTGTCAGAAACACTGCGTGCAACGCCCTCTGCTGGCCTGATAGTCCACGTGGCCTTGCATTTCAACACGAATAATTTCACTAAATCTTCTGTTTAAAATTCTCAACGTTTATCAGATACAATCATTCTTGTTTCCAGAATGGACATTTCGTTTAATGTCAACCATTATGACTGTTTCTCAGACAGATGCAACAAGGCTCTTTTTGGAGAAAGTTGGCGTACTTGTTCTAGCCTATGATGTCTTTTCAACAGCTCATGATGAAGTGGTGATCTGTTCTTCTTCGCCTCCTCCTGATCCCTGCACGCCTTCTTCATTTGGTCCCATTTCCTCTTCTCTAAAACTCGCTGGAGTTCAGTCTTCCCTTCTTGAGTCACTCTCCTGACAGAAACAACAGAATGGCTTTATAATATATATGAGCAATGGGAATGAATTGGGAGTGTGTCTGTCCAACCTATTGTGGGTGATCCGCAGTTCTTTGTGGAGTTCCTGGTGGCTTCTCGAGACAGTTAAAAGATTGAGAGGTTTTTTGGGTCTGATGAGGATATCGCTCTCCTCCTCAATCTGTAGTCGCGGTGGAAAGGCCTGAAGCTCTTGGCATCGATCTTCCCTTTCATTTTGCGGTACCTGCATCTCTGAGGCTAAACAGAAAAATATGCCCACAAGCAATATATATCCGTCTACCATGATGATTTTTGCATGCACCTTTCTCATCATATTCATCATACTCACAGGTAAAAAAAAATTCAACATTACAGTAGACTGAGTTTTACGTATCTACTGATGGTTGAGAGTCTTTTAAACACATACATACTGTAGCAGCTTTTGATGACACAATTAACAAGAGATCAAGCATTATAATAATAGTTTTCTGCAGGCTAGTAGTTTTTCAGGAGTACCAACAATGTGAAAACTCCATGTATAGAAATAATAAATTTATTTATGTGGCAGTTTTCAAAAACAAAATCACAAAAAGTTTCACGGGAAAAAAAGAAAAAAGAAAATCCAATTTAGAGTAGAAAAGATAAAGTAAAATTCTGAATTTATTCATTTTATTTGGAGCAACATTTCATGTTATCACATTCACAAGGTAGATTTGGTTTTACGGTATGAGAATTTTATGCATGTACTCACAATCAACATTCAGACTGGCTCTCCTTGTACTTATTAACCATCCAGCACCATCTAATATCACGGTAAGGACGACTGAATGTGCAGGGATGGTGTGTCCTTCGTACAGATACTGCGGCCTTGTAGGCTCATACAGCCTTTGAATAGCCAAGGAACACCGGCACTGGTACGACCACCGGCCCAAGTGACATAATACGGATAAAACATATCTCTAGTCTTTGAATTCCAAAACCTGTTTCTCTCTTGAATGGATGTCCAGTAATCTGTTTACCTGCAGCATGTTCATCTGTAGAGGCTCACTGAAGTGCTTCTATTCAAATTTTGGATCCAAGGCGCAAAGGCTGAGTCTGCGTTTTACCACAGGATTTTAAAAACTCATTTGACAGACTGGAACACTAAGTATCACTAGAGAACTGGTTCATTGACACGACTTATGATTATTATTCACATTCCACATTTAATTTACTTACTCTTTCATAACGAATGTCGCTGTATGAAATACTACTTGTGCTTTATAACCCAGATCCCCCCTCGACTCTGCTACATCATCTCACTTTCTTCTCTGAGTCAAACAAACAGAAGGGCTAAAGGGCATAAAGGGCAAACACCTTAAGATGCCTCTTTATGATAATGATAATAATGGCAAACCTAAAGAATGCCACAGTAATTTGTATCTCCCAACAGTTGTAATATTAGATCGATTACAATACTCAGTAACCCTTGTGTAATGTTCCATATTGTTGAACTCAAAACAGTAAAGGTAAAACAATGTATGCCTACAAAATGAAGCAAAAATCAACAAGACCAAATTGAATATTTTTAGATTTCTCACCAGACCCATTCAGATGTGTCTGACTTCTACCTGGAAAATGTTGGAGATCTCTCTGTCAACAGAAAAAAAGTCAATGACATATGAAATAGAACATTATGAGTTACTACCAGTTTATCTCTAGGACATGGTGCATTTTCAAGTGTGTAAATTTAAAAAATGCAGGAAAAAATAGTGTGACACAAAAATCTCTCAAAATGGATAGAAATCTCCCAGCCTGGTCAACAATTTAGTTTCACGGAAATGGCAGCAAGAGTTGTGAGCGGCACAAAGCCATATCATGATGATGCTGACAGACAAACGAAGGGTCAGGTCCTGTTCCACATGTCCAGTGAAGCGAGTGCCGTTACTGTTGATGGTGGAGGGTTGCCACCTCATTAGTGACAGGATCAAACAAAACACAGTTCAGTTCCCACTGAGTTACTCATTTGCTGGAGTTTGTGCAGAATTAATGTCAGGCGAGACAAGAATTATTCCCATGTTGATTCAGACCGGGCCTCTGAATAAACTGGTTTAGTCAGTTTTGTTCTGTTTTTTTTTTTTTTTTTTTTTGCTATTTGACTAAATATTTCATGAATATGAAGGAGAATACAGAGTGGCACACAATTTTTTATTGTTTTGAGCATTATCTACTAGATAATGATAAACTGTTTTTTTGGTCTTAGAATTAGTTGCATTTCAGCTGCAACATGTCTAGGTATCTATCCCAAAAAAACAAAAACAAACAAACAAAAAAGCACAGGAACAGTGCTATATATGTTAAAATCATCTTCCAATATTCCAATAAGTAAAGATGACAGTGAGTGGTTGTAATGAGGAAAATGCAAACTACATGAGGCATCTTAAATAACAACTCTGCTGCTAGCTGCTGTTTGGTTGATGAGGGGAGAGTCCTGCTGTTTGGCTAAATCTTTCACTGTGGATATTATGTGGAGAAGAATTAATAGGACATGACAGGATAAACATTCTCTAAGGCCCAGTCTTCAGTGTTAGCAAAGCTTTTTTTTTCTTTTTTTTGAGTCGGATAAAGACCTGAGTTTGGTTCAAGAATTCATTGTCTATGGGAAAACAAAATGTAAGAAAATAGATTTGACAGGAATACTTTAAAAACACTTCAGTACACAAATAACATGCTGTTAATGGTGACGGATTATCCAAAAACGTTTTGGTTACATGGTTACTATTCTTAACTTTCTCAAGCACACGCTGCATCAAGGAAGTTGTGTGTATTTTCCTCATAGATGCATCTGCCGGATCTTCTAATAATGAGTCTTTAGGAATGATGAACAAGACTGTTATGTCTCACAGAAGAAAATGAGAAAAACAATCAAATATCTTACCTTCTTTCCATAAGTGACTCCCATGTCCTCAGTGTGAGTCCAGATTTCTGCGCAGACACCTCCTGGCCTCAGAGTAGAAAGAGTTTTCGCAATTATTCAAAGAGTAATTTGAGTTTACTCTCTCTCTCGCTCTCTATCTGTATTCTCGAGCAGCCAAGAATGCCAGAGAGAGGAATCTGCACTTTGTTTGGACCAATGATGATGCTCCCGGGGGAAGCAGCAGCCAAGTGGAAGACAAACCCTGGAGAACAGGCCAAAAGAGCTGGAAGAATATTTAGTGCACAACAGTGGTGGAAATTAAGTACATTTACTTGAGTACTGTACTAGTGGTAGAACTCTAAGGCAGCTATACTTTGAGTATATCTATTTTTAAGATTTTACAATTGTAAAGCAATCTGATAAGCATATGAAATAGACTTCATTCCTAAAAATTGTCTTGTGACCTCTTGTCATGAGCTCTGTCTAGGTGGTGTCCTTTGCCACATTTCAGATATCAATGAGTTGCTAGCAGTTCAATCAAAGAGACATTTCCCCTTTAAACTACTCACATGGTTAAATCTGAATTTTTTTTTTCTTCTTCCCTTCCTAATCATCTCATGACCTCGCACAGTTATCTGGTAACCCTTTGTGACTTCTAGGTCGGGAACCACTGGACTACACTTCTGAATGGTAAATTAGGTAGGTACAACCAGCCACAACAGTAGCATGATGTTTACAAACTGATGCATCAATGCCAAAAGTAATTATGATAATACATATTGGCTACCAGAGACATTTTACTGCATAAGGTTTTGCATAAGATTACTGCATAAAATTTTGAACGAACTAGTGTACTGGGTGAGATAGAAAAGTATGCAACAAATACAAAAAGGAATTTAAAAAAAGTGTGAAATGTAAGATAAAAGAAAGCAGAGATCACAGAAAACCTGAGCACCTGGTCTTCACTGAAAATTAAATAATAAATGATCATCCACAAATCAGGTATCAGCACGAATATGGTTCATTTATCCCTGTGGGGATTAAAATGTTGGGACATCAAAGTCCACCGGTAACAGATAATTGCACATTATTCAGTCACCTCTGTCAAAGTTTCAAATGTTTTTTTCTTTCCTACCATTCTTTGAACATTCATTTTGCATTTTCTATTACTATCAACAGCACTAGTCAAGTCGAGTCTATTTTTATTTATAAAGCCTAAAATCACAAGTGGTTGTACTTACATTCAATCAGTCAATGTTTTTACAATTTAGGATTTTAAACATTTACACAGTCGATAGAAGTTGCATGAAAATGACAATTTAGAGAAACAGAATGACAACAAAAGGTAAAAGAAGTATAGTATATTATATTAAGTCCAATAAATTAAGTTTTGAACTTGAGGAAGAGTGTACAACTGTTTGGAATGGCATCTTTTTTACAAGAAAGTGGTAAGAGGTTATCCAAAAAAAAAAGAGCCTTAAGTCATATCCTGCAATTCATCACTACAGTCCTTTAAGGTTCATGTTCATCAGTTCTAGTTCTTGGGAAACAGCCGCTCACCTCCACCACACCTGGCCATCCTTCATAAATGTTGGTTCTCTCATCATTAACAGCTTGCTGCCAGGTGAACAGGGAAGAAGACATTTTGTTTTCCATCCCTTTTCATGCGTTTTTATTTGCAGCATATTTCAAAGCAGACGGTCTCTTCAGTCACAACGAGAACAAATGAAACTGCATTGAAAAGGATCACTAACCTTCTCGAAGAGGCTTTTGTTTTCAGTCCCTGCTCTTCCTGCAAACACCCAGCTGTCTCGATGTTTTAAAGACTTGACCAAAGTGCTTCCCATTCCAACAAATAACTCCCTCATTTCATTTGTCATCCTGCCACAAAGAAGGAGAGCGAGTCATACTATGTGATATGAAGTTGTTATAGTGGATGAATCATTGAGATTTGGACCTACTTTGTTGTCATATCATCAAACGAGGCAACCAAAACAATCATTCCAGGTTTAATCCCCTTCAGGTATGACAGGATGTCTTCTTGGTCTTTTGTTAGAGTAAATAAAAATAAATAAATAAATAAAAATTATTCTCATTTAAAAGTTTCAATTAATTGAAACTGACAATCAAAAGTGGATTCAAAGATTGAAGGGAAAAAAAACAACTCTTACTTCCAACTATCATATTAAGAAAGCCAAATTTTTCCACATCTCCATTTTCACCTGAGATGGAAAAATATACATATTATTAAAAATCTAAAGGTCCATATTAAAGTTATTTTTGATCATATCATATGGTCTTCATGAATTTGCTCAACTGTTGTGGAATTGTAGATGTTAAATTTTGCTTTAAAATGAGCATTTTACGGACTTTTCCCATCTTATAAACACTTTATCAAACGTCCTTTGGTGATGAAGAACATTTAATATGATCAAAAACTTTGAGAATGAACTTTAAAACTCAAAATGACAATGTTAATCTAAAAAAGGTGTTAAACTTTAAATGATTTTTATACCAGTACTGAATTAAGTATGTCTTTCAGTGTATTGAGGAATGTTTTACTCACCATTCACCACAACAATGTTCAGTCCTGGTCCCACGTTATTCAGCACGTGACTCATGATGCTGTTTAGATACCAATGAGGGTTAGTTTGCCTTCAGAGCTGTTATCTTCAGTTAATTCAAGTACTAATAATATAAAACGTACATTTTACCATCAAAACAGATCTTTGGTCCAACAACATTAGCTGCTCCACTCCTCATATGTAAAGCAAAATGGTCGGGTGGACAGACCCTAGTGAGACTGCACTTTGGCTCAAGTGAAGTTGTGGCTGAAAATGCAGATAAGAGAGATAGAGCTCTTCTTTCTAACATTACATGACTTCCTGCTCAGATTATCAGAAATACTTTTCTATCACAATTGAATTCAACTTGAGAGAAAATAATTGCTCCATTTAAGTCTGCTAAATACTGAGGATGTGTAAATTTCTTGTTATGTATTTTTTAATTTTCATTTGATCTATGACCAAAAAAACCTAATATATAAGAAAGGAGACAGTATAATGGAGAAGAGTCAATTAAAACAGCAAATGGAAAGATATAGCTCAGGATTTATGATCTAAGAAGAAAAAATGCAGTCTCACCAAGAATATCTCTTGCTTTCTCCTCTACATCAAATGAACTGATGGAGATTCCCCATGTTATTAAGAGGACAACAATTACAGCAGCAAGGTGCAAAACAGCTGTCAACCACCAAGAGTCCATAAATTATGCTTTGCAATCACACAACCAAAACGGCTTGTTTTTAAAATACAATAAAATCTCACCTCGATATTTCATAGCTGGAACAAATCAGAGAGCTTCTTTCTGTCCCTGAAAGGAAGAGCTTTGAAATGCACTTGAGATACTTCCCGTCAACAAGAAATTTACATACAGCAGAGCTTTAGTGGCATCTCATTTGCAAACATGCTCCCTGAAAAACTCCCACAACTATGCCTTGTGGGAAAGGTGTTTCGTTATGCAAAAATGTGGCAGCCCTCCTTTTAAAACCAGGATGTTGCATTATATACACACAACCCACTTTGAACCAGAGGATCAAGTTTCCCTCTTTTACAATTTTAATATGAGAAGGTGCTCACATGTAACATATACTGTTTGTAGCGAACAATCAGGTTTACAAGTAGCATAATGCGTTTAGCTGGCGTGTACACAAGAATATGAAACCTGGACACGAAAGGACACAATGAAGAGGGAAAAAAGGCCACAAGCCTCATATTTCAAATTGGAGGAGCAAATGAAAAAAGACCCATTGACAATAATCATTGACATTTCTATGTGTATTTGATATTTTACTAAATCCCATGTGTGGTTATTTGCAGAAAACTGTAGATGCTCAAAAATGCTACAGACTAGAGTAGAAAAAGAAATCAGGATTTATTTTATTTTTTTTTAAATCTCTCTCAAAACAAATTAACAACCATGAAAAAGACACACTATGATGAGAAACTAAAAACACATTAGGATCAGATGAGAATTTCAATTACAAACTCCTTTTTACTCTTATATTACTTATTTATTAAAGTGCAAAATTCTAGAGTTATGACAAGATAGACAACATATAAGTAGACCAAAATAGTCTTGGGTGTTTCTGTCAAGACATACAGCACTTAAACCCATCTTTTCAATGGATAGGAAATACTGTTTGCACAGGAGTTAGTCACTACTGAGTTTTAAATGGTGAAAGGCATGGTAATCCCTTAAAGCAGAGGTCAACCCTAATGTCAGCAAGCATCTGCTCTGCAAATCCTTGAACAGTGGCTGAGCTCACGTTTCCACCTGCCTCAAAAACAGCATTTTCCCCTAGCCAGTAATGAACATATATTATGTGTAGTATATTATTAGTATTAGATTTTTCATACTGTAAGTAGGTCAAGGTGATAGAATATATCCATCAAGAAACAGGTGGATAGCTGGTTAGGGATCAAAGCTTCTGTGTGGCCATATTTTGACAAATAAACCACACAAATACTCATGGATGAAAAACATAAAGGAAAAACAGCACATAATGGGCTGATAGGGTGTTGGCACCACCATAAATGTCCGGTCTCTGAACTCTATTGGCATCACGTACCACTCTGAATATCCAACCATTCAATTATCCTTTGTTGCCTGAATGGAAGAATCTGGATTTGTTATATTACTCCACAATTATATTGGGATTTCCTTAAGTTTGTATTTTTACATGATGCCCTGCCATCAGAAGCAATTCTTTTTTTTTCAGTGTGTTGCTCAAGGACTCTGGGCTTCAAGTTTATCTAGCAGTTAAATCCCTGCATATTTCAATGTATATGAATTAATCAGATACCTACAAATTAATTTTTAATTAAATGTAAATCTTAAATTTGCCTTTGTGGCAATCCAGCCTTGATTTTGATTTAAAAAAAATTGAATGTGAACAAGAATTTAAAAACAGGACCTGAAAGCATATTTAATGTTTACAGCAACTGAACGCAAAAATTGCAGTACTATAGGGAACCAGCAGGGGGTCTCTGCATACCATTTATTGGTCAGAAAGAACATTGTGTATTCAGGGAATCAAAGGACTGGAGGACGTAGTGGGAATAAAATATCCATGCTTTATCCCTTTTTGGTAAACAATATGCCTGTCTACTTTGACAAGAATAACAACACAAACCTAGTTTTAAATTGCCAAAATTGGTCTACTTCTGTCCCAATGTGACACTGTGTTACAAGTGAGGAGTGTTACAACAATTGTGGATTTTCATCCTAATAAAGCACAGGTAAGACACCAAAAGGAAATCATCAAGGTCATGAGGTGCACAGAGCAAAGACAGTTCAAACACATCAGCCATTCCACAGGATGAATACGTTTAATAACCAACATATTTCTCAAATGCACACTTACACATAAGATGATACACAGTAGTCATCAGTATCGTTCATACCATCTTCGGTAACTGCGGAGCAAACACTTTCATTAGATGTTTGCAAAATTTGCAGTATAACTGTAACACAAGAAGACGGATGACAACAAACATGTTCCATTGCTTAATCTGTTCATCATACAAACAGTAAATAAAAGAGAAACCCCAGTGAAAGGATTTCTGTTGATGAATGATTAATCAGTTTGAGCTGTCACAGGCATCCTGTGACACATAATGATGACTCCCTAGCAGGTGGAGTTGCTGTTTTGTTTTGTTTTTTCTCTTTGTGGTAAATGTAGCTGTCAAAAAAATATCATACAACATCACTCAGCATAGGAGTCCATCAAAGACTCAGTGGACTCTGAACTCTAAGGCAAATTTATTTTAAGTGGGTTAATGTGAGCATGAAAAGGGAAATAGATTTCAAAGGGAACAGGCCGACTGGTAGATTGTTGCGTCTTAGTGTGACTATTTTTAGCTGCAAGTCAGTTAGGGTGTTTGAAATATCTGAAATGTCAAATCTCAATGTGGTGCTTTATAGCAACTGCTTATTTCCTAACTGCTGGGTAATGTGATTTACTCTGACTTGGACTAAGACCGAATGAATGTAAAGCTGTACATTGTTTATACAGTGATGCAAAAACTGCCAAATAATGACAGTTATCATACTGGCAGTGAAAATAATGCAACGATAAAACTTTTTCTGAAATTTTGATGTATTAGTTTGAGGTATATTTAACCAAATTTAAATAAATTATTTTTCTTATTTGCTGCTACATTATTACCTAGCAACTGCTTTGTTTTAATCTCTTCATTCTCTTGTTTTTCGTTCCTGCTATAATAGCAGATTGTTCACATTTCTGAACTAGATTCTTGGTTTATAACACTTATATATGACACCTGAAAGCATCTAAGCAAAATCGGAGTGCTGATTCTCAGGGGGGGTCAGTAGCCTCATTTTCACATAAAAAGAAGTCAATTGATTACATGTTAATATTAAAAAAATATTGCTTGAAAAGCACTGTATGTTGTGTGTTATGTACCTTTAAAGAGAGAGTCTCTTTAAGGGAGTTCTCCGGTGATTTAGTATTACGCTTTGAGAAAGTTGGGGAGGTAGATTTGAGAGGCAGATTAAAAACAGAAGAGTTCAAATTGATGCAGCAGCGGTAGAGATATCCTAACTGTTACCGCTGATTCTCCTGCATTTCCCAAAATGCCATTCTACAGTATATCACAGTACATCAGGGTTATTTTCTCAGACTTAAGAAGCTCCTTCACAGCCAATGAAGGAATGAAACAACTCTTCCCATGGACTGGGTAAGACCTTGATATGTTAAATTGATAAGTATTCCTTTAAAGGAGTCGGTGATAATACAGATTAGAGTCAATATTTCTCATGAAGCATAAAGAGCTAATACTCTGACAAGAATTCAAACCAGATGATAATACATAAACCAAACTAGAGCTGCAATTACTTGATTAATAAATTAGCATATCCACGGAAAATTTATTGCCAACTAATTTAATAATCACTTACATAATCATTCAAGCAAAATATCCAAACATCTGCTGGTTCAAGCTTCTCAAATGCGACCATTTGTTGCTTTTTCTTGTGTTAAATTGAAAAAAAAAGAGAAAACTGTTTGGTGATGCTGAATGGACCAAATGATTAAATTAAATTAAAAAAAAGGTTAAAATAATTGTTTGTTGCAGCCCTTAACCACTCAATTCACCCACAACGAACTCTTTTTTCCGTCGATCTGAGATTTATTCCAGAATATCCTGTCACAAGAAAAAAAGGAAGTTACAAATGATATGTGATGTGATGAGGAAGGCTACAGCTGTGCCAACATGTACTGTGGGACAGGTGACAGTGAAAATTACAAACAGCAAAGCCACGATGCACTGACCTCATCTGACTCCTCTCCCCCTGTGCAGGGCCCCCTGTCGCCATCCTGCTCTGTCACCACTGAACCCTGATCCTCCATCCGCCTCAGCAGCGAGTATCTGTACGTCGCCTCACTGAAATAAATGTACGTGGCAGACCGTGGTGATTTGTTTTCACTGCACTGAGAATTTAGAATAAACCTCATTAAGACTCACTAATAAAGTTTGCTTACTTGACTGGGAAGCAGTATTTTCGGATGATCAATACAGCAGCAGCTATTGCCGCCACTGAGATGAAGATCACTGATGCAATAATCCCAGGGTGAAGCCTTAACCCGGCCTAAAAAGACAAATGAATCCAATAAGAACTAACAGTGGGGTAGTTAAAGAGCCCATAAACCTAACAGCTCAGTTCAGGACGTGTGGCTTCGATAAAAAAGGAAATACGAGCAGCAGATATGACAGCTGAACAGCAGTTGTGCTGTGGATCAGAGTGGCGTACAACCCAAAGGCTCAGCAGCAAGGGTGTGAATCTCCAGCAAAGCAGAAGTATTTTTGACAATCACTGATCACATTAATTAGAATTTCATCACTGGCCCGTATCGTTATCGTGTTAGGGCTCTGCATAAGATCACAGGTAATTGTAAGAGTAGAGTGTGAGAACATTAGTCTGTGTAGTGGTAATTAGGATTCACATGGAGTGTGGCCAAAAAGTAAAAACCCAACAGAAGCAACTAATCACACAGGGGAGGAGGTGTCAGATATGAAAGACGACGAAACGGTGATGAGCTATGACTGTAGTGACACAGGTTTTATCATCACACTGGTAACACAATCACCTTTTACTCTGTCTCTGATTAATCGACTTGCAACCTGCTTATTCTTTAGATGCAACATTAGTACAAGTTATGCAGTTGAAATGTAGATTTTAACGTTAGGTCGTGTCAAAATTGATCGTTTTTTTGTTTTTGTTTTTTTCAAATTCATCAAGTACCATGCAGAGACACCGCAACTGAACATAGAGGGACACGAAAGCAAAGCTATCCACACCAGTACTTCTTTGTGACTCTTAGCGTTGTGACCCTCAAAGTGAAGGGAGTCTGGCAACTTGAAGGATTCCAGATGGATCTGCAAATCAGGATGCAACGTGCAGCGAGAAGATAATAGAGGCCAGCGGCATCAAGTATATTTTTTGCGAACATTTTCTCTCTCTATGAAGTAAACGGTTGTTGTTGTTGTTGCTTTTTTTTTTTCTTTCATCCACGAAATAACATCTGCTTGAGTCGGACGATTCCAAGAACAAATAACCAGAGGATTTTCATTATGGAGGCTACTTACCAAGACAGGCCACTTTATATCTGTGTATCTTATTTTACTCTTTGTCTGCAAACCGCTGGTAATTACAGCAGGTCGGATCAAACTGGCACCTATTTACCTGTTGTGTTGACATCCTTGTTAACCCCAGGGCCTGGTTAGCCCACTTTCATCACGCAGGGAAAGAGCTCAGTGCATCTTGTGCCATTGAGATTACGGCCAAATCGGTTGGAGACAGTTGAAATAATGAATAAAATTATTTTCTGTCTGGCTCTAGCCGCACTGGTCCGACAGCCATGGTTGTTTACTTCCTGCTTGATCTCACCTGTTGCGACAGGCACCGTTTCCACGCCCACTTTCAGGACACGTGACGCGGTGCGTGTCTGAGAGTCGCTTGGTCTTTCAGTGAAACATTTTCACAACAGTTTTCAAGGTTGTGCTTTCGCCGGTGTGAATGAAGAGTCGATGACAGCATAGATCATTTGTGTTATTCCCCTTGAAAAAATCCCGCAGGGATCCACAATCTGCATTTCAGTCTTCTAGCCTAAGATAAAACATAAAGATCATGCTTAACATGCAAGAGAGTGAAAGTTATGACTTGTCTACAGAAACAACAAACAGTTTTTGTTCTAGCAAATACAAATATTAATATATTTTGTGTCTAAATTGTTGGTTTCACTGTCTTGTTATGGTAAAACATGGGAGTCATTAATTGAAAAACATGTCTTGTAGGACAGAATATTTTTTAGCTTGTGTTTGTTAAATGCCACATTTATAACCTGGCGTGTTCAAATAATGAACACATTTCTGTGACATTTCAAAAAAATACAACTGTGCACGCACAATCACCTTTCCAGGTTTTGACAGAATTGCCATCTCTGATCTGTGGCTATTATACTTGCTGGGATAACTGAATGGTAAGTCACAGATCCAGTTGAGGTATTGTTTGATTAAAACAACTGGGAATCACAATGTGAAAAATGAATGTTCTTGTTTTTAGTTTCTTTAGTTTTTTTTTTTTCCCTTTCATTGTCATGCAAAACTCATCTCAGGCTCTAAATGATGAAGCAGTCTTTTATCAGCTGCTAATCAGGTTTGATCATTGTTTTGGCAAGATGGATGAAAAGACCTTCCATGCCCCACGAGATCCCCGTCTGTTTTTACTGCTGGTTACATTTAGAGGCCATACAAAAAAAAAAAAAAAAAAAACAGTTACAGGTTCATCTGTGAATACAATTATTACAACAAGGGAGTGGTAAAAGAGAAATAGTCAACATTTCAAATGGATTCAAAATCAGTCATCTTCTTTTATCCTATTCACTTTTAAGTAAGGCAAGTACAGCTCAGTCCAACTGCTGGAATTTATTTAAACCGAGGCAAACACAAGAAATCAGAAGCACTGACATTTTAGTTTAAAGTTAATTAAAACAATATATGCAAACATTAAAATATTTTAAATGATGAAATTATGATAAATAAAGAGAAAAATTACCTTATATTGTAAAACTTATCCAGCACAAAATTTAAATGTCAAAAATCTTCTTAATAAAAAGAAGCTGTAGGATTTTCTTTCAGAGGCTTTATACATTAATTTGATAGCCAAGACTCCCAAAAAGAAACTTTGTCCCATCAGATTCACTGGTGAATGGGAAACAACTCAACACCTTGTAAACAGTTTGTATCTGATTTATTGAGTCCCACTCTCTCGCTCACTAACATGACACTGCTTATGGTGACACAAAGCCCTTGTTAGTTTCCCAAAAACAAAAGCAGCAACATGAAAAGATTTTTACGAATGGGTTATTCATCACGGATCAAAAAGCTAGGCCTCATTTTAAAAATAAAAAAAATCCTGAAGCCATTCATCCACAGTCAATGACATCATTTATTAATTGTGATTCTCTGGAGCTTTGAGTCAAGCTAGTTCATAGTACTTCCCCGTCTTTGGGTCGAAGTAGCAGTTCAGGCAAGGATCATAGAGCAGATTCAAATACTCGTCCTCATGGTCCTCTTCATTCACAGAGTCACCCCCTTCTGAAATAATGCCAGAAAATCACCCTGTGACACCTAGAAGTGATTGTTGAAAACTACCAAACTGCAATAGTATTTCAAATAAATCAAGTTACAGATAAAAATCTATAAATACCATATGTGTGTTTTGATGTAGAGTAGCATAATCATACATGAAATGAAAAAGGGCCTACTCTGTCAGCTGTTACTGCAATAAAATGACAAGTGCAGCTGTTGAAGTGACCTTCAGACTCAGGTGAATTTAAAAGTTTTCCGTCGCTGCCATTTTTTCTCTCATCAATCAAGACCTAAGACACCCAGACTCAGTACCACATTATGAAGCTGTAAAGAGATTCCCTGTAATCCCCAGTACTTTAAAGCATGAGAATTTAGCTGTTAAACTGACAGGCAGTTAAATGCTAAAAAGGTTATGGAATGCTCCAAGAGGAACATTTTATCTTATCAGAACTTGGGCGACGATAATGAAAACTAATTATAAGACACACTGTGTAAGAGGTTTTAAAATGATGTTGTAAACTGGAAAGGTTTCATCAATTAACCTTGTTGATGTATCTAGGGGGTACGGGCCTGTAATGAGCCTGTCTCTTTTGACCTATGGAGTTATGTGGAGGACAGAGAGCTCCATTCTCCTGGGTTTTTTACTCTTAATTGGGAACAGTTTCACACTTTACATGCTTTTCCATCTCACTTTGTGCAGTCTGTGGCAGAAATTTAACAATATTGTAAGCTGTGACACTAGTGAATGTTGCCATTACATGCATGGATTTGTGCAATTAGTGCAGTTAATACTAAAGTGCTGGATTGTTTGCCGTCTTGCTGACTTCAAAGGACACAATAGGTTGTCTGGAGACTGAAATAAGGTTGCTGTACCTCCAACTAGATTTTCCTGATTGTTCCATGTGTTTTCTGACCTTCTCCGTTGGCTGGGAGGCATAATAGGAGGGCTGAGCACGTCCATCCACTCCCTAGGGTAAAGACCATAAAGGCACACAGTCATGACAACACATGCCATTACACTCACTATCCTACTACTGTACCCTGCCCATCAGATTGTCTCTATATGGCATTTTAACAATGAAGTCCCATCATCATGTGCTCTCAGAAGCCCATCTAAGCTTCCATTGTCCTTGAGCCACTTCTCCTGCACACTTAGCCTCTCAGCCTCACAGTTTCATCTGAAGGATCATTTATTAGATCCTGATTCAAGCTGCGACTTCCAAGTGTTCACATTCTGGCCCTGAGTAGGGGTCTTAACCTTGCCTGTGTCAGTGAGAGCAGGCCTTCTTTACCCTCGAAATGAGTTTATCTTCCCTGTCTGAGATGCACACAGACTCCAACTATACATCAATCATCTTTCAGTAAGTGAAGGCACTGCTCTTTTAGAGCACAAGATGAATTATTACTTGGAAGCACTGCAAGGTTCATTCATTAAACAGAATGAATAATCATTTTATACTATACATCAGTTGCACAATTATCCATTTACATCTTTTGCCTCTGGACATAACATCTCACAAGAGCACATCGTAGTATACTTTATGAAGAATTAAATGTAGAATATTCAACTGAGAGCTGGTAATTCAAATACATGTCTCTGCTTGTCTGTCATCTTCAAGAACTGCAATGACTAATAAGCCCCCCCTTCCTGAAAAAAAGTACATTCTCTAAATACTGTATAGTATGTTCACTAAGCAGGTGCTCTATTGACAAGATCTCATTATGTTAACACTTTCAGCAGGCTAAATTCAAAAGATTGACCTTTATCTTCTCTGATTATCTTTATAGACTTCATAGAATGTGGGTTTAATGTACCCTCCTTGTCAATTTTACAGTAAATACTATGATGATGTGGAAATGTCTACCTTTATTGATGAGGTATCTGGAACTACTGCAGCAGTGAAAAAAAACACCAAAGATGCCAGTGGAACTGTACTGTATTAAATAAACTATTTTGTGACACCTGTATGGTATAGTGAGGTAAAAAGTTTTCATCTGAATAACATCTGAAATATGCCTACACATTCTGTAAATGTTTAAGCACTATGGTTAGCATAGATTAATTCTTTTTTTAAAGTAATGCAAAAATAACCCTGCTTCATTTTTATCAGATCTTTCATTCAGTTTAGCATGAATTAGAAATGAATTAATTTCTAACCATATACTTTCACAGTGATCAAGTACATTATCTCTTAACGGTCTGATTTTTCTTTCTAACAAAGGCATATACGCCACTCTAAAACCCCTTTGACTGCATGATAGGCAGGAACATCGTACAAAAGTTAATGGAAGCAATTTTCAAGGACAAGGGCCTCTGCTGCCGAGCTGCAAATTGTTAAGTGGGACTTGGTGAGAGTGATTAAATTCTTAGATTTTTAAGTCATTATAATCCAGATATGGAAGAACCTTTGATAAAGGGAATAAATTAGTTTGATTTAAATGAGTACACTGTTTCTGCTCAGCAGTAAAGTATATTGAAATTAAGCTTTCCAAATATCTCCCCATGAAACAGTATCAAGGCAATTCTGTTTGTCTGACTCCCTGGCAATTGTACTAAAGATCACAATAGTCTAATTTGAATTGCTACTCAAGGTCTCTCTGGCAGCCTGATTTGTGGTTTCACATTTGGTACGCCAGCCAAAGGCACCCACAAGTATCACATGCAAAGAAACATGTTAAAAATGCTAGGAAAGCCCTGGCAACATTAAGCAGAGCAACAGGAGCATTTCAGCTCCTCAGTAGCAATGAATCCTTGCAGTGATGCCAGAATGCTCCAAAACACGGGAGTCTCAGAATGCAATGCCTAAAAGAAAGAAGAAAACAACGACAAATCCTGTGCAGCTGCTCTTCAATATGTAAATCAAGGCTTGCTTCGAAGTCTAATTTCAGAAGTACAGCTGCGGATGCTGTAGAGCTGTGCGAGACAAGACTGAGAGTGTGTTTGAGGTGTCTGTCAATAGCAATATTCATTTCAGTGGACATTTAATCAAACAGCATAACCTCACTGAATATTTAAAAAACACAAGGACATGTTGGGTCTGAAATACGTCAAATAAAAGAGAAAACTGTCCCTGCTTGTCCCCACTGTAGATCTGATGAATTACATCTCTCAATAAAACACTTTTAAACAATAACATCCGATCAATTTATTTAAAATATTTAAATAAATGTAAGTCTAAACATGTTCACACTAAGCTACCTTGCTTTTCATCAATAAATCAAAAGTGTTAGAGTAGACGTGGCTGCATAAATTGAGAAGCGGAACTATGATGCAATTCCTTTGTCTTCTTTTGTAACATGTCGTACGGTTGTGTACACCCACAAAGAGATGTAGATGTGTAGAGACAGGGCTCTGCATTAGCGGGCAGCAGGGCTGTGTGGGGTCTCCACATACCCCCGAGGAGGAGTGGATTTATCTGTACACTGCCACAGTTGGGTCTTGATATGAATATACAGTGGATGTAAGCCAGCTTTAAACAAGGCCCAGAACTCAGTCAATGAGATTGCACTATGTACTGTACGATGCTCCTGATGTTAATCTGTGATATTGTATTATTAATGGTAATATTGACGGTATTTCAACTGAGTTTCTTTTAAATAATGCTCTAAATCAACATGTTAAATCTGCCTCTAAGAGCTATCCGACATGAACCTTAACTCTGAGATAGTTTCCCTTCAGGAAAAATTAGAAAAAAAACAGAACTGACTTAAATGTCAGTGAGGCTTACATTGTATGTCATTTTATTTCATTTTGCATTAAGTACTATGAAGCCCATTTAACTTCCCTCAAAGAAAAAATCCACTTTCAGATAGTTTTCCACTGCTATATAACAACAATCTGTAATGCTCAGCACACATCAAAGGATATTTTCTGAAGTGTTGTAACTCTCATTTTGGATTTGCCTACTTTCCATGATTTCACTAAGTTAACTTCTATTTCATTTAGTGGTTCCCCATGTTTTCTGCTGCATAATACTGTATGCGTTCGTCTTAGCATTGTATATGCCTATAGTGTCTTTTAGATACACTTCGTCAACTACTGAAATAGCAGTTGTGAAATTTTCTGCTTCCTCCAGTAGTATAAGTCCATTCATCAATGTGCTTTCTTTTTGAGCTTAAAACTTAAAACTTTACTCTGGTTTTAACTTGTAAGAGGGTAAAACAAGCTGGATCGTGTCTTCTGGCTGTTTGTATTAGGAATATTGAGGCTCCTACTGTGCAGAATTTGATATTTGCCTCATCGATGATGATTTCTCTCTGTGTGGCTCCTGCAAGTAGTGCTAAATTCTAGGTCTAAACCTTTCTTTTTGATGTTTTTAAAGACCTGAACCAAGACCTTGATGCCTAACATTAATTATCTAGTGCCAGGGTAAAAAGTGCCATAAAAAGTTGTCAGTGATGAATCTGACAAGCACAATAATAAGTGAAAAATAATTAGCACTTGTGAAACTGACAACAGCAGTTAAGGGAGAAGAAAAACTACAGTGCCTGGCACATTCTCAATTTATTTGTACTCAGCTGTGAGCAAGATAAGCCCCCATCTGCATATCTATCTGACAGTTGACATTTAGCCTTAATACTGTAGTCACTGGTTACCATCTGATTATGAATCTTAGGGTGCATTTATGTACATGCAGCCAAATACAAATTAAGGTTACATGAGGCCATTTTTTTCAGGCATTGAATGAAATACATTGCATTGCAATTCAAAACAAAGATACATAAGAATGTGAAACGCAAACATTAAGTGTGGATTAGTTTCTACTCTCCGACTATGGCTACTCGTCTTGTAATGTACATTTTACTATGAAATTACACATCAGGAGCTTAGTTATGCGTATCTCTGACACATGTTTGCTTACCTGGGGTTTGAGTGGAGCAGGGGCTTCATTTCATTCTGATAGTGGTGACCCTGATTAGCTGGCTGGAACATTAATTGAGGGGAAAGTAAAATTATGTGTTAAAACATCATCAAATACTCATAATTCAAGTACTTCCAAAATGTTACCAAATATAATTAGCATTATTTAGTTATCTCTATTGCGTTTAAAAGACCATTAAGTGATCTGGTGGGACATAAAATGAAAAAGAAGTACAATGACAGCACATCAAGACTGAAAATGGTTTTCAGGTTCAGAATGACCTATTTCCTTCAATAAAGCCCACTATTACACTACTATTTAAGCTTGACTGCTTGATAAATTATGGTTTTCTCTTAACAGAAATTATAATTAATATTAATATTTTTGACAGATAAAGTTTCACAAGACATTTTATAACTGTCTTGCACGTGGATAATTTTGGAATTCAGTGTAAGGGTAATTGCGGCATTCTCCGTGCTTTTTATTGCCTTTATAATACAGGTTGCAACCTTAAGACTGGCACAGAGACACACATGAAAATGTACATTCAGTTTCTATTTATTTCTGTGCTGATCTAGTAATAAATCTACTGCAGTTTAACTGGAGAAGTCAACTTTGTTGCCATGCACTACATAACTTAATGTCTGTCTTTCTTCTTTTTTGACTCAAATGCACAATGTCACATACAATGTCTTACTGAAATTTATAGGTGCTTTGCATTAACAATAGTGCCTGACCATACCTGTACTAGACAAGGAAAATATTCACAAAAACTCAAATTAAGCTTAAAGCGTCTATTTATGAAAATCTATGTGCAGCTTGCTCTGCTTAGGGCAAAAGTCCCTTTTTATGTTGTGTGCTGAGTTAACTGGCAAACAATAAAGTATCAGAGATCACTGCCTTTCAAGCAAACAACAAAAGAAAAATAAACCAAAGTAAAATGGAGAGGACAGCAAGTTGCAGGGAAACAAAGAATTGGAGTTTTGCTATAGTTGTGATTGGGGCCTTTTGAAACACTAACAACCACATTCTTTTTGAGCTGCAAGTATAAGAAACTTTTTACTGAGTTATAATTAAAGGTAGAAGAGAGAATGGTTTTACTTTCCATACAGAGTAATATGCAGATGTAAAAAAACAAGAATGCATGACCATCTCCATCTTGTCAAAGCTAAAAACCATATTAAAGCCTCAGGAGGCTGTTTAAGCCCAGGGCCTGTTTAAAGGCTATTACATTGCATGACTTTGATGAAGAGGCAGTCATGTTAAAGCTGTAGTGCTTGCATTGCTTAAGTAAATTTTAGCTATCCGTGTGCTCCATTGCCTTCTTTATGTAATATCTCTTCTAAAAATAAGTTGGGACCTAAAATTGTACCCTGTGGAATTCTGCAGGTAATATGCACTGATGATGATGAGTTACCTATGGGGTAATTGAGAACATTCTATTGGGGAGATAGAAGCTGAACCATTTCTGTTCCCCTATATGTAATATTAATCCCAGTGCTTCACATGGTCATGTAAGCTTGCATGAACCACACTTTCAGATGGAAAGAATTAGATGAGCATCTGCTGTTAACAGTGGTATATCACTTCTTTTGAACAGATATCAACTCTTGATCCAACGGCAAAATTTGGTCAAGGTGTGAACGCAGCAGCACTGGCTGCATGCACCTGCAGAGCCAGTGTGATGCCTGGCCTGAAACCAAAGGTGGTGACAGAAAAGGGCTTGGGGAGCAATGCTGTAGGTACACCTCCAACAGCCATAGCACCCCTTTAACACCCCCAAGATATTTCTGTGGTTTATTTATGATTTTTAATTTTTAATCTCTGAATATTATAATTCATGATTTAGAGACTCGAATAAATGCATTAATAACACAAACCAATTATTTTTATGCTAAAAATCATGAGGCCAACATAGGTGCCAGTGGCCGCAGAAAACATTTAACTTTGTACCTTGTTTCCATCTCCTGTTAGCCAGAGTGCAATATTTTGGGAACATAGCATTAGCGAAGTGGATGTATCACAATGGATTTTCTACTCCAAAAATGTCTGGGTGTGAAGACTCAATCAAAACCTGGAAACCAGAGTGATTGTGAACTTAATAGGCTTAGTATGGGTGATGTTAACAGGTGTCTGCCCATGGCCTGTTATCATGGAATCAGTAAGGGAAACTTGTCTGAAGATCTCTACCGAGTTCACCGGCTACTGCAAAGAAAACAAGAATCAACAGCACTCAGGAGTTTTTAATCTCTCACTAGGCTGTACAGGATGCATTTCCAAACTTGTTCAAAATGATGTGCATATCTCTGACACTCCTCGTTACATCAATAAACTTTATGTGGAGTTTTTCTTGTCTGTGTATTTCAAAAGACTACTGGAGGAACAACACTGGGGATTCTCTGACTTGTAACCTGGCACTGTTGGCTGTAAACATTGGGAGAACAAGGACCCTGGACAGTGACAGAATCATTGATGCCTTCACACTCAACCATACCTACAGGTGCAATTATTTAGTTCTAAAGAAGTGCATGATATTTTTTCCATCTGTTGCCTATTGTGAATTTATTGCATTTGGTGGTGAGGGCACAAATAATTCTGAATTGCTACTTGTGAGTATAATGGTTTGCAATTTTCTATTCAGAGGCATGTTTATGTAGGCAGGTGTTTGAATCTTACATCTAAATCACTTGAGCTGAATATCTCGCCTCATGTTTAACACAGAATGACATGTAACTGAAGCGGGGCAGGTACTGTGTGTGTGTGCGCATGTACATATGTGGGGGTGTTGCAGTAGAAATTAAACTATGGTGATCAGATCATCAATGAGAAACCCTAATTTTCAGAGCACCCTCACTGAAATGTTCAGCAACTCCATAGTGTAAGCAAAATAAAATCTCTGTTGGAAGTTAGGGAATTTTACCAGTGGGCTGGTCTTATGAGGGCTGCCCCCCCCAACCCCATAATACAGCCTATACTGTGTAGACATATTTAATAATAGGTAATTTTAGTTGCCACATGGCTGAGGCAGCCTGAAATATCAGGTAGTAGTTGACATCTCGTTAAAATTATCTAGGACTCGTTATCAAAACATGAATAGAAAGAGGAAAAACTGTGGTCGGCAGTGCAGAGAAGGTGCACCAAAAACAGAAAAACGATTTGCTGGCTGACACCACAAATTGTGCTAAGATAACAGATTTATGTAAGTAGTTTGCAGGTGATGATACCTCCTGACAATTTAAAATAGGTTTTCTTTATACCTCCTTTGCATTAGGAACTCAGTATCTGTTCAAATATGTTTGTGGCATGAAACAGCACCCTCCAAAGCTGACATTTGTTAGTTCTGAAATCCAAAATACAATTGAATGTAAACAAAATAGTACAGTTAACAAGCAGAGTATGTTTTACTGCAATTGAAAACAATGATTTTTTTTTGTTCACGTCTTTCAAAGATGGGTATGTTTAGGCCTGACAAGTCTGAAATCAGTTTTTTCTCTGTGGGTTTGTTTGTTTGTGGCCTAAACCAGGGCATCCAAATGGACAGCAAGAGTGCATCATCTATTTTGAGTGACGAACCAGCTACCTGAGCCACATGCCGAGGAGATCTGTGTGCACCTCTCATGACTTCCCTCTGGCCTGTTTTGTTTTCATCATTCATGGGAAGATTTCATACAAATTAATTAAAAAAATTTTTCAAATTAATGAATCACTGATCAACGAAAATTTTGTGTCTGTTTGAATTTGGTGTATCACATCAGGGGAGCTTAACAGTAAATTCCTGGGCTGCTCTTCGTTGCCAGTCTCGGTGTTGCCTTAGAGGTCACTATGCACCGGTATGGCTAATGTTGAGCCCTCAACCCTGCTCAATGGGTGAATTAACACTACAACAATCAGAAAATGTACAGAGCTCTTCTTGTTTTTGATCAAAATTGCTTTAAACCCTATTACTTCTGGCCCTCTGTTATGGAAACATAAAACTCATGAGAAACCTTTGGTTCAAAGCGTTTGGTTATAAAATTGCTCTGCATAACATTTTTGGACTGCAATCACCTCTTTGGCAAAGATGTTCAACCAAAAAGTGCTGGTGACAGATAATGTCTTTTTAATGGCCATCTTACTGCCCTATCTACCTGTCAGGTATGTCCCATATCAAACATATCAAAGATTATTAATCCTCTCTTGATTTTAAGAGATCTTGGACACCTATATAAAGGAAGGTCGCTTCTAAAACTGGACTTTTACATGTGTTATTGAGTGAAACTGCTCCAGACTTTTTTTATAATCATAGAAACCTAGAATCAGTACCATATTTCAAATGAAGAAGTAACTGTTGTTATTCAAATGTGACAGGAAAACTAAAGGAGGTGTGTCAATTTATGTATAAGGCTTTTTTACTGTACAGTTACTAATTTTACATCAGAACATTAACTGTAATGGCCCATATTGACTATACCGTTGGGAATACTTGCATCACTATCAGTTATTGGTTATTGATATTTGCTGCTTCCTTTGGGTACTTATGGTTGACCTAACTTGGTCCTTGGTTTTCTCAGCTGAACTTGCTCTTGCTGTTTGTAACAGAGAGACACTGCAATCTACTCTGGAAGTTTTTGGCACAAACACTGACTGGTAGAAATTTTTGAAAGCAGATGAACTGTGTCATCATCTTTATATGGAAAACTAAATCTGATAAATATCTCCTCAGTTGGTTCTTGAATTTAGTAATTCTTAAAAGACTTTGAGTTGGATTAAATCCTCGAAACTGTTCTCATATTAATTAAAGCGATACGGCTGAAATGCTTCTCCCCATCATTTGAACTATTTGATAGCTTACCTTTATATCAATACTAACTATACAACATCCCCAATGGAGAACACTGAACTGAACACACATTCAGAAGAGCACAACTGCTGTGTTTGATTTCTTGTTCTTTGTCTCGCTAAATGGCATTTGTAGCTGAAATCAAACTGTCATCCAAGTGAAAAATGTATAAATTCTGACTTAAGAGCTCACAGAGGGAATATGTATCAGATATCTTGGACCACATAGCAGTGTCTGAAATCTAGTTTCACAAAATCATACAACATCTAAAAGTTGATTCTTTTGTGTTCAACCTAGTGATTGAAATAAAACATGCGATCGAGTGGGGGTCAGCATGGATGAAAACATTGTGGACCATTTAAATTACAAAATTCAGAAATAAGAAATGGCTTGTTAGTTTCAGTCAAGTTGTCTCAGCAACAGACACTAACTTTTCTCTTCCTAGGTCCCCATTTTGATCTTTGAACGACATTTTGAAGTTCTATTTGTTACAATGTTACCATGACCATATTTGTTTTTGAAAAAATGTTTTATGGTCGGTATCTTTCTATATCTCTCTTTCTCTTTATTGTCAATCGTTTTCTTACTGTGCTGTTGGTGGTGCTGTTGCCATATGAATTTAGAATTGTAAAGCACTGCAGCTGATTGAAAAACATAACCTCAGGGTTTGATAAAGTCAAATGTAAGTCTCATCTAGTCCCTGTGAAAAACTGAACCTACTTGAAGGTCTAAAGATACACATTTTTTATTGGTGACCACATCAAAAAGGACCCATGAAATGTAAATCCCTGTGGTAATACCACTATTCATTGTCTTCTACTTGAATCTCAGTTTATTACGGATACCTGCATGTAGAGAAATGGTAACAGGCCTATAACTCAAGCATATGTAATGACTGTATTCACTGGGGATCATACCGTGGACCCAGTAGGGCCAGGCAGGGCAGTGTTCTCTCTTCATAAGTGCAATGTGCTTATGCTAATAGACCATAGATCTAAATGACCTTCAATGGCCAAGAGCAAACTCTACCATCTTTGAATTCTAAAAAGACTTATGGGGATAATTTCAAATGACCTAAATAATTTTTAGTCTCTGGGGAACTTTAGATATTATGCCGGTATACTTCTAAAAGCTGCAAGAGGCCAAATAATGTGTTTCTATTGCCATAATTTTTTGTAATGCTGAAAACACACTTGAGAAAGCGGTACATAATCACTTCATGGTGGCATAAGTTGGGGGTTTGAAATGGAAATTAGCAGGTGAGGATCAGTCAGGGTCACAGAAATTATTCCAGACAGGAGAAAGAAAGAGGGGAAAACCTACTATAATTGTAAATTTGTAATTTGTAGATAAGCTGCATGTATGCTTCTTGTTTAAGCATCAACAAGAAAATATCAAGAGTAGCAATGTAACATACCATGGAGAAGTGGGTCCAAGTAGAGGTGTCGTCACTGCTCATACTAATGCTGACATTACACTGGTGGATCTGTGATGCACTGAGGCCCAAGGCTCTATACTCATCTTCCTCCTGCTCCCTTTTTAGGCTTGCCAGCATTCGGAGCTCTTCATCATCATCCCCATGCATCCTTGGGCTGCCAGGCAGGTGTATGTTGTAATGACTGGAATCAACAGGCTTCAGTGTCTCTTCCTCTTTTTCCTTTAAAATGAACACCCATAAAACAAAGATTTCTTAGCTGGAAGCAATCCAAAAAACAATACTTTGCACTTAGTCACAGCCACACATATACACAACATCCGCAAAATTGAGAAAATGTTTTATGCAGCCAACAAAGAAGTGTAAATCCTAAAACAACAGACAGTAGTCCTAGATAGAGCTCAAGGCAGTGCTCGATGTAAGCCATTGTTTTGACCTTTTTGAAAATCTCTTTTAACAGTGGATCTATTGGTTTAAGAGAGTACTATGCTAACTTGATTCATCTGACAAAGTGCAAGGAAGCCTGGTGTTGCCATGGTGTTGAATCAATGGCAGTCAATATAACATGGCTGCAGGGAAAGAAGCAAAATCCATGTCATATTTCTCTGACAACCTTTCAGTCAAAGCCTTCACTGTATGCTGCCTGCTACAGTTGGCACAAATCAGTAGTCAGGAGCTGCACTATTGAAGGACGCTGGGATATGTCTCAGCAGTGAGTTGTGTAAATGCAGAAAGCAGCAACCAAATGACAGATCTCCCTTCAGGCCTAGTGATCGCTTCAGTTGACTATCCTCTGAACCTGAATCTCTTCAACCGGAGCAGGGGCCCACCTCATTTTGTAACAGACCATAGCTTGATCCCTCTCAGCAAGGCAATACAAACCTTTTCAAAACTTCTCTTAAGCCATTCAAATCAGCAGTGATCACGCATTACCATGGGCAAAGAGAGACAGCTAGACAGATTACCATCAGAGCTTCTAATAAGCTTCACATTTGCCACAAGGCCTCAACAAGCTGTTAAACACAACCCCAAGATGAACATAATTTTAACTGTAAACTGTCTGCAAAAGATTTTGGATTGCAATTACAATTACTGTTAAAACACATTCAAGATTAACCAAGATGAATTAATCAATTTTGGAGTAAAACCATGAAAACATTAATTCTCTTTTTATATTTTTATGAGATTTTTTTCTGCCTGCTGTTGGGTGTGGGGCAAATAGTAGATAGGGGGTTGATCAAAGCTTTTTTGTGGAAACAGGGGTTTTATAAGGACTGTTGAGTATGGTTCAGACTGAACTATAAAGTAACCTGTAGGTCCTAAAACCAAGGCAGTTAGCTAAAAGAGACTAAACTTCTCTGTAGAATTGCAAAATTAATTCTCTTTGATTTTAGGACAAGAAACCTCTTTCATCTCACAGTCAGTTGATTAAAATATTTTTTTTTCAATGTTTAGAGTTTAAAGATCATATTTTTATACCTGGACATGAGACTTACAGATAACAGCAATGCAAAGTGCTCATTTTCCTTAATGTTGCTGCCACATTTTTAAATCAGAAACCATTATGGATAAAACTGAAAAAATAAGCTTGTGATTACAAATGTAAATGATGTTTGTTGGGAGGTCAGGCTTGTTTTGATGGATAAGTGTGACAGCTGTGTGATCAGGAGCATTTGTGCTTTGTGTGTTGACACAATTAGTGGTTTTCCAAATTGGCAATGTCTTTTATGACACCATAATTTAGCATTAAACATGGGCATTTCACAGTGAAAACAATTAGGGATGATGGCCAATTGGTAGGTATTTAGATAATTATGAGGTGGAAATTCAAAATAATAGTCATTCATATGCTTGTCTCTGTGTCACAAAAAAGAGAGAGCCATAACACTTTGGATTAGGGCTGGTGGTAGTTAAATTTGTAAGCAGTACCTTGTGCTGTGGGGAGTCGTCCAATTTGATTTCTTGCAGGAGTCTCCTAGAAAGTGTTACATTGCTGTTCCCATCCAGAACCTGGTTCACTAGCTCTGATTCACATGGTCCACACTTGTGTTCCCTTCTGCTGGGTGTTGCACAAGGTGAGAGACAGCGTGTAGGGACCATCCCACCTAGTTCAGCTCTACCACTGAATGGAGACTGAGCATGAATATTGGTGGTAGCTGGACTAAGCTTTTTTGGTGGTGATTTTCCCATGGTATGAGACTTAGAATGGACTTCAAGTTGCACATTCGAGCTTGGATCGAAAGTTCTGGGAGCAGCAGAGATGGAGTCAACGCTAGGCCTTTGGTGCTGGAACGAAGTGTAGCTCTTATCCTGAAAGAAATACAAGGACTAGGTGAATGACAGTTACATTAAAATGATTGTAAAACACACTGTGAGAGGGATAAGTAATCATAACAAATATATGGTAGACTGTTTTTAATGTTGACTGAAGAACTTCAATGCTATGTTCTGCACTTTAGAATGATGTGTGCTTAATGAAAGATGATAATGAGATGACAAACAGTCATTGGGGTTGTCTTGGTGTTGGTGGCTTATTTTTAAATTAACCTCATGTTTAAATAGGCTAATGGGCTAATGGCATTCTCTCTAAGTCTGCTAATCTTTCCCACCTTCAGATTCAATGTTAACACTCAATAATGTAGTTCAAAATTTGTAGCCTACCAATCAGGTTACATAACTTACTGCTCATACATACACAGTACATGGTTCTTTTGAACATTAGAAGAATACTCCACTGAGAAGTTTAAATTATCAAACAGCTTGAAAGATACGTGAAAAATAAAAATTTGCTCTTGTACTGAGGACAGTAGCTGGATTCACAATAGCAACAATGGATTCCAATTGTGACGCAGTCCACTGTGAAATAGAAAAAAAAAACACCAACTGTAATTTTTTAAAAAAACTGTAGAAAAAAATCACTTCTGTCAGACAACAACAGATATAAACCAGCTGATCATCCTTAGAACACCACACCAGTATAAACAAGTACAGTGAGCATAGAGGTAATCAGCTAACAAGAAACTGGCTAAACCATGAATTTAGCCATTGGAACATATCCTACCTACAACATCTGTAGACGGAACAGAAGAGGCAATGGAAAGCTTCTATGAATCAAAGCTGCAGATGTCCACAAAGCTAAAAACTTTTCAGTACTACTATTCAATTCTAAACATCCCAAAAACATCCCTTTGGATTTATCTGCAGTTAAGTTAAAATTATGAACAGACACAATCTATTTTAATCAATATCCCATAATCATTATTATGGTCACTCATACAAAAAATCACATAAAAAGTATGTGAACCACTAGGCTAATGATAACAATGAAAAATAATTGGATTAAGGAGTTTGCAAACCTAAGTCCAGTCACTTAAACAAGACTGGAGGTGTTAAGAGTTACTTTCAACTACTTCTGAATTGAGGTAGGGCCCTGCTTTAGAAAAAACTCATTTTGTGTTTGCTATTCACAAGAAGCATCTGCTAATGTGAATAAAGATATCTCAGATGACTTAAGGTCAAGAATTATTGATTTAGATGAGGCTGAAAAGAGTTGCAAAGAGTTTAGATGTTCATCCCTCCACAGTCAGACACACTGTCTATAAACGCAGACAATATAGTTCTGTGGGTACTCTCACTAGGAGTCAGTGCCAAGCTAAGATGACTCCAAAGGCTGAACACAGAATAATCAATGAGGTGAAAAAGAAACTCAAAGTAACAGCTTTCGTCCTCAAGGAATCATCAGAGCTGGTTAACATCTCTATTCATTAGTGAATCTACACGATTACATTAAAAAATGAAATTGAGAAGACCAGTATTAATCATTTGATTATATATCTTATCTTGCCAAATATATATCAACTTTAATTTACCTAAATTGTGAAAGGGATAAACCCTGCTTACTGTTGAACTGAGAAATTTGACTTCAAATCGCAAGATACTGTAGCGAGAAACATCTTCCTAGTTTCCATACTAGGTTTTACTAGTCTTCAATGGAATACATGTGGAGTACAATTGTAAAATACTCACATCAAAACTGCTAGCATATCTGCACATATTATGTTTATGTTAAAGATATTGAATTTAACAGCTTGAAACTCTCCTTTGTATTGCGAGACTCTCAATATCTCTCTAATTCTCACCTTTACCGTCTTTGCTGAGTTTTGTTTTGGGGTGAAAGGTTATCATAAGCCCCTTGAGGTTTATATCTCACCTGCTACATTATTATTATAATTATTATTTTTCTTTATGTTTTTCTTCCACGCTTTATCATTTTTTATATGTGCAAGAGAATACACAATGAACTACATGTTTTGTTGAAAGGTCTTACATTGGCTGTGAGAATGTTGATTTGCACTGTGTTCCAGCATATGTGTCAAGAACATGTTGTTTGACTAGTGTTTGAGTATAAATTGGATGGATGCAGTTTTCTGCACAACTGCACATTTATCATTGCATTAAATCAATAGAATTTCCCTAAAAATATGACTTATTTTACTTTGCTGCATGTTATCTCATACATTTCAAAATAGTTCATACACTAAGGATTCCTTGCTTTGTTTTGCTTTTAATATTTCTCTATGTTTAATAACAAACGTTAGCTCAAAAGAATTTCATGAACCTGATGCAACACCTAGAAAGATGATATTATTCCAAGTTGAGAATTGAGCAGCATGCTATAAATGAATGAAAATCAAAATCAGGCCGATCTTCATTGGATGGAGACTATCCATAGATTGCTTTATTATTATAGCCAGGGTGGTTGAATAGGGTCGCTTAAAAAGCTAAGGCTTATAGCACTGCAAAGATAAGGTGAAAAAAAGGTTTTACAACCTGTGTTGCATGCGATACAATTTATACATAGATCTTTTTTTCATTCTATATGCACATTTGGCATCCATAGCCTTTGAAATACAGCATCTTTCATCTCTCAATTATCATTCCTGCCAGTGATAGTGTGGCATCCTATGAATTTAGTCAGTCCATCTGTTTACAATTCTGTATTGGTGGTGTTTTTGGACTCTTGGACTTCAAATGTAGTTGCAATGTGTTTTTGTCAGGTACAGGCCTATTTTTTGGACACGTACAGAAGCTTTTCGTCAAGAAGACATTTAACACACAAAAAAAAAATGAAATATGAGAATGTTTGTTTCTTTTTCTGTATTTCCCCTAGAATACATGTTCAGGTATATATTTCCTCTACACCCAACACTCAATCTAAACTCCTGTGCATAAGGAACATAACCTCTATATCTGACTGATGTGTATGTTACTTAAAATTTGGGAATGGATGGTGTGCCTGAATTTGATTATTCCATGACATCATTATATGTGCTGCACATGGTCAAATCTCTAACTATACTGTATTTATATATAATATACCAATATACCAGAATAATATTATTAATTTCATTTTAATTACAATGTTTTGTTATTTCTTTCTCATAGCAATTTAAACAAAAAAACACAATATGCTATTGACCGGACGCTTTTAAAATTGTTTAACAGCAGATATCCTCTTCAGCAGGACAGGAAGACAGAGATCACAATGGTCACACAAACAAAATTGCTGGTTGCAAGTCATATAAATGGAAGAAAGGTTAAACATGAGCCATCATAGCTCACTGATGCTTAAATGGTAACTCCTCAAATGTGTCTCATGATGAATGGGAAACAAAATGACCTTTCCTGTTGTCATATTGAAACCTTGTCATTATATTTTTCTGTTTACTTTGTTAATTGTAATTTTAAGCAGAAACCAAACCACTACATTCCCTGACCAATGCTTCCCTGCCACAATTCCCTTATTGATGAAACACATCCTTTTAGAATTGTAAATTGATAACTACCCTGATGTCAACAAAAATTTCTTCAACAAAACCCACCTGTATTTCATCCGTAGCTAGTTAACTGACCCACTGATACTGCTCAGTAATGCCAATATATTAGGAAATCTGAAATTTCACATTTATGCCAGCCATATCCTCTTTTTTAAACAAGAATTGTGATTCTCTTGTTGGCAATAGAAGTAAGATGTTACTTAAACCACGGCCAGAGTGACAGCATTAACAACCTGTTTTAGTGAAACTGTTTTAGTACAATTAGAAAAACTGAACTTTCTCAGTTGATATCTCTTTTCACCCTCTAGGAAGATGCTATTACAACAACTCCAGCAGTCCTGCACTACAGTATGTTTTCACTGCATGTGGCAATATGCAGTTTGAAGTTTTGTGTTCCATCACATATAGCCTTTCTCCATCAGCCATCATAAAAATCTATCACAGTACTTCATATACTGAAAAAGTTGTGGTTATCCAATTTATGATCTTTTTTGATACTTGAAGGAATAGCCATTGTGTCCTTTTATAGAACTCTTTTTTTATATTACAAACAAGTGTGACTCTCTCATTTTCCCCTTTGAAGAATAGTCTTTTTTTTTTCAAATGGCCATCTCCCAGAACAGTTGTTGGTGGGAAGGCAAAAAACATAAAAATGCCCCTCTTTCTGCTGGTTGTGTCAAAATACAGTGCAAATTACTTACTCTGCTCTCACAGAATGAAATGACGCACTTCTTTTTCACCCTCTAACCCTAGTTCATACAGAGTGATGGCAGTCGATTTTAATGTGTTAATTTGAAGAGGTGCTCCTTTAAACACCCCCCTCAGACACACTTTCGGTGTTATTTCATTGTGAAGTGCTATAATTAAATTTTCTGTGCATGCATGACTCTTACCTCAATTGTTTAATATAGTGGCTACCATTTAATTTCCCAGAGCGCCAGTGGACATTCTCTAAAAAAGTTGCATTGGTGGTTTCTACATGTGAAAGTGGGGAAAGAAATCAACTAACTATAAGCTATGTAACTATAGGCATAGCAATATTTGTGGCAAAATTGCAAGGGTCCAGTTAAAACAAGTAACAGAAACATCAGTGGCTGCCACACCTACTGCAGTTTTTTAGTCACATAGTGTTCAGATCCATTGTACTGGTTCAGACAGCAGGGTACAGCGGGTCTTTAAAAAAACAGTAGAAAGAAAGAAAACATGCTGCAAATAATATTCTACTATTCAAAGCCCAGACGAGGCTTTGTTATGTTGGGTGGGTGTTCGTTACTTTTGAAAGTATTGTGGTTGGCTCGTCATTATTGTAGTGTTTGAAATCAGCTTTTGAAATGGCTACGTGATCTCTCACACAACCTGTGTGTGTGTGTGTGTGTGTGTGTGCGTATGTATGTGCCCGCCTGTGTGTGCGTATGTGAATGTGTCGTGTGATTTCTCCCCACCCTCCCAACAGCAACTGCTTGTATTGGTTCTGTCTTTTTTTTGTTTGTTTTGTTTTGGGGAGTAGTCCAGTGCTGATAACAAGCTAATAATATTCTCTTTTTGGCTTGAAAACAATATAAATGGCAGCCAAGGAAACTGAGAGGGTTCTTCACGTTAAACAGAACTGATTATAGATATAAAACTATTCTCCAAACTGATAAGAAATGCAAAATCTACAGAAAAATGTCAACTCTGGATAGAGCTTTGCAAGACAAGGGCCATGCCTGAAGTTTACAAAGGTCTCCTTATACTGTTTTTCGAACCTGATTTCCCTGGTTTGTGTTCATTACATGCACATCTCCACATGCACACAATGTCAGTGGGAAAATCTTGACCCTTGATAGAAACCTTAGGGTACTGAAACCAAAAACTGATATTTACTGTTCATGTTTTAGAGAAGATTTTCTCTTGCTTGACTCCATTATACGTGATCTGGAAATGTTTTATACCTTATCCTCATCATACAGGAATACAGGGTGTAATCAAGTTAAAAATTACAGTATGAATGGATTGTGCCTTTAACATGGTGCACAGAATACATTACTTGAGTGCCGAAAAATGTATTAAGGCTAATCAGCTGTGCAACAAAATGAGGTTCATAAGTCTGAATTATCAGAGTTATTATAAAGTTTTAAATAAGTAAAAGAAATTAGCATTTCTTTGAAGATAGTCATCTTTGTACTTTAGTTCAACAGTTTAATTTCTCTGCTCTGCATAAAGAAAAATACTATTCTAAGTATCTCAACCATTAATAAATTATTTTGATGATAAATAACCCCACTGACCTTTGAAGTTAAAGTATGTGAAATGTGCAATATGAAATGTTGCACTCCAAAATACAAATGCTATGGTGCATTTCGAGAACTGCCATGTCAAATCTAAATTTTAATTTTAGTCAAATTTAACTGAATCAAATCAAATTGGTGGGCATAATGTGAGATTTTATGATACACTGAATATTTCCCGATGAAGGGTGATTAGATTAGACTCTTATTGTAGATAAAAATGTTACACTCTTAAAAATGGACAAAACATAGTTTGTAAATCTGGTATTCGTCAGAACTACAAGTGTATGTGATGTAATGCAACTAAATTTCTTATTCAAGGCAGATAGTAAATAGTTTAAGAACAACATAAGATGTAGTACAAATGTGTGTGCATTTAAAGTAAAGAGTACTTGTGTCTCTCCCCCAGAGCAAATGTACCTCATCACTTTCACTGCCGATAAAGTCATCTTCTGGCTGGGCCTCATACCGCCTCCCACTCTTGCTCCAAACCTGCTCATCTCCCATCTCCATCTTCTCCTGGTCACCCTGGCCTTGCCCTCTTTTGGGTGAGTGAGGTTGGGATGAGAAAATGAACACCTCCTCTTCCAGAGTGAGCTGAGGCTCGGACCCCTCATTACTCTCCCAGCTGCTCCAGACCTGCAGGTCAAAAGACAAACCTGGCTGGATCCAGCAGGAGAGAGACTCTGCTGGGGCTGGAACAGTTCTGGAACTTTCCTCTGCAGGACTGAAGCTACACTCATCTAAAATAAAAGGTTATAAGACAAGACAAAAGCAAGACAGTTTTAAGCTAAGCAGGAGCAAATTCTCTTTGTGAAACAGATGTGTTTGCAAATCAATGTCATAAAATAATGGAGTTTAGGGCTTTGAGTGTACAAATTCTATATTAGTTCAATAAGCCCTTCAGAATGTAAATGGAGGACTTTGCCACAAAGACTGAGTATGGAATAATTACAGGAGTTTAATTACAGTGAGTAATAAATCCTTTTTTAATGTTTCCATAATGTGGCTGATGTCATTATAAGTTCATTTGATTATATACACATAAAATTCATAATAACAATATGCAAGATTGCAATGAATTCCTTTGCTTGCCAAAAGAGAACATTCATTTCTGCTGCGCTGACATTTTTGTATGGTCTGTTAATAGCCCTGCGATACTAATACCTTAATGAGAATGTAACAATATAAACAACATAATCACTGCTAAGAACATCAGTATACTGCTAAATTGTCACTCTTGAAGTGATAGCTTTGTTAAGACATGCTTAAAAATATAACTGGCCTACAGATCTATTTTCCATGCATATATTGCTCTTATCCTGCTTTAGACTTTGGGTTTCCTTACAGGAGTGTTACAATATATGACACTAGTATGTTCCTGAATCCAAGGGGATAAAAGTTTATTTCAACCTTAAATGAAAGTTGCATCCATTCAGGTGTGTAAGCAAGAAACACTGAATCCTTTAACTCCATGATAGGCCTGAGATCAAATAGAGAGCCACCTCTATCTGAATGAGTGAGCTCAATTGAACCTCTTGACAGTATAATCACTTTCTCTAATTGCCCACTGTGTGGCAAACCCTGGACCCAGGAGATGTCCCTCTGACTTTTATTTAATGTGCCACATTACCATTAATGAACTAACTACTTTCCGTCTGTGGGCAGGGCGGCAGCAAAGGAGCTTACTGCTGTGGAGAAAACAACCATAAATGAGCTTTCAGAGCACATGCACTCATTTTGTGGGCACATTGCGGGTGTTGGTGTGTGTTGGCCTGTGTATGATAGTGGTGGTGTTGGATATTATTGGTTGGAGTAGGGTCTACTTTGACAAAAATCCTGCAAATGGCCTTCACATGGGTTAATGCAATATTAAAAAAGGGCAACAAACATGGTGTATACAACACAGAATGAGGCTAATGAAAATTCACACAATATTTTGAAAGGATCTTATTAAAAAATATGATAAGGAATAGGTATTTTTGTCAAGTATGAAGGAAATACTAGGTAAAATCGGAACATGGAAAGTACACATCAATATCACTCAACATGCATATCTTGTGCTCCCATCGCTTGCTGTCTTTTTCACTTTTCTAACCATCTATCGGCCTGAAAGTGTACATGTCCTCCTGCTGCTGCTCCCTGCTGTGTTAAACCCTCCTTACCTGCTGTTTGGTGCTTTGTCTTTTCTGTTACTGTCAGAAGTTGCTGCCTGGCCTCTTGCCTGCTGGATGGAGGAGTACATCTCTCCCTGGTTTTACTCCTCTTTCTGTGCCAACCAGGTACAGCATTCAAATGGGCTGTTAATAAGTATTAAACACCTTAACATACAGTACTAAACCATGATACATTTAGCATGCCTAACACTATATTCCAGCATACGCACAGAATATAAACTGCAGTGCACACATCTTACCTGTCGATGCTAGCCTCTCTCTTCCAGCACTAAGGACCCGTAGCTTCTTTGATCCCTGCTTGTCTGTTGGGGGATGGGGCTGTAACCTGCCAGGTGTTCCTACATATAATACTTTCAACATTAGAATAGCTTTATAACACAAAGCAGTCACACAACAATGTCATTAAAGCTTGCCAGAAGCATATCCTTGGACTGATTATGCACTGTGAAAATCCCTATTAATGAAGGCATTTTAGTAACTGAGATTCTTACATTCATTCAGTGCAGACAGAATAAATCCAGCTACATTATGCTCAGTTGAAATAAGGAATTTTATCCATTTTCGCATTCAGTCATGCTCAAATGATGGTGTCTTACAAACTGTAAAAGCTTTATTAATTGCTTAGGAGAACATACTTTGTAAGAGGTGGACTCTCATTTGGCTAATTTGTTGCTTCTTTTACCATTTCAGAACTAATTTGACAAATAACTGTGTGCACTCTGAAGACTAAAAAGAGCTGTAATGGGGGGAATACAGTGTTAACCTTTACAGTGGGCAGTGCACTGTAAGCCACACACCTATCAGCCTGATTTGCATATGAGCATATTATATTCACTTGAGAAAAGAACAAGATGAGTAATTTTCATATATGAGGATTTTCTGTCATTCAGGACAAGGGATATTTTCAGGTATTGCATTAGAGCCAACTACACTCATTAGCAAGTCTTGTCGATCCTCATTCTCTAATTGTAGTAGTTAAATAAGAGTATCAGTTAGAGCTGAAATTAGGTGTTATTTTTCAACTTATGTCATTAGTGTAATTGAATTAAATTTCTTTTATAATTGTTATTTGATTTACATTATTATACCATTTCCTATTGTGTGGTATGGTTGAACCCTTATAAAAGTACATTTCCATAATATTAAAGTTCAGTGAACAGATTAACTTTCATGTCATGTGATCAGTCAACGAAATTTTACTTCATACCAACAAGACCAAGGTCAAACAACTTCAGCAACCTGCTAATACATAATGTATTCTTTATTTACTTTTTTGTCAAATGAGAAAAGCTGGTATTCAAGCTTGGGAAACTTGCTGAACACTTATGCAAGAAGGTGAGAATAGAAAGATGGCATTGGTCTTTCCGAATAAGAAACTGTAAAGTGTAATGTAATGTTTTCTATCCACTGGATTCAAGTGTGGCTTCTCTGGAAATTTGCCAAGAACTTGTCAGTGGTATTTTTCTCCTGTGTTAACCTTCTTTTTCAGTGCATTTCAAATTTTCTGCTCTTTATTCCTGCTCATCAGTTACTTGGTATATATACTCAGCCACAAACTCCCTCTCTTTGCCAAACTGAACCATTTGCCTCATATACTGTATGCTTCCCTGCCTGCTCCCTTTTTGGATTGGTTTGCCTTTGTTGATTGCTATCCTATTATTGACTGTTTTTTAACAAAGACTAGGTAAACTGTCTTTTACTGTAAATGCTCTGCCTCTGCATCCTGCTTCTGGGTCCACTTTCCAATTTTGACTATTATTGTAACAATGTCTTTCCTTCCTCCCCCCTTAGCTGCTTCCATGTTAATAACTTTTCACTAGGGTCCAGGATGAGGAGCAGCTACCATATTTGGACAGATAATCAGAAGATGGTTGGCATGACAAAACCCATGCACCATCAACCACCAATTTGGACCCAGATATGTGTAGTATATTCCAAAAAATACACTTTTGAGCCAGCCTTGGTAATTTGCCGATACAACCGCTCATCATTGAATTTAAAGCTGTCCAATAAGTGGAAAAGAAACAAATTCATTGTGTAAAGTATATAAGGAAACAAACTAATGGAGACTGAAAATAGCATAGTTGGTAATATAGCAGTCTGACCAGGACATGTTTAAGTATAGGAAGAATGCAAACTAGATAAAACAACCCTCTGTACTCTATCGAATTTACCCTCATGAAGAGTGGGGACTGATTCTGCATGTGATAAATTCTCACTCTGGTTTGTAATGCTCTGATTTTCTGTAGCAACTTTTTGATTCATTCTTCTTGATGGGGATCCCTGTAGGAAACAGCAAAAGAACAAAAAGAAGTTCAAAGAAAGTAAGTATAATGGTCCAAATCATTTAGATGGATATATGTTATTAAGGATTCATGAAATTACCATATTTGAGATAAAGAGTACATTTCTATCCTTTCTGTCAGAGGCTGCATTGCTTTTTCCTCCAGTTTGAGGAGGTGGTCCTGAAGCCCTGCAGCCTGAGGCTGTCTGTAAAACACCCTGGGGCCTGGTTTGTTGATAACTGGTTGGTCTGACAGGAACTGCAAAGAAATTCCCATTATTCATTGACTGTTATTGACCTCTGCTTTCCTTGACTATGACTATTCTAGTTTTATGATACAACATCACTAATCCTTGGACTTCATCAATATAGAAATTTTAAGTAATGTCCTTGATCTATTATCAGTTCTACTACGGATCAAGTAGCCACTGCAACTTCCAAAGGTTATGCTTCAGAATTACTGGAGTCTCATAGTTCACATGGGATGAAAAATGCAAGCTTGAAGCCAGTTTAGTGTGAAGGGCTCACTCAGAAAAGCAGTTTTTAGATCACAGAAGTCTGAAAAGTCCCTTTTTTACTGTAAACAAAATACTTGAAAAACATGGCTGAAGTATGCTTTTGAGATGTGATACACTATATTTCAAACATAACTAGAGTAGACTACCAGAAACGCGCTCAGCTCAGCTATTTGGCAACTGGACTTGGGATAAACAAGAGTCGACTGCATGTGTTATTGATTGCTAATGATGTTTTTATAGAATTCTGTAAGCAACAGCATACTGTACTACTTTAGGTAATAGCCTGTTGATCAAAACGTGAAGTTTACACACAAGAAAGCAAATGGTTGAATATAACATAGATCCTGTTTCTGAGCTGATTGAATTGACGTTTTTCTTCAATTTATCATTTCACCATGTAAAAATAATGGGCTGCAGCGGAAGTCATGGCACAGCAATGACCTTACCCTACTGTATCTGTGCGGGGCTCATTAGGACAACTCCGCTGGTGCTAACAGCAAAACACACTCTCTGTCTGATCCTCATCAGAGTAGAGAACACATACTTCCAGTCCACAAAACACATAAAAGATGATACAGACAAAGATGAATTGGATGTGCTTAGAGTGAAAAATAAAAAGTCAAAGTCCTATGATGTAGTAGCTTCATCAATGAAAATTGAACATTGTACACTGAAAATGACCAAGGTTTTGGAGTGAGTAATTTTCAGTATTTTTTAAATCTACAGCAGCCAATACAAGGATGTACTAACAATGATGATAAAAAGAGATATATACTATGATAGTTGATGGAAGAAAACCACATTTTGAGCCGAGATTTTGATCTCTGCAAATGTACTGACCTTGAGAATAACAGAATGTCTTTGGTGTATTGGAGTTTGTTTGTTGTAACATGACAAAATCTGCAATAGCTTACTTTTAACAGTTTCTGACAGATCGGGTACTGAAGCAACAACATCCACCAAGCAACTTCTGTCAGTTACGCTGGATGCCTACTTTAATAGCAATCGTTTTAATTATGATTAGGAATGTTATGATAATAATGCAGATGCTAATTGTGAAAAGCTATTTTTCGCTTTTGGTTACTGCTCTCTTCTATGGGCATTGCCGGTTGACTCAACATGACTTAGACAGCTGTCAGAACAAATAAATAAGCGCTGATAAAAAGGCCACAGAGGTGGCGGAACTGGATTACTGGTGCATGTCTTTTTGTATGAGGAGATAATTGCAGTGCTCTGAGTACAGGTGAGGTGCAAATGAACAAAAAAATGAAGACCACAAGAATTTCATATGAGGAAAACAAATCGATTATCATTATAGTCTCTTTGAGGAAAACATTTCTCTATGTGCAACCATCTCTGCACTATAATGCTCCTCTGTATCCTACTATATACTGTGCACTGGGTTGATTGTGGCTGATATTTGTACACTGAATGTATAAATTCACGCCTTTCGAATTCCTGACAAAGGTTAATCTCAGAACAAAGAAATCATATGAGCCTGCTGTGATGCCTCAGAGAAAACATATGGTAAATGGCCAAAAGAATGAGAACACCTCAAAAAACTGTGGATACATGAATATTACACTTATGCATGTTTGTTCAACACTGTATTCCAAAACCCATGGGTATTAATATGCTGCTATAACATCCTCCACTCTTCTGGGAATGCTTTCCATGAGATTTTCGAACAGGATTTGCCCCCTTTTAGCCACAAGAGCATTAGTAAGCTGGCCACTGATGTTGGATGTTAAGGCCAGGCTGAATTCCAATTCACTGTATATCTGTCAGTTGGGGTTGAGGTCAGGGCTCTGTACAGACTAGTGAAGTTTTTTCCACACTAAATTCAGAGAGCCATTTCTTTACAGAGCTGGCCCTGTCGGGGCTTTGTCTAAAATATTGTATTCTGTAGAAATAAGATTAAACTAAAATGAGGGCCTAGCACAAACCATGAAACCCACCATATAATATAAGATAATTATTTTGTTAACTAAAGTAAAATCTTCCATGTAACCTGAAATGCATTACATTTTTTCCATTTATTTATTGATCAATCCAGAATCCTTTGATTTTATCTTACCTACCACAGTAAGAGTTCACAAGGCCAGTCCTCATATCTGCCTTTTTTAAATTCTTCATGTTCAACATCTGAGTTACATGGTTTACATCTGGTGGGAACTGGCAGCTGCGAGGGATCACGTCCATGAGACCAGCTCCACTGAGAAACATACCTAGATTAAAATGAGAACAATCTCAGATTAATCATAATCCTAGAAAAAACAAAATAAGATTATAATGACATCACATCACATAATAAAGTACACTCTTCGATCAACTGACAAATGCGAAATGACAAGCTGTCTTTACTGGCAGGTAGTGTAGGTGCACTGAGTGCAGCTGTTGGCACTGCTGAGCTAAATCAGAATTAAATGAGAAATACCACTGAGCTTTCAGCCAACTACTACAGAAAACAGCCAACTATCTGTCTTTCTCTCCACACACAATTTCATATAACTCACAAGACTCATAACAGATCTATTCAAAGTAACGACCACTGACTTGCTTCACGTAACTGCTTAGCTATTGTATATATTTAATAACTATTCATGGAGGGAATTTTAAGATAAGCTGAAAAGACTCTGTCATTTAGGAATGACCAAGTGGATTACCGTCATCTGACAGTCCTGTAGGCTCTGTTTTCATTGTGAAGATTCTGCGGACTTTGCAGGTAGCAAACAAAGTGATGCCATCCAGTGTCAAAAATCCCTTGAACAGTTCAGCTGTGAATGATACTAGGTCGATGCACAAAGTAGACCACTGAGACAAAGGAAACGATATGATTTTCTTTTAGCTAAAAGGATTAGAGATAGAACTCAAGACCTATGACTTATGAACACCAGCTCACAGCTAAAAGCAAATCTAAAAATACTAAAAGAATCTGTAGAGGATAAGTAGATACTCACGATATTCCGATTCAATCCTACTAAAGGTATCTTTGCATGTAAAAGTGTGGAAGTCAGCTCTTTATGCAGTGTTGATAAGTGAAGTCTTCTTTTCAGGTGCTCTAAATCAGTTATCCTGTGAATAACAGACAACAGACCATAGTGCTTTGAAATCTGCTATTATAAGACAACCTACTGGTACGAGAAGAAAAAAAAGGCAATGTTTCCCAGATTCTTAAAATAATAATGGTAAGTAATTTTATATTAAGAGATTATTTCAACTTTTGAAACTATTTCTTGCTGGTTTGGTTTCCCACACGTTTTCCCTGACTTATCAAAAAAAACCAGCAGCACCTTTGTTTTATACCACAGCCTGTGCCTGTAATTATTCAAATTTCACAGTGAAGTGAATTCACAAATGCAGTGTTTTAAGCACAAAATACACTTGATAAAGGCTTTCATATGGACTCCCGTACAACCTTGATTGCATAAACAGCGCCTGTATTGATCATAAGAACATTGGATTCTCAGAGAATGATAATTTTCTTTCAGTGGCTAAATGCAGAAGTATCAACAAAAGCTCACTGAAGTAGATTACACAATCACAACCACTGTGATTGCCACCACTGGCAAAGGAGAATACTAGCACTTGACATCCACACAATATATTTTTTCCAAATTTCCTATTCATTTAAATATACTGTATAACCTTGTAGAATTCACTATTGTTGGCAAGATAAAAGCCTTCTCTGCAATAAATACTTCTCTTAATAATAAATGGTTATTTAAGCTATTGCATAACAGTAATTGCTAAAACGATCCACAAATGCTAAAATGATTGTCAATTAAAGGTCTACTGGGACCTTATTTTATCAGCGACAAAGTTAAAGATCTACTGAAATCCACAAAAGTGCACACCAACACAAATTCTCAAGGTGAGCTTTCATGTATAAGGTAGAGATTTTTCTTTTTTTTAACCAACCTCTGTACTTACAAGAGCTCAATGGAAAAATCTTTGCACTGTTGAATATTAATTTGAAGGACCAAGAATCTTTGGAGAAGTCCAACTAAGTAAAAGGAATAAGCAAAGAAATGAATTACTATTAAGAAGTGAAAACAAGCAGAGCAAACTTTATAAATGAGTGCAAATGTGGTAGTAACTTACGTGACATTTTCCCATTCTCTGGCATTTGCATCTTGACTGTCTGGCTGCTTCCCTCCAGACAGTAAACAAATCCTTTGACCTCTTTATTATACTCCTGAGGGGAAAAATAATATAGAGGAGGCCTTGCTAAGTCTACGTCCTTGCTCGGTATGGTTAGTATTGTATACTTTCAGTGTAACTGCTCTCATTGACAGTAAATGCCTCTTTTAATGAGACCATAGACTTTATGTTAGGGCTGTATGTGTTCCCGGTGTTCTGTTTGTCTCCTCTCCTGTCTTCTCTGTATCTCTGTATCTCTGCCCAGGTGCTACCTGATCTGTCATCAATGAGGTGCACCTAGCTGGGGAATGAAGTGCTTAAAGGCTCCTGTGCCAGCATCAGAAAGTAAAGGCTTCTAGCGTGGGAACTGCTGGGCTTTCTGCCTCTCAGCCTGGGATTTTATTTTCTGTTGCAGTTTTGTTTTGATTTTGTACAGCTAATTTAGTGTCCTGGTTGTCTTGTATACTTCTGTTAATCAATTCCATGGATTTGTTTGTTTTAATGCTGTTCTCTGTGGTTGATATGGGTCAGTGGTGGAATTTTGTACACCACAGACGGCCACCCGAGGGTGAAATGTACCTATTGATATATACTGTATGAGCTTTGACCTTCAAAGTCTGAGTCAAGAACAGCTCTACTGTGACACACTAGTCAACTCTCTGCAAGAGTTTTGAAAACATACACTTAGTATTACTCTTGGGCATCTGGAATAATTTGTCCTTCTCCCCCTGTAACAGTGCAATTCAATGATTATAAGATTATACTTTCCCTGAGGTTACAAGGAAATTCCTATAGGATGTGAGCTTTCCAGGATGACTCCCCTTGGCCCCCTTGGATTTACAGTGTAAATCTAAAGACCTGCATTTCTTTTCTAGCACACCGTGTCATTCGGGGGAGACAACACGGCTCTGTGGTACTCATTAAGTGTGAGATGTTCAGCTTACTGGACGGTATTAGGCTAAATCTGCAGCCATCTCTGTAGGCCCCTGTTGGCGCTAGCCTGACCTACAGAACACAGAAGCCATTACATTTCATTAAAGACACCGCGGGGATGAAGAAACCCCGAAAACCCACCTTGCGTATGGCCGACGTGCCCCCGCAGAGTTTCCATTTCGCCGCGGGGTCTTTTCCCTGTCCACTGAAGACCTCGACCACAGCTCCACCCTGCAAGAAACACAAGTAGTTGTCATCATGAGCCCGTGGAGCCTAAGAGAAGATGTTGCTGTCTTGTTACGAACAACGTGACCTTCAACGAATAGAAGACCCGAGTTAACTTTGATGGGTTGAAGTAAACTTACCTGATAGTTATTCCTGAACATTGTACGTGACGTCACGCGAACGGTTGGTAAACATACACGTTACATGTATATTTTACCACCATTAAATACTCTGGCCGTTACATTATCCGTTTGAAACAGCCACACTGGAAAAGCAACTCATCATTCAGAGCAAGTGAGTCAGAGGGGAAACTAGCGTACGAGCTGCTCGGCTAACGCTGTCAGCTAACGCGGGCCGTCTCCATGGTTACGCGGCGCCGCGTTGGCAACCGGCGGGTCGTCTCCATGGTTACGCGACGCCGCGTTGGCAACCGGCGGGTCGTCTCCATGGTTACGCGACGCCGCGTTGGCAACCGGCGGCCGCCGGCTGAAAGCGAACGAAACGTTTTCCGTGAAGGACAATGGCTCCTGTTGTTACTGTCCTCTCTACCTCGCTGGTCGTGTTTTTTAATGAACAAAAAAATTGGGACTACATTCATATTTTGTGAAAGGTTGTGCAACGTGTCGTGAACCGCCGCGAGTTGCGCTAATTCTCCGAAACGTCCTTTCTGAAATGCCCTTAAATTAACACAACTCTGAATTTCTATTTCCCTGCATCATAAAGTCGGGAGGAAAAAAAACAAACCTCATTTTAGAGAAGTGTTCATTATAAAATCACATCGTGAAATTGATATTAATGAGAAAATAAATAAATAAATACAGATATGAATATATGACCATGAAATTTAGTTTTTTATGAGAGGCTTTATTCCATCCTGTTTGTTTTCACAACAGCAGTTTACTTCAGGTCATTTTTAATTTAATTTCTGCAATTTATATTTTAATATTTTTGCCTGCTTTTTTTCACAGTGTAATCGTTTCCCAATAACAATCTTATTTAATCTTTCCAGTTTTGCCCAAAAAAGTCTTTATTTGACATGGCAGTAGTCCTAAATTGTCATAAATGGTCCTAAATTTTAGTAGCAAACATTTTCTTTCTCATCATAAGAGTCCATACCAAACATTAACTATAGATTATATAGTGTGGGATAGGATGTTTTTGAAATTACCAAAAAGAAGAGTGTAAATAAATATCCTACCTAAATATTTTTTGCTAAAGAGAACAGTTAAAAATAGAACGGTATTAAAGTTGTATCTTCTCTTGAAATGCAAAAATCCATTATTGTGTCATTGTCACTTGCTTTGTTTACCCTGGCAGCAGGGCTATTATGAGATCAAAAAGATGTCTTTTTAATTAGCTACTAAGGGAGACTACATCCGGAAGTACAACTGTATGGCTCACCACTTATTAACATTTTTGCATGGATCTGACTTCAAACAAAAGGTGGTCTCAGTTATTTATGGAGAACAAATGAGACCACAGAAAAGAAATCTGTCCAGTTACACCTATGACTACAGTGAGTTTTATTGTTTTTGAGCATACACCACTACAGAGTTGAATATCACTGTCCAAGTTGTCATGCATTTTGGTGTTCAGACACAATTATGCAGCTGCAAACACTGAGCATTTCTGTCCTTTAATATTCCACTAATAATGCCGTGTAGAATTAAGAATGCCACATACAGTAGTTAGGCCAAATGCCAAATCTTCCTACAGCAAGGCATTTCAATAAGCTGGTCGCCCTGCCTAAACTCCTGCTGGTTGTCTTGTAGCTCTTTAGGAAGCATACGGTAGACGTGGGAATACATGTAAGCAAGGATGTGTTACCAGCCAGGCAAAGTCAGCAACTGCTGTGGGGCTCTAGATGCCAAGGGGCCCAAGAAGTCCAAGGGTTCCCGTCAGCGGTTTCTATGTTTTATTATGTTTTTTGATGTCTGTCTGCAAAAATGTCCTGCATTATTACAGTCTTTTTGCTCTATTTTGTAGACAAACCCTATGTCAAAATCCAGTTTTAAAACCGTAATTATGTTTTTTGAATCAATTTAAATGGTGCATCCTCATATATTAAGGTGTCGAAAATTTCTATAAAGGAACTGACACTCATAAAAACCGAGGTTAGTTGATATAGAAGTACAGAAATAAAAGATGGGTCACTACCTCTCATATAATGAAGTTGCCATCCATTGCGTGCTGTGAGCAGCAGGAAATTGGAGGCAACAGGTTACATTCACAAGGCATTAGACAAAAGAGGCCCAGAAGCAAATGTTTGCCCTTGGGCCACCAAGCAGATTAATTCAGGCGTCCGTATAAGATACTGCTCACCGCTCACCGCAAATGGATTTTCTATATGATATCACTGTTCTCAGATATGCACTAAGTGGAATTCATCTTGTGGTTCATAGTGCACACTTGATAATGTGCGTTTTGAGTTCTTTTAGGTGCTTGTCCTTGCACCGGTAAACATTCCAGTACTGTAAATGAAGGAATTTCTTTTTATTTCTTTACTTACAAAACATCGTGCTATCTGCGTCATATTTTCCTCATGTTAGTGTGTCTGTCATTTTCACATGTAGAATAGTACCTCTGTAAAATGAATCTACTTATTTAATTGCACCTATTTATATAGGCCTATACTGCAATTTTGTAGTTGCAAACACAACAGAGAGAAATAACTTGAACTTGAACTTAATAGCGACATAAGTCGGGGTCATTTTTGCTACCTCTTTCTTGGCAAAATAACTTTCTAACTATTTGTTTCCTTTTACGTATTTATAGTATTGATAACTTGCTCAAAGTGTGGCACAGGCGAACAGGGTGCTATGCAATATTACAAATTTCACCCTATGTGTTTCTTACTGATTAAAATGTTTGTCTCACATGTGACTCATTCTTTACTGTAATGAAAAGCACTTAAATATATTACTACTAGCATTAGCAAATTTCTATAGCTGCATTACCCCCTGCACTGTAAAAAGTGTCCCCTCTCTATTACTCCTTTATTATGACACTTAATGCTGAATTGGGTAAGTTAGAAATAGCACCAGTAGAGCATGACACAGTGAAAGGTTCATAATTGACTTTTTTCTCTACAGGAATGGCTTGACAATGATTGGGACAGACAGCATCATTAAAATAGAGCCTGGCATGCAGGGTACACTGACAAAGCCAGTATGGAAAAATCAGTTAATAAATCAGTTACTTGTTAGCATACTTCATTATAACTAATTATTCACTCATAATTTTGAAAATTATCTATTCATTTTTATCAGTCAAACATCAATTACTGTAGACAGTGTTAGTTTTGATGTACTGCAGAGTAATAGTGACACAAGGTGTTTTTTTTAATTGTTGTAATCACCACAAGCTCAACACTGATAGTCCCAAAACATTTGTTTTATCTTGAAACTATGAATACATCATTACCCTGATCTATGATCACCTCTGCATTTACAGAGCATTTCATTTCAGTTTTTCTTAAAGGAGTTTCTTTGGGGGAAGGAGGCTTAAGTGTATGCCAGGAGTGACCCTTACAGATGAGATGCCAGACTGAAATGCATCTCAGAGTATATCATCCATACAGCAGCTGGCTTCTACCGTAAGTCTATTTGTATCGATTCTGTCTGTGTTTTTCTTCCCACTGTTCATCATCATCATGCCATGAACCATGAGCCCCTTTCAAAGTGAAAAATGTAATAATTCACTACAAGACAGTGTAGAGAAAAGTTTCCCAAAAGGCCACATATATATCAGCAAAGCCGCTTAAATAAAAGGTAAAAGTCTCTCTTTATGCAGGAATTTCTGATTTGTCTGTGCTGAATTACCTAGTAGTTTTTTTCAAGACATAGAAAATAATAATACTCTCTTTTTTATTATTTTCATACCCATTTGACCTGATATGCCGGATGATTTATTGAAGTGAGTAGGATTTACTTTGGATTTCAAAAGGCCAAAGAGAGAAGGTGAAGAAAATATAATTACTTATAAAAAAAAAAAAAAAAGATCTTAAACTTTTCAACATGAAAATCACTATTGCGAACACTGCTTTAAATAGGCTCATATTAGATTTTAGTAGCATTTCTCAGCCCCTTATATATTGCATGACTTCCAAATCCCTGTTGGTTACTTTCAACTTGTTCTTATGTTGATGTAGATATTTTTCATTTGACATGTTTCATGATTTTTTGAGGCTATTCTTGTTGTAATACTAAATAATTTATCAATTTTGTCTGACTGAGCTTCAGTAAGTGTCACATGTTCTTTTTAAACCTAACCTATTCAAAAGCACAAGTTGTCTGTTTTCCTCAATTTACAGAAATATAATGGCCAAATTACATTTTGTTTTATTTGCACTCGACATCTTGATATGAACTATCTTTGCAGCAGTGCTAGTAATTGGAATTTAAAAAATTGTGAGTTTTAGTGCTTTTCTCTGAGGTTTTTAATTTACTTTGTCTGCCCAAAATGCCATGAACATGAAAAGAAACTTATCATGCTTGATTCACTTCAACATGATTGACCCACTTTTATAAAATTAAACTCAGGAACATGTACCATTCAAGTCACCTTAACAGTATCTTGACACTCTAAATGCGCAGCCTTGAAAATGCAACCTCTATTTATAGAGTTGCCATAAGATCAAAAAGATAAACTAATGAAAGTAAGGCTGCCATAGTCATGGTCTTGTGCTTAACACTTTCTGTTCTTGCTGGTGGTAAGTGGAGCTAATACTTAGCAACTATGACCTCTTTTTTGTATTCCAAAAAGCCATGATTTTAATCTTAGAAACTAACTGAGGAAATCACAAAGCTTATAATGCATTGTCAAGGCTCATATTCCCTAACAAGTCCTTGCCTGATATTTGAAAAGGTTCCAACTTTGACAAGTCTGTTGAAGTATAACGAATATTGCTAGTAATTTCTCTGTCTTAACTAATTCGTAACAGAAAAGGTTTTGTAACATCCACTGCACAAGAATCAATGAAAACAACCTATGAACTGTGTCAGAGTTTATAGTCAGTAATTGAACTGTGAACTAGGAGCTCAAGTGAAGGGCCTCAACCCCCTTTTAAACTGTATCACTTTGAAGGCCAGTTCTTCATTTATATATGAAGACATATTTAGGTCACTCTGTTCTTTGTCATATTCTTTACAATATAATATTCGGGTACTGTACTATGGTTACCTGGAGTTCAATGTCACAGCATCTATTCATTTAATGACTGTTGAACCAAATACAGAACAGAATTTTCTGACTCTTTCAAAAATTTTACTGCTTTGTTTTGAGAGTGACAGTGAGACAGTACCAACACAGCTGCATTTTTACTGAACAAGATGAAAACACTGCCTGCAAGGTGTTAAGCTGAATCAGGGTGACAAAGTGGTTGCAAAGTCTGTCTTGTAACTAAGGGGGTCTGGAGTCTTGTGCATGCTCAAAGGCAAAGCCTCCTGTGTGACCCCTTGTGCTGATTTATATTTGGATGAAAGTGGAAATTAAATTGGAAGGGTTTTGCAAAGCTTTTTGTAAAGCTTTTTACTTAAGCATTATTACATTATTATATAAAGGAAAATTTCTTCACAGAATCATGACTGAAACCCATTTAGCTGCTTCACTTTCAGGGTCGTGATATTGTGCATGCTGGCTCTCTGTCATGGTTTACTGGGACACTTGAATAGAACAGAGCCATTATTAATGTTATTAGTAAAGCCTGTGCTTTTCCCACCATGACACATTAAAATGCCTGCTGTAGAAAAGGCCAATTATCATTTACTCACTGAAGCTGACAAGTAACAATTGAGGTTTCAGTACCTTGGCTTATTCAATTTTTATCAGTAAAAACACATTTTAACCTTTTAAAATACCCTATCCCGCACTATGGCTTTGGAGGCACTAGTCTTAAGTGTATTTTGGTCTGTGCTGGACTCACACAATCCTTACAAATTATACCCTATACCATCCCTATACCAACTGCAACAGCTGTTGACATGGCTTTGGTTCAGATTTGTGACTATGGCTCCAAAGTGTTTTCACATAGAAGGTTCTACAGCAGGCCTCATCTCCTATTATTGCGCCTCTGAAACTTTGGGTCAGTATCTCTTTTACTTATTCTGACTTTTTATCTTTTCTGAGGAGGCCAGGGTTATGACTTTAATCAAAAAGGACACCAATCTTTTTTTATTTTCAGGTCAATTATTCTCAAAAATAAACAAAACTTGAGGTATCTGTTAACATATTGAATAATTTGAAGAAAAATTAACTAGTTTAAATAGTATTTAGAAAAGAAATATTCAGCCAGCAAAAGTGTTATTCTGGGTATCCATGTGTACAGTTCTTAGTCCAGTTTGTTCTAGATAGCCTTGGTTTCACATGTACTCAGATTTAAAGTATTGTATGATTTTCAAAACAAATAGATTAAACTACTTTCAATTTAAATAGTATATTGATGCAATTTCCCTTCATTCTAAGTTTTTTTTTGGAATAGAGTTTCTGACCTCTAAACTGCTTTAAACAGAGGTGATTATCTTTCTGCTGATGTCAGATGTGCTGAAACCTTTGTTATAGAAACACTTAGTGATTTGATTAAAACAAAAATGAAATGCCATGTCTAAATTCCCTACGTAACCCAAGCTATGAAATGACACATCATTATACAGGCTTCAACTCTTAACACAGTGATTCAGTTTTTCAGAAAATTCATTCCAGTAGTTTTTATTTTATATTCTATCATTTTATAGCTTTTGATTATAACCTACTTCCATCCAGTCATGTACCATCCAAGAAGAGAAAACCTGTTATAGAAAGTGAGCTGGAAACAGATAATGAACATGGACTGTCATTCAGTAAAATTAGCCCGAGGCATATAAACCAAAGTCGGTAAAGTCTCCGTCATGAGGGAGAGTGTTGATTAATTTGCCAAAGTAGGGCTGAGCAATATGACCAAAATCTCATATCCTGATATAGGTCATTTCATATACAGATAATGATACATATCACAATATAGCACATTTTCCGTTAATCTCTAGTTCAGTGAATACATTTTTTATAAAAATGAGCACACAGATTGGCACAGAGGGGTCTATTTCTTATATATAAGAAATATATATATATATATATATATACAAATATATATATATATATATATATATATATATATATATATATATATATATATATATATATATATATATATATATATATATATATATATATATATTTGTGTGTGTGTGTGTGTGTGTGTGTGTGTGTGTGTTTCTGTGTAAATTTGTAATGTCATATCACATAGCCCAATGTCAAAGTGTGTTTCCAAATCACTTTTCATTTCTCCTCTGAAAGTATGGGCCATCTCTATAACATGGTTGTAGACAGAAAGGCTGCTTTCAGTGTTTAGGGATGTCATGTTAGAGGTCTTTTGCCCAGGCTACATGGAAGCAGATAAATGGACAGAAAACACACAGTAGTACCTCTAAAAAACTGATATTCTGTGTGTTTCATCTTTAAGCCTAAGTGTGTCCTGAGACAAGGCTTTAGAGATTGATGAGTGTGTCTGCGAAATGCAGGCACTAAGCTGGTGATCTTTGAATGGACTAGGATCACAAGACACATGATGAAAATACATTGCCTTTCTGATTTTTGTGAAGATAGCTGGAGAGCTCTGCAGCAGTTTGCAGTAGCTTAGATACAAAAAGGAAATGATGAAAAATGGACCATGGATCAATGTTCAATCACCCAACCTCCCATTCTAATATTATTTTCTGGCCAGGAAGATGAAAACATACAGCATACTGTGCATGCACAAGACCTTCAGTTCCCATAAGGACCAGGCCTACAGTCTGTTTTAATGTGATCGTTCTGCTGGCCAATTTGCAATTTTAAACTCTTGCAACCACAAATTGAAAGATTTCTTTAATATACTGTATATAGTGGTTATTGCTGAGTAAATTATTGTGTTTTAGAACCACCTATCACATGATATCTGTTTAAAAATAAAATAACTTCTATATGTGTATGGATGTATTCAGTTTTCATATTTAAAGTGATAAAAATCATGTGATGATCGATGCTTTTTTACCTTTTTTTCCAACATCTTACACCAACAAATACATGCACATAGAGTGTTGTTTCCTTTTGGTGATACTCACTGGAAAACATTTTTCAAACAAACCAGTCAAAGTGGGGAACATACAAGGGTCTGCTACCTTTGACTGAAAATGATGCATCCTGTCTCATATCATTTAGATTTCCAAAAAGAGTGGATTATGATAGGGAATTTTTATGGCACCAGCAATTACTGAAAAAAAAAAAACTCTTGCTCCACATGCAAAAAAAGATCTGGCAACACCGAAACTTGTACTTTGGCAAATCTAACAGCTCATTCTCACCAGGTTCCATTTTATGTTTTGGCAAGCCAGACGAATGGCATGACAGATAATTGGCGGATTTACCGACCTCGACACTACTGGTTGTTGTTTCGGAAATACTAAATCTGACAATGTGGAGGCTCCTTTTTGTTTACAGTACTATTAAAATCCATTGGGGTTAGTAATACTTTTGATAAAATAATGCAGATTTATTGACTGGTTAAACTATTCATCCATTGATGAATTGTTCACTTATTGTTCTTTACCTTTTCTTTCAGGTCGTGATGAACACCACATAGTAATAGCGAAGCCTGCTCATTTATGCCTCCAAGTCCAGTAACTGTGCAGAGGGAAAACAGCAGTTGAGCTGCCCTTTACAAGGGCATAGTTGAACCTGCTTAAAATCCTGACCATCTCTTTATTACTGATCACACTTTTCAAGGCAATTTTTTATGCATTTTTTTTGTTTGACACTAAGCTAGTGTCAGAAATTAGACGAGCATTACATTTGAATAATCATTCAATATGCGAAGTTATACTTCAGTAAGATGGAAGCAATAGGATTTAAAGTTTATTGTGGCACATGACAACCGAACTTGCTGGAATATTTTTGAAGTCCTTGTTGGTCATTAAAAATTCTCTGGCTCTTTCTTAGTTTGTGTTTGTTTTTTGCCTTCCATGGCAATATTTTTTTCAATACTTAGAAAGCCAGCCGCCAAAGCCTAATGCGAATAAGGCTCACTTGACTGACAAGAAGTAGCTGGAAGCCTCAAAATTCATCACAAGACTGCAACATCATGTCCAAATAGCACTGTAGTCGATGTTCACAGGGTGCTTTGAAAAATGAAATGAAAAGCCATTCATCTTATTGCTGTTACTGATATTTTATTAATTGTATGAGTCAAACAAACAGTCCATCTTCAACTGTAACTGTGAGTAGGCTTTATCCTGATTTAATGAGCGGTAAGCTGCTGTTGGACAGCCAAAACAACTGAGAAGCAGTGGAGGGAGGAGGAATTTTTCCAACAGTTCGGTTCTTCTCATGTTGTTGGATAGCTGTGAATAGATTGAAGATTGGTTCATTTTACCCCCCTTTGCAAAAATTACAGTTTTGTAGATAAACATGTTTGTGTGTCAGGGGTATGTGTGTGAGTTGAAAAGGGAAAGAGACAGAATTGGCTATTTTCTGTGATAGGTGGCATAGCTTCATTTAGAGCTCAGTGGTGGTTTTGTTTAACCCTGATATGGCTCGGCAGTGCCAACAGCTGCACATTACTGGCCAACCAGCACAAACCTACATTACCTGCCAGTAAAGACAGCTTTGCCATTTTGTAATTTTCATCCTGATAGTTTTACCTGTGTCCTTTCATTTTTGTTTTTGGTCTATATATACTGTAGCTACGGTAACAGGCTTATGTCCAGGAATTGATTCAAATTCAGGTATCACACAGGAGATCAGGTAGAAGTCTTTACTTGGAAGCCAGAGATATTTCACATATATATATATATATATATATATATATATATATATATATATATATATATATATATATATATACAGAACCAATCAGCTGGTTGGACACAGGTGACACAGAAAACTGGTGAGAAAAAAAACCCAGAAAATTAGGAAGCACAATAACAATAAGAGATTTCAATATAAACCAGAAATAACTAAAAGGGGTCCAGATGGGATGTCATCTGTAAATATTCTTATTTTTTTTAGACATGATTCATAGTGAAGCTGATCTCATGGATTTGATCGCACATAGATGCCAGTTTGTGTGTGTGTTTGAGTTTATAGATGTGGAGGTTGGCTTGGCACTGTTCTTACTAGCTTCCTGCAGGTGGAGATAGCTCACGTTAACAGCAAAACAAAAATCATACATATGCATCGCAAGCATTTGGGTTTATGGGTTGCTTTGTCTGCTTTGTTGTTGTCAAAAGTCCTCATTGTGTTTGAAATGGCGCCAAATTATTTTGGGAAAAATACATATAATCACCACATAAATCACCACATCAATTCTGTGCCCAGGAGTCTGCATGTGATAAATAGCCTTGTGTAAATGACCCTTTACTGGCTGGCAAGCAATAGAGCCCTTTTCAGGGGCAAAGCCTGTATAAAATCAAACTGTAGTTACATATAATAATGTTGGTGCTGTTATCTGAAGCTTCAGGTCACTGAAGACTTGTCATGATCTGTCTCTCTTTGCCCCCAGGCCCCTGTCTCCAGCCTCTTCTAACTGCTCCCAGGCCATGGCTGCGGTTGAACAGTCCTTTTTGCTTAGGAGGGTTCCTAACTGAGTGAAATGACCTGGAAATATGTAAGTGGCAGCCGTGATAAGAGCTGGTCGGATTCTTTAAATGTTAAGGAAAGGAGCTTCAGTGCTTCCAATCTTATCGCCTTAGCATACGATACACTGAACTTTCCCTTACAAAAAGAAAGGAGATAATGCCGCCCCACAATACCTTTTTTTTTAAGTTACCATTACTTATTAACTTTAGGCAATGTTATACCACCAGGCTAACTATGAACGTCATGCTGTTGTTGTAAAATGATCGAGGTGAAGTTAATGTTATAGCATAACCTATGCTCAGTTTGCATTGGTTATATAGCTTCATTTTGAGCATTGTCGTATTGTCAGCCTTTAGGAATATCATTAGTTAATCATTGGATGCTGAAACCCATGCCTTATTAAAGGAAAGGGATAAACTGGATCATCTCTTCAGCTACATATATAGGATCAGTGGTGGGTGAAGTACTTCACCAGTGGTGGCTGAAGAACCGAAAAAGTAACAGCAATTTAAAAATACTCCATTACAAGTAACAGTCCTATATGGAAAATCATACAGCACCAAATGTAGTATTAAAGTATAAATCCCGATTTGGTTCCTCTGTCTGTCCTTCAAGAAAGAGGGATTTGAGCTTTTTTTAGCTAGATGATCTTAATTCAATATGTATGAAACCTAAGAACAATGCTATGTACAGAAGTAGAATTGGAGGCCTGAAATCTATTGCTTATATTGCATATGTTTAACAATTATTTTCTTATAATCATACTAATTGGGATTCATTCAAAATTAGTGGACGGGAGGGTGATTGACCATTCTCGATGTGACAACCATTCTGTTTCTTTTGTGAATGGCAGCCTATTTTCCTTTTTAATTTAAATTCCGATAATTTTAGTAACATTTTTCACCGGGTTGTCCACATTCGTGTAGCCTGTATTAAACAACCAGATGAGAATGTAAGAAGAATATAACGGCGAAGTATCTTAGATGCGTTTTTGTTGTCCATTTTGAGAACACTGCAATTTCGCTATGGCAGACCAACATCATAAACATCCGCCATCACATTATTATGTAGCTTGGTGTTAGACCGGTCAGGTTCTCTTAGCAATGCGCCAGTCCTTTTCTATGTCCATATGAATTCTCTTTGACATCTTCTTGAACATCTTTCCTTAATCTCATGACATTTTTCAATCAAAGTCAAGGAAACGTGGTTGGGAAAGGAGATATTTTTTGACTTTTTGACCACAGCACATCTCTCTCCCCTCAGCTCCTCAGACCTGCTGTCCTGTAGTCACCCGTGAGATGTCCTCAGACTTTCCTCCCTGTCCTTATTTCACCTGATCGCCCTGCCCATCTACACACCTGTTTCCATATATCACCCTGTGTACACCAATCAATACCTTTCTGATTCTTCTTCTGAATTGTCTTCTCATGTTTCTGGTTTTGTTCCCTTCTTTTTTTCCCATGTGGTCATGCAATTTGAGTTTTATAAACTGCACCTTTGTCTGCTTGTGTTCTTGCCTGCAAGCTTGTCATCTTGTCATGATATGAACTTAGAGCTATGCCTGAGGCATCTGCAGCTGCTGCAGTGGTTTCTGCAGGCTCTAGTGTTGGGTCAGATGCTCCAGTTTCCCTAACTTTTAGCTACACTGCTGTCAGCCTTTTCACAGCATTCTGTGCATGGGATGGATTGCAGAATCCCATGGTTTAATAAGGGGCTCAAGGAGAGTGGCGAGGGTCATTTGACTGACAGTCTCATAATGAACCAACCTCTCGGACATAAGCCTCAAGAGGTTGGTGCAGAGCTGTGCTGCCTTCTCGTCAGTCACTCCTTACTGCTGGGTTGTCACAGCATGCCTGAATATGCGGATGAGGGGAATGACCTTTGAGCCAGACACAGACTTTTCTGCAGATAGCTCAACTGTTTCCTCTTTCAGTGGAGACAGCACTCCAAGGCACTCTGACATGCTGCGGTACTCGGCTGAGGACAAAGCAGTCAAATCTGTTGTCAGTGACACCAGTGCAGCACCAACTGGTTCAGGCTGTTCATACAGTCTTGACAGCATGTCAAATGTGCTGTTCCACTGCGTGTCGACCTTCTGCACTAGTTTATGAACAGGTTTTCCCATCTGCTGCTGGAGGCTGACAAGCTGTTCTTCTGCCACAGTGTTCATCCTGAAATAAGAAGCTATCTTCCTCGCCTTACTTCTGATGTCATCAAGCCCTGGTGTGAAATCGATAGCATTTTGACAACTTAATTTAAAGCATGGGCAATGCATATACTATGCCTCAGCTTGAAACTGCAGGCACATGCAATCATGTTTTAGGCCACATTAGTAACAAAGCATTTTATCTTGGATTGAATCCCCCGACACAATTTCTCAATCCAACATCCTCCACACTGGTGAAAGGCTGCAAGTTTTTCACAATCAAATTGGCCATGGCTTTGTCAACACTATTCTTTCTGTTACCTGCAACAGAAAGTGCAAGCACATGAATCTAACACAGAATCATGTTATATGTGCATGGAGGTAATTTAAATGAGTGAGAGGCACAGACAGACAGACAGAGACAGACAAACAGATATAAAGAGAGAGGCTGAGTTCAAAGAATTGCCAGTAAGAACAGCAATTATGTCATTATTTCTAACTACTTAAAAATGAGTGCCTGAATAAAAGAGAAAGTAGGCCTTCACCCTGAGTATGGCTACAGCTTTTAGACCAGCTGCTGGGAAAAAGCCAAACACTGAACCTAAAAAAAGGATTGATGATAATCTATTATGAAGTCATAGACAGACTATCATTCTTATAAAAAAAAACAAAACAACAACAAAAACAAAAACAAATATATTCTTTACATTATTGGGCAAAATTAAATTGAAGTGTCCCCACATTTCAGAGCACCCTCTCTTCACAGCAGGTTCCATGACAAACTCTCCTAACTTAAACTCTCATAACACACACACAAAAAAAAAACAAAATTAAATAAGACACCTCAACAACACACAAAGCTTGCCGTGTTCCACACATTTTCAAACCTCTGAATACGATTCTGAAGCAGTCAAGGGAATGACTGTTAAAAAAGCTTTGGACATAATTGGTCAAATAATTGAAGCGGAACTAATCAAGCCTCAAAACAAAGCTTTGTCGAAAATTGTTTAATATTACTGACACATACCTTGGAGCTTCAGTGTCATGGTTAACATCATTAGTGACAGTATGAAACAACCAGCCACGGACCCAGTAGACTCACCTGAAGATGAATTTTATGATTTGATATATGGTGAAGGCAAAAAAGATTTTGGTAGGGTGTACAAAGAGACAGTGCTGAAGATGGCGCGCTAGGGAAGTGTCAAAAAAGCTTTATGTGTTTAAAGACTTCATTGCCTGAGTGGCTTGAGATTTTATAAACCTCCCTGATTCTTACCCAGTCTCCCAGCCAGCTGACTTCCTGCAGGCCAGCCTCCAATCTGCTAGCTTTGAGCCAGTCTTCAAGCTGCATAGCCACCAGCCTGCTCCAGAGTCTGCCAACCTGCTGCCTGCTCCTAAGTCAACTTTCCTCAAGTCTGCATCCCAGTCGACTGGTCTTCATCCTGCTAGCGTCCCATCTGCTCCAGATTCTGAAGACCTTGAGCAGTACTTTCACCTGGGTGCTTGCCAGGCCATTTTTCACAGCCCTGTGGAGACCATAGAAGAAGATGTGGTTGTCATGGCCCCAATAACATTGGACTCTGCCCTGCACCTTGATGAACGGCAAGTTGGACCCTGAGCTTGTACCTGAGGCAGCCGACTTCAAGTCCCCTCCCAGGTTTGCTTGACCTCAGGGTGGATCCTGCCTTTGTCACAGCCCACCGGAGCAGTTCTACCTTTTCCATTACCACTGGAGAATTCCTGCCTTCATCTTGATGGACTCCGCCTGACCGTCTTGTCTCTGTGTTGTCCTCCCAAGCAGCTCCACCTTTCTGTCCTGCAGCCAAGTTGTCCACCCCAGGTGTCCTGCTATCTGGCTCACCAGCTCCCTGGCTATCCACCCAAGGTCTCCTACTCAACTGAAATATGTCTAAACACAAAGCTCTCAGTTTGTTCTATTATTAAGTTTGATTACATATACAGTACACCCGAAGCAATGACTTATGAATAGTACTTTTATTTTAAGAGTATAACCCTTAAAAAATTCAATGGCAATCAGCTGCAATCCACTTACAAGATAAGATGTCTATTTAAAAACCATGAGAGAGTGACTGAGAGCCAGTCTGCATTAGCAACATCTTATCACACACTATCTGTGTAGGCAAATGCAGCCACTGAAAGTAATACAACAAGCCTTGGAAAAACTGATCACCTACAGGACAGGAAGAGACCTTTTGCCTGCATTATGATAGCAAATGTTTGCTTTCCAATGCAGCACGGTTATATAAATTTCATTTAATCAGGTAGTCTTGTTGAGATTGAGATCCCTCTTCTCAAGAGAGACCTGAGAACAAGAACCATTTATAATCAGACAACCACATAACCTAAGGAAGTTTTACTCATTTTTAATAAAAGCATAATTGATATTGATTAGGATTTCATGATCTATGTCACTGAATGCAAATGGCATGTTAATCAAAACCTGACACATGCTTTGTTCTCATTAGTGCCAGCAACAAAAATTGTTTAACCTGGCTCATGCTATTCTGTAATCCCTATTGGTCAACTTAATTTAATTTGCTACTGAGAATGAGGCATTTGCTGAGGCAAGCTATATCTTGAACACATGCCTGCACATAATAATGTCCAGTCCACTGGGGGATTTTATTCACCTAATATGCTTGCATTGCCACAAGCTAAGACTGTCTGATGTAATATAGTTATTCCTAAGTGGTGTAAAGTTGTGTAAGTAAGGAATAATCCATGACACACAACACAGTAAAGTGTGTGTTTAAGGTTATAAATATATACTCCACAAGATATGAACACAAAGAAACAGTAAACAAGACTTGGCAAATATTTGAAATGAACATATTAATTGTGGAACAATGTGGACTGAGAGTTAAGGTTATGAAGGAAGGGTTAATATTGCTTTTGCGTGAGTGGTGGCAGCAAATAAATAACAACAATAATTAAAGCTGCTTCAAATATTTATATCACAAACGGGGGGGCAAAGCAAAAACCTTGATACTGTATCAATATTTTCAGTTCAGCATTTTGAAGCCTAACCTCTAAAAGAGAGGTTTGAAAAAAATCATTCAACACATGCACATTCATCCACATCTTGAGGCCTCATTAGTAAATGGATTTTGCTCAATTGTCATGAACATAGTTTAGCTGTTATCATGTGATCTATGTATGCTTTAAAAATATCGTACAACATCAGTACTTATTAATCGATGATTATTTGACTCTGCTGTCTTTATTGGCTTTTTTAACAGCAGTTGTGCCCAAATGTTTCTTTGTGGACATGAAAATCCCCTTTGATGTGGGATTGCCAGATCATTAATTGACTAGTTAGAGTGGGAAACAGTGCAGCTTGAAGACCTCTGTATAGACTTGGACAATGCAAGATGTCTGTCCATTTGGCTTAGATTTTCAATGTTAAAAACACAAGCAACAAATTGCCAGTGAAAGGGGATATTTATATGCAGTGTGCGTTTTAGCCAGTTCTCAATACAGAACAAACCAGGCGTAGTGAACAAGATTTAGTACAGGACACAGTGGCTCCATTGTAGGCATTTTGTAGAGCTCAGCACTTGGTGTTTGTGAAACATTAAAGGGCATGTTAGCATCACTAAATTAACACACCCTGCTCCCTGCCTGAAGTACACACACAGTGAAATACAGACCTTTTTGCAATCCATTGAGTTGTTGTATTGAATTGACTCAGAGCATATCACTCAGCAGGGCCCCCTTCTCGGGTGTTTTTCTCTTGCAGTGTTCAGCACAAAAAAAACTTTCCATTGTGTTGCATCTTAGGTTGAATGTTGGTGGGTTGCTTTGTAGTATTTTCATTTGGGTTTGTAGCTCACTCAAATATGCAGTTGGTGGATGCCTCCTCTATCTTTGTTGCAGTATTATGTTGCCATGGCAACCCCAGCCTCTTGGATTAGTTGTTCAGTGGAGTCCTGAGGTCAGCTCATTTGCATTATTATTGTGACCTTCAAATTATTATCAATATTCAGTAATATTATAGAAACAAATCACATGCATTACCTGTTACATAAACATATAAACATGTGCATGTGCATGTGCATGCATATGTATATGTATACCTTATACATACAAAACTTATGCACTGGGTTTATTTCTTGAACCGGGCCCAATGGCAACATGCAGCATCTCAGAGGGCTAGACCTCAAACTGGGGCTGTGTTTAACCCTCCCCAGAGACTGTAAAAACAAAAGTGAAGCATAAGGATCTCAGGTGGGAAGTCGTTTTTTTATTCCATTGTCTTTATTGACACTTTGAGTTATATAACATTATACTATATAGTTCCAGTGAATGGACAGTGACACTCTCTCCAGCTGATCAGATTGGAGGATTCTCTCAGACAATATGGCATAAATAGATAAATATATTGCACTGACGTTTTACAGTATCTTGTTTACACTTGGTCTGTCACCTATTTGAAAGTCATTTACATAATTTTTCAATAGCCAGAGATATTTTTGCCACAATCAGAGGCACACTTTATCTCCTTTCTTAAATTCAATATAGAGCAAAAGTTGTCACCCCTTGGAACCAAGGTATCATCTGTTCAAATTCTCAATTACGCAAACATATTCCAGTTTATATTAATTGTAGCTGATTATACAGATGACCAATTAAAATTAGGACACTTGAATAATGCAAATATTAACCTAATAAGATAGAAAATCAGGTATTTACACGTCACTCTTATGAAAGAAAAATGGAAAGCAAAATTGAATTTAAATTCCTTTTTTTTTTTTGAAGAGCTTCTTAAGTGTTGAGTCATTTCTGTAAAACATTTATGAGTAATCCCCTGTCTGCCTGTGTGGCACCTTTGACCATCTTTCATCATTAACCTTTACCTCACTTTCAAATTACTGTATAATAGAGTAAGGTAATCTTTGACTCTGCTTAGAGGAGACCTTATGCACTGCATTTAGTTCATAGGTTCCTACAGTCTTCTTAAGATAAAAAAGTAATTTCTAATATACAGAAAGATAAGACCCCACGGAAACCCTTTCATTTTCTGCTGTATAGCATTTTGAACTTAAGACAGAATCTTTACTTTACTATCTAGAGACTATTATTCCCTACACATTGTCAATGGTGCTCTTCTTTTTGCCTAAGAAACATGTCTTTGTGTTCCTTATGTTCCTTTCCAAGCTTCCACCTCTGCTTCATGCTAGGTGTTAAAGAACAACTACAATAATTCAATAACTTGTGTCTTGAATAAATTTGAACTGAAATAAAAATGATTCATTCTCCGTCATTTAATATTAGTGAGGAAGTGTTGGGGGGGGGCTCCTTCCTGCAGCTCTGTAGGTTTAAGACCACATGGTTGACAATTCTCCAGCCCCTGCAGCCATAACGATATTCTCAGATCTGCCTCAAAGTGACTCATCAGCCTGCATTCCCTCTACCACTCCTCCTCCAAAAGCAGGTCTTCCTGTGCCAAAGTCTCTTCTGGGGATGGAGATTTCTCCAGAGCCCCGGAGCTTCACAGTTATTTTACTTCAAGGATGTTTTCTTTAAGGGAAGGTAAGGTCATTGCTTTTCCTGCTGTAGGCACACAATAGACCTAGTGTGTATATAGACCATTTTAAGTGATCCCATGGGCCTTTCTACAGTATACCCCATAAACAGAAACATAATGCAGTAAGGTGGTTTAGGTGGTGGCTAATAATTAGTCTGAAGCAGAACGTAAAATATCTGATTGCCCCTGAATTTCTTACAAAAACTATCAAATAGTTTGAGGAACGGCGTGGGAAATGGGTACTCATTCCTGGGTTCATTTTATTCTTGTGTTCAAGTCATTTCTTATTGTTTGATCAGACAGTTCAGCTCTGTATAAAATTATTTCCAGTGTTCATTGGATGTTTGATCACATTCAATTTTTCTTTCGTTCAACCTTCTTAAGTACCTTTAGTTTGTGTGCACCAAATTAAAGAATAATAATGAATATGATGTGGTGTTTCAAAATGCAAATATAATGTGTTAGTATTTCAATAATTGAAATAAGTTTTGGCTGCACTCTGAGATAAATGCTAATAAAGTAAACTACATACAAGGTATTCCCAGTATCTGGGATCAGATCTGCAACAAAATAACAGTCAGTGTCAGATGCTGTGCATACATCAGATATTTTCTCAAGTGCAGTTAAATAGTTTATGAGAAAAGAACAAAAAATAAATACATTTTTTTTGACTATTGAATCGCAGAGAATCAAGTCAACTTCCACAATTTCACTGATATCTTCTTTATTTTGAAATCGTTAGAACACTTATTAAAACAAGAAAAATGTGCTTGGAAGTCAGTTGAATAAGTTTTTGGGATTTATTAAAAAGCAGACAACAAACAGAAAAACAAACCAAACCAAAACCAAACTTCCTCAACTGAGGTCTGAATAAAGGCTGCAGTCATCATCAATGCCTCTGAGTTGTTTTCATTGTTGCACCATGGGCAGACAAGCAAGAAACAAAATAATTCAAAGAAATGCATAATTCACTTTGCCAGTGATCTGGCTTCCAGTGTGATGACTTAATGAAAAATAACAGTTAATAACACACTTATTTATCAAAAAAGGACACTCTTCTCACCAAGATATTGCAATGATAGAGTAGACCAGCATTTAAACAGTCCTTATCTTAAACTTACTGAACCATCTTTCTCTGTGCAGCTGGTAGTACTCTCTCCAACTTTATAGCTATAACTTCAAAGAGCAATTTATGCAACTGTTGGCACTGATCTATCTGTGAGTCATGTTTATAGGACAGTGTGTTTGAATACAGATCCCCCTGGCGTGATTCTTTTCGAATGCCAATGCCATTCGTGTTGGATTGGTAGTTGAGATGTGTCTCCTCTGAAAACCACTGAAGAGACCTTGATAGCACTCTCCATATGTTCAGCAAAATGAGTTCAAGCATTATGCAGTCACTTGAGTGACGAAAGATCCCATCTCTGATGAATGTTCTCAATGCCTCATTACAACTAAAACATGGGCAGCGCTCTCAGTGAGCCTGTGTTTAGAGTTGGAGATGAACCTTTCCATGAGATAATGTGAAATAAAGGTTGAGGTGCAACATGAAGAAAATATTTTTACATACATCATGCACATCTGTTTTCAACTGACTTAGGTTAATAGATGAGAAAACGAGAGACAAATCAATCAATCTGAATCTTCATGCTGACATTTCCTGAAGATGCTGTGTGTACGTCATGTGTGGAATAAAATGCAATTTGCTCTATTTTTTTTCAATGCAACTTTTATAATTGATTTCAGGGCAACTATGGAACTTGTGAGAAAACTGTGCCAACGTCTGTTTGTTCGAATAATGAACATGACCTGATAAGGGCAAAATAGACACTATGCTAACTTGAATTTATGAAGCTTCACCCTGGGGGTAAGAGAATATAATATTTCTCATATGATTTACAGAAAATACTCATATTATACAGCTACAGGGAAATAAATCTGATGTGTATGTGTGTTAGATAAAACAATATATTCCTACATACTGTACTTGGCACTGCTTTGGTGTAATAAAATTTAATCATTTATCTGCATAAAAGCGGATTTCTTACATCTTTGTTGTTTGAAAACCCTTCAAATAAATGTGTTATTCTGAGTCTGCTATTACTGAGGTTGATGAAGGACAAAAAGTGAGACCAGCTCATAATCATACACAGCTCTGTAATGAAACAACACCGGGAGCTTAAATACCAACATTTCACTCCACGGTCTGCATTGTGCATATCGGTGTGCGCAGACCATGCCTCACTGTAAGAAACTGAGAACATTATGGATGGTGTTTGTAAGCACTGTTTACTCAGCTGTTAATTCATGTATCTGAAGCTGTGCATTCAGCTCATTTGAGTCACTAATCTCTCTCCAGTTACACATGATGTCTTAAACAACACCCTGCTGCCATATAACCCTAATAAACAACATGCTGCGGAGTAATCTGGCCAGTGACCAACTCTCTCGCCGTATGACAGAGCAGAGAGGAAAAGTTCTGACACCACCATGTGCAACCCAAGGCCAAATTTCCAAATTAAAAGTTATATAAGGCGAGACACCAGCAGATGCTCTTCCTGCAATGAAGCCACCAGAGTGATCTGAGTAAATGATGAATGAGAATCACAGGATTTAGTAATTGCACCTGATGGTCCTACAGGTGTGTCTAACCAGTCCCATAGTATTTGGGCATCCAATTGTTATAATTCAGCAAGTGCAATTGCAGCAGCTCACTCAGAATACATTCAACTTATTATCTTTGAGCACAGACACAATGCATTATTTATTATTATTATTCTCATCTTTCGGATCAGCTTCAATTGTCTGTCCGTGTGTCCATGTGTCTGCCTGTCTGCCTGTCTGTCTATAGATCTACGGTATCTATCTTCCTCCATGCATTCAGTCAATTAAGGTGGTAGTGAGCCTTGATGGCTTCTCTCAAACAGCATCACTTTTTTCATCTTCATTGTCCACTACCTCTTGTGTGTGTGTACCATACAGAGTAAGTATTTCTCCTTGCATATGTGCACCTGCTCTCAGGTCCAGGATGTATTGGATTTCAGCAGTAGAGGGCACAATGGCACTTTCAGTGTCCAATAGATTTTGACTGATTTAATTAATTTGAAGTAATTAGAACTGGCTTTTGTGATGAACTCCCAAACCTTCAACACACATTATTTTCGACAACATGATGCTATTCCTGGATAAAAGGCGGCCTAAATGTAGCAGCCAGAGTATGTGTTTGATAAAATTTGCTCTTACCAGCCTCATTATGTTTTACCTTTAACTGATAATGCTTTCAACATAGGCAACTTCATAGAACTAAAGTTATTTCCAAATCAAAGCAGATGATTTTCAAATCAGATTAAATAAAAAGAATATCGTATTTTCGGTCTGCAGTGATGCAAGTCTATGAAACATGCTCATGCTAAAGCACTAAAACCAACGTGCAACTAAAAACATTTCCATCCATATTATTAATCTCTTTAAATATACTCAGAAAAAAATGTAATGTTTTCATTTGAAATGTTTGATGAGTTGGCTACTGTTTTACTGTCGTCAGTAATCAGTTTTCTAAATATAAGTATATATGTATACGTATATTAAGGCATATATATATTATATATATATATATATAGTATATATATGGCATTGTTTAATTTAAAGTGCTCAAACTAAATCCCTCTCTCTAGTCACATGTGTTTAAATTGCATTGGATAAATCAAGGATTGAAAGAATCAATCAGACAAGATGGTCTTTTTCTCCCTTTCTCTTCATTTTGCTGTAAGGACCTTCTGCACATTCCCTGTGGGCCAAGCCTGTCTAAATCTAGACCCTCTCACTTGATTAAATGTGTCAGGTAGTATTTGGCCTTCACATCACCACATTGATGCCAGCTGCCTGGGGGCTTCCAATGGGTTGGCTATAGTTTTCCTGATCTCTAATACCCCTTTCTGACAGACATGGGCACAACATCAGCAGCAACACCTTATGATTAAAGACAGTGTTTCATCAGAAGATCCAGGTGTGTTATTCAGAGCGTAGAAGAGTAATCCAGCCAAAGATCCAGAGTAGGGGGTTTCTAACCCTGGCTGGTGGTGCACAGTAGATTTTCGGATGTTTATTTTTCGCTGAAAACAGCTGTAAACTGCTGCACCCAAAAACGACAGTATGAGAGAAGGGAGAACGAATGAAAGTAGTAAAGTTGTGGGCTGGTAAACCAAAATAATGAACTGAAAGATGCTAAAATTTTCAGTAGAGCTGAGGAAAAGAGTTGGGTGATAATTATCTGTAGGGTCATCACCACAAACCCCCTTTTTAACGCAAGTATTTATTTCATTTATTATCTATATTTTTTGACTATAGCTGCCTCAAAGTAAGACCTGCTTTATAACTTGATCTTGAAGACCTGTACTTAAGGATCCTTTGTCAAAACCCAGTTTTAAGACTGTCAGTATTTCAGTTTTGTGTTATTATGTTGCATATTTGCAAATTAATGTGTTTAATTAAATTACCTCCAAGCCAGTGTGGGACCAGGTGGTATTCCAGTGAGGGAAAACCAATCCAGTAGCCTTGGAAATGTCACTGTTGGCTGAATCTGCACGTTATGATTTACTTCCAATGTCAACATTCAAATTCAATGCAGGAGCGGGGGTGGTGTCAGTGTGGATGGGTATGTAGGCAATTTGACATGACAGCAGACATGAGGGACTGAGACAGACTGACCACTGCTCAATGTAGCTGGGACAGGAGAGTTGGCAGTCAGCTAACCAGCCATGAGAAACTGCTGTTGGACTTGGTGTCTGTGTCACTGTACAAACTAGACCCTGGAGTCTTGCCTATTTCAGATCCCAGCTGACAGAAACTAACTAAATTTGAACAGAAAAGGCCAATTTTGTACACAATAAGAATTTTGTTGGGAAAAAAAATCACCTGTATCAACACCATATGCCCCAAAAACTCTATTGGTTTATGACTACGGTGCTAAAAATATTTAGGGTGCAGTCAAGGTTTAAAAAAAACATTGCAATGGACTTAGAAAAAAAAAACTGTTTGCACAAAATTTTCAAAAATCAATTCCTTGGCTTATGATAAAGTTGAGTAATACTCACAATATGTGGGAGGAAAAGGAGGTTAACAGGGGTCACTTGGCTTTTCCCTTGAAGAAATTCAGCCAAGAGATCAAGCTTTAAATTTTGCAGATATCTAAAACAGTTTATAATAATAATAATAATAATAATAATAATTTTAATGTGTGCCTATGCTTTCAGTACCTTTGAGAATACATTTAATTAATCTGGTGGTTTGTTTCTTGTCCATGTTTTTATGTTTCAAGAAATCAGAAGTTACCTTGGTGAGAAAATAAAACACAGAAATATTTTTTACTGTAACATTTTCTTGTATGAAGATTTTTTGGTACAGGGAATAAAATGTCACTTAGCTGTCCTCAAAGACTTTAGTTTCATCCAAAGTCAGAATCAGCGGCACTTAGAAGTGAGAGTTTTAATCAACACTGAGGTGCTTGAAAGCTTTGATGGTGAAGATGATCAGAAAATTGCAATTTCCGCAACCCAACATGCTCCACTGGCTTTACCCTTCTCTTAAATAGATGCATCTCACGTTTCTAGTCACAGCCGGCGAAGATGTTGATGCCTGTGTTCAATTTCTTGTTCAGCCCAGTAGTAAATCTCCTAAGGACTGGTTGTCTTTTTATTGGACCACATGAGTATTGTTTGTGATTATTAAATGCATTCGTTTATTCAGCAAAAACAAAGGCTTATTAGTGTACATTCATATCTGTGGTCACTGTCCCCAGGTAGAATCAGTCGATGGCAACTGTCACAGGCTGATTTAATTTCCATAGGCTCGTTCAAAGGGACTCTGGGAAAAGCCTGCGCCCAGCTCTCTCTCTTCATTAGACTCCCAGTGCACATTCCCTTCATTTCTACAGACAATCCATCTGCCGTTCTAAACCCTGTTTTGTCAAGAGTTGTTAGCTGCTTGGCCCCAGGGATGAGCACTGCAGGCTATTATTAATCTTGTTTGTTTTGTGTTTCTGTGTCTCTGTGCAATAGTGGGATTGAATGCCCGGTGGACTTTTTCTTCCACAGACATAATCAATGATGTAAGTAAGTGCAGATTATCATTGAGACTTGTGAAGGAGGGCTGCCTCAGAGGTCTACAAGTGTCACCTTGTGAATGACAAATGAATGTTGAAGGATAAGTGAATAAATATAACCTATAGACTTTTGTGCTGCATGTCAAGAGTTAAGGATTTAATTTAATGTCGTAATGTAAATAACAAAAAAAGAGGCTACATTTCTGTTCATGTATTATAACTCTGCTTTGTGAATTGAATACTGGGGGAATAATCCTGCAAATGCGAGTTTTAGCTATTAATTAAACACCCTCAGCAAGTGTGATTTCCAGTAAAGGTATGCTCACCAGTTGTTAATGCCAAGAAGCCAACGGTGGGAAAAGCTGACAGATAACCACAGAGAAGGACATAACCGAGGAGAAGGACACTGCTGTTTCTGGATCCAGCAGCTTTAATCTAGCCAGAGGCAACGAGGATTTCTGAGCATTCATAATCAATACATTTACACCCATGTTTCTCATGTAAGTGAGATCCGATCTGGAATCAATCCTATACTTTGGTGACTCAGATGCCTTGCTGACCTCATCTTTTTTTCCATCACATTAGCATCGAACTAGCGATATCCCCTCACACTGCCTTAAGATTCCACAGACATCTCAGGAATCAAACTGCAAAGAAAAGGGCAATAAAAATTGCACTGCGGAAGTTTTTTTTATTTTTTTTTTTTTCAATTTACTGCTGTGGAGTTCACTGAACTCATAAGCCTGCCGTATCTAGAAAATCAAGTTTCTGCAAGAAAAATGTAGTGGATAATAAAAAATAAATCTAGTTTAAGAATTAGGTTCACATGCAGATAAATCACAGCACTTTGGAGGGACATTAGACCACAATTTATAAAGTTCCAAAGTTAAAATTTGAAATTGTAGACTGTAGATTGATGAATAGGTATACTAGTGTGTGACAATTTAGTCAACCCTCATTTATATTAATGACAGTATGTTAAAAATTAGTAACACCTCTGAGTATTACACAATACACCTCAAAAGCACCACAAGACGCAGCCTCCAAAATGATCATAAATTAAGTCAACACCTCCCTAAAACGTCATTTACCGAGGTATAATTTATCGAGGTATACAAAACAGACTTGCAGCTGAGTCTATTCATTAAATGGTGTGAAGTGAAAGTATCACCGATTCTGACCGCAGTAAAGAAAGCTGTAAAACCTCACACAGCCAAGAATTATCTGATTCTGCTTGTTTACCTGACAGTATATGAGGCTGTTGATGCTCTTGTGAATAAAAGAAAATCTACAGACATCCATGGTTCCCATTCAATATTTCCTATGACTTTAGGTATCCCTTGACTATTTTGTAGGGCCATCAGATCAAAAATAACCACAGAGCTAATGCCATTAACATCATTGTGTTTTGTCATAATAAGCAAATGTTGGATGCTAACAGCTCAAGCAAAGACAATGGTGAACAAGGAACATTATATCTGCTGAACACCAGCAAGTACATCTGCTTTGCCTAAATACAACCTGAAATTTACAGTGATAGTACCAGTAACCACTGTCTGTCACAGCTAGTCACAGCTACTATTGTCTAAGTTGCCAGTTATCATTTCCTGGTCTACAGCTTAATCCAAAGATTTTCCCTAGTTTTCTTGAAAACAAACAAATCAATATTATTAGCCTGAGAGATGTCAGTAAAGGTGTTTTTGGAAGAAATGAGTCTTGTTCTTTGTTACGTTTCTATGTTGTGTTGGCACGCTGCTGCATATGGGGGGCTTCGTTGGGGAAGGGCCACGGTGGTGTCCAGGCAACACATAGAGGTCGCTCACTGCATTTGCTCCTCAGCATGAGGTGAGGCCAGTGGTTGCAATGCATACTTGCATACTTTGCTGAGCATTTGATACTACTACTGCTGCTGCTGCTCAAATAACACATCACTAAAGGCAGCATTTATTGACGATTGTAATAGGGGTCACCGCTGTATTGAGATTGGTGTGTGCCTGCATGAGGCGGATTAGGGCAGAGTTCAGTTTTCAGATTTCAATCCTGTACATATACTTCACAAGATTTAACAGAATAAACTTATCTTACTTTCCAGTATTTTGCTACACTCTTGGTTTAGAGCTTGTTATTTATCAATTATTTTTCAGAATAAGCACATGTTTTGGATTCATTTGTTTGCTGACTTACTGGAGAGTTTTAAAAAAATACCTCATTAAATAGATTTGTTTGTGATCCTGGTGTGATTGCTCAAAGTACAATTTCCAGCTATGTGCATTGGAAAGCAATTCAAGAGGGGATCTGAACAAAAGACTGACAGATGAGGAGAGCAGGACAGTATGTTAAAATGTGCCAAAATCTGTGCAATCGAAAATTTTCAATATAATTCCATGGCATCTGCACTGACTCATAAATACTGTGAATGGTGAAGCCATTTGGTCATTTAGATATTTTCAGTAATTACTTTAACCTTTAAACTACCATTGGGACAATATGCAAACGTACCTCATGCATACCTTTCTCTTCAACATTTCAAGGCCATTGTTAAAATGCAAGCGTGACCGTGTTCTTTTCTTCCAAAAGTGGATCATGTAATGAGTTGTACAAAAAAAATGACGAAAGATAATTTGAAGCCCACTTTCTATTTGAATCGTAATGCTGTATCTGATTCTCCTATATTAAATTAGATTACTTAATTACTTTGAAAATATATGTAACTTCAAATGTAAATGTATTTTCATTACTTACAAATTTTTGCAGTTTTGGAATTATTATTTCTGTTTATGCACCTCTACTATTATTATCCTCTAGATATTACCATAGCTGTAGATTCTTACATCAAAGGCTTTGCTTGGGGTTCAGAGAATAGAAATATTTTTTGCATTTTGTCATGCAGAGTCTCTGTTCTGATGTGCAAAGTATCTTGATGCACACAGCATGCAATGAGCCACATCTGTAAACCATGTACCTGTGTATATAACCTGAGGCAAGGTTTTAATGAGCATTTATGAAAAAAAGAAAGCATTGCATTTCAAATGGGTAGATAATGTCCCTCAAGGAATGAATTAATTGTTTAAAAGTATTTGACAGTTAAAGATCAAAATCAGCAGTAAAGAAAAAAGAAAAACACATAAGTTCTTTTGAAAGACCATGATACACCCTCAAATTATAGTGTATATATTAATTGTTATATAAAATAAAAAGTTGATCATCAGTATCTTGGTACACATATGTATTTCCTGGCCATAGGGCTTTTCCCAATGAGACCTTAATGAGACCAATGAGACTTTTTGACACCAAGGTAAACACACAAAAAACCGCTCTAAAATATATCATATCCTAATAGATAGGAAGGCTCTCCATAATGAGCTTCAAGTAACAAGTTCGATGACCATTAAAGGAAAAATTACATTTTGCAAAACAAACCAGTGAAGCCTTCAAAATTCTTGTTATATTGAAGAATGCACAGAACTTTGCATCAAGCCATATTTACTTATAACCTTTCATCATAGTTATAGCCTCCATGAGCTTCACATTAACAATTGAAAAAAATGAAAACCATATTACAACAAGGAGAGAACAAGGCAAATTAATAAAGAGAGAAGAACAACAGGAACACAATCAAACAGAATTTGATTATTTTGCTTGTGACCCCCTCCTGACCAGAGCAGTAATGTCTAGTGCTAATTTAAATCAAAATCAGTTTGAGTGGCAAACCTGTCATCCAACTGCTATCTCCAATGACAATTGATGTAAAGCCGTCCTCCAAGTGGAAACACAGACGTAGGCCAGAAAAAGAAATAATTAACTAGCATTGGATTTTTTTTTTTAAGTAACTAAAATGCATTTAAAAGTTAGTACAAATGATTGACTAGAGTGTCAGCATTCTGCCCATTGTAGCTTTGTTTCTGAAAGGTAATATCTACCAAAAAGACTGACAAGAATAATGGCTGTCTGTTTCATAATGATAAATATCCTAATGCAACTTTGTAAAACTTTGTAAAGCTTCATTACTTGTTCTTTTTATATATATATATATATTTTTTATCACACTACGATTCATTACAGAGCAACACTCATTGTCGTCTCAAAGTTTTCCGTTGCCTAATTTGTTGTGGAGCATGTGTTCAAGAGGACACCACTGATGGGGCAAAACGAACATACAGAACCCAGTTATCCAGTGAGGTGGTTGGTGAGCAGTGGTATTGTGAGGATAAACCTACTATTTCTGTGTGTGAAAGCTGTTTAAATGGTTGCATAAGTTGCAACAGCCATTAGGTCGGACTGTTGATCCCCTAAGCAGATCATGGAGATATCTAGATATCTGTAGATTTGTCTGACAGGATAGAGGTAGCACAGACTAGCAGAATAACAAATACAATGATTATCAGTGGATTACAGAAATGGCTGCAAAAAAATAGAATACCAGGATAATAACCGAGAGGTGGAGATCCAGAGTGATGAGAAAACAAAATGATAATTGTGTTCTATTTCTATTTCTCTTGAACAAATATATATGATAATACACTAATTTAATATAAGAACTTAAGGATGGACACTTTAGTTGTATGCATAAAAAGCACTAACTAGAGTGATTACACAGTCACTGGAAAACCACAAAATCAGCTGGGGATTTGTTCACCATCAGAACTGAAAACAAAGCCCAGAGTATTTGAAAGGACAACTTTCACCCCATGTATGCCTCATTTGAATTCCTGCCTTCAGGGATGCCTTTGGCCAAAAAAAAAAAAAAAAGTTATTTACAAAGAGTCATCTGTTCCCACAATAAAATCTTAAAAACTCTTTTGGCTATGAGTACTATTCTACCAGATTGGATCTGAACTTTGCATATGCTTGTTTTTTTTCTAAAATGGTTATATGTGATACCGAGGTTATGTGTAGAGCAGCTAGTTGTTTGCTATGGTTTCAAGGAACCATTTTTACACCACAGGCTCATATTTTGCTTAAGCTATAATGATTCATTAATGGTCATGGGAAATAATCTTTAACTTTTTTTGATGATTTATTCATCTTTTCAGTCATTTTTCAAACAAAAATGCAAACCATCCTAGTTCCAGCTCCTTAAATGTGAAGATTTGATGCTTTTCTTTGTCATATATGACAGGAAATTGAATTTCTTTCATGGTTTTTTTCCATATAAGCTTTTAAAATTAAAATGTGACTGCTGTTTAGATTGTCATTTTCACTCTCTCAGTGATTCATTATACATGCAATGAGATATGTGATTACCATTTTGAGTATCAGCTCTCCCTTAACCATCCACCCACATCCCCACCCACACATACAGACTCACACATTCACACACACACATACACACACACACACACACACACACACACACACACACATGCATACTGAAGGTCAGTTTTAAAGGACAGGTTTGCAGGTTTCATTTTTAAAACAGAAGAAAGCGTAGCTGTACAGTACCTGGGTTTTTACCATGAAGATCATCTTTCTAACTCTGGTCTAATCGCTTGCACCTGTTTGGGGGTAAATGCCATGGTAATTGGCATGTAGCCAGTGTGGATTTCCATCTTAGTCCTGCTGAAAATAATTGCTAAGAGTTCTGCTTGCAGTGATGGTGTTGAAAACAGTAGCATCTAATCTCTGCCATGAAGCAGCATTTACTTTTTTTTTTTTTGTTCAGTGGACTTTAAAAAGCCATCTGTCAAGCTACCTGACAGCTTCTGTTACTGTGCCTGTTCAACAATTATTATTATTATGACATTATTTCCATCAAACTAAAGAGGAAAAACATTTTAAAGGAAGCATTTTATGACATGATATGACAGGGAGATCAAGAGAAACAGGCTGGCTAGAATTCTTCAAATGTGTCATTCCCTGACTATTTTTCTGTCTTTACTCTGATTTTGTCTTTACATCAAAGGACATTCTCCATTTTTCTTGGACTAAACTAGACTCTGCGACCAGCTTCCCTCTCATGTTGCAATCATGTCTTGTTTCTCAGAAAGCAGTTGCCACATGACAAAGTACTTTTACAAGCCACATGATACTGCTTTTCTCCTGCTGCCCATCCTCTCCGCCATACCTTCCACCTATGTCTCTTCCTTCCTCCGCTCACATATTCTGTTTCTGTATCTGCAGAGGAAATAACTCAGATGGAAGAAGGGACCTGTCAGCTGACTTGCTCATCATTCATCACAGTCTGTTTGTGGCCACTGTACGCAGTGGGTGAGTCAGCAACAACCTGCGTATCAGTGTGAGACTGCGCCAGGACTCGGAGGATGACTGAGGGGGCATTTGTGGTCTTCAGAAAAGTGGACAGCTGTGCGGCTCTTGGCATGCTGTCAGACATCCTGCTTGCTTGCCTGCCTGCCTGCCACCTCTGACCTGGCCCAGTGTGGCTGGAATACTAATGAGAGCAGTAGAAGAGCATTGTCATTGGAGTACGCTCTGAAATGTCATTAGCGACGAGGCCAACCTATGCTAATCACTAACATCTTGAAAAGGCTGCTTCTGACATTGGTGCAGGGCCTGAATGAGCTGCGGTAGCTCATGATCGTTATCTGCTCGCGGTGGAGACACACCATCCCCGTCACTGTGCTGCTGCACCTGTGAATGCATCGTGACAGAAAGCCCAATCTCACATCCTGCTAAGAGGATTGATAATGCAGCCAAGGGTAAAAAACATTGATGACAAGTTGGTATTTTCTCATTGAATGGTCATACAGAGTATCAGGCAAAGCCGTTTATATGATGATTTGGTGAATAAGCAATTTGTCATAGAAAATCCTGCTGATCCAGGCTGGCTTATTCACTAAAGAGTTATATAACTTCTATAAACCCTTCCTGTATCTCACATAGAATTATGTTTGCAAATGAGCGATACATTTTTATTCAAAACCAGACACCTGTGCAACAAACCAAATAACTTCCTGATGTTATGCATAGTCTCTTCATTTCTCTCACACAGACATACACATGCATTTCGAGTAAATGTTTACCAATTAGCATTTCAAAACAGGACAGAATATATTAGATGCTTATCGTGTATGTTTCATAATGGATTGTCATTTAGCTTATTCTTTACCTAGCAAACAGTGTACACACTGGCATGGAACTGCACAGTGTACGGTCTTGGGGTTTGCATACCCCTCTCTGGGGCACAATGTAAAAATGTTTGCATCTATGTAATAAAGGAGCAAGGTGGTCAATTAACACTGAGTCTGCAGCACAACAAAACTCATTTCTAATAATTCAAGATTTTTCCCTTCTCACTATAATACAAACACAAACTTACTTACCACATTGCAGCACTAGATATCTTACCTTAGTTTTGATAGCAATACCAAAGCAATTACTTTTTTTGTAATTTTTCAGACAGTAGTTCACTGCTGTATCTGCCACCTGGAGATGCAGGTGTGCTTGATTTTTATTTCAAAAAATTAAAAAATATTATACATAAGAAAAGGAGAAATCAAACATCTGCAAAGCATAGAAACCAGTGCGTGGTATACATTTCTTACCCTACTGTCGTTTTGTCTAAATTATAATTAGTTTTATGTTGATCCAAATATGTTGCACCTAAGGTTTTTCCACTATGAAGACTGTGTAGTTTATTATATGTTTTGAGTGGGGGGCAGCAGGGTGCCACGCCATTCAGACAGCTACAGCTATACATCTGATCCTACAGCAACCTGTATCAGATGCTACAGGTTGCTGCCATCTACCTAGTCACATCACATAAAGCCAAAAGTGGGTTGTAGCTTAAAATGGGAGAAATTGTTTGTAATTTAACACTAATATATATACTGACTGATCCCTTTTGTGTGAAGAACGCAAACATGTTTTTCTAAAAAAAACACCTATTATTCATTGAACAAGCACAGCTGTACTAGAACTTTTCTTACAAAAAACACAATCTAAAATTTTAATAAAAAAAAAACAAAAAAACAAACGTCCGAGAATCTAGGCCAGCATTCGGCACCAACTTTTGGCACCAACTTTTAGTGCTTAACAGTTTTTCAGTGCAACAGCAGCCATTTATCTCTGGGAATTATGTCTATACTGCATTATTTTACACCTCACAATTTACATCAAATGCCGATGCTCAACGCCAAGGCAGGAAGTACTTTGCCCTTTATTTAGAGAGATGCAAAGTAAGTGTCCATTGATCGAGGTAGTGGATGAGCATGTAGCTTGTCTGATTTTAATGCAGGAGACCTGGGTTTACATCCCGTCAAAGACCTGCAATTAAGGCATGCCTCGTCATTAACAGTAGCCGCAATCTTTCCCTATCTTTTTCGACTGTTTTGGTTGCCTAACCCCTAACGTTTCTTAAACTGATTTTTTTTTTTTTTTTTACAATAACCATGATCTTTCCGTTCCCTTAAGAATACAATTTTTCCCATGCACAGATAATGTAGAAAGTGAGAATTTTTAAAAATATTGACATTGGATGTGAAAGCCGAATGTTGTCACAGAACATAATCCAGGGTTTTTGTCAAATATTGACAGTCCTCCCTGTAGATGGAGTTTACTGCACCCTTCTTTGCAACTTTGAAAACAGTTTAAAAAGTAAACAATTAGGTCTCTCAATGCAGGAGACGTGTTTATATTCTTCATTATGCCAATGACAAGCAGTAAATGCTGCAGTGCAGGAGTAGGGGAAGAACACATAATATACTTAAACAACTCACTAGTGAAGGTCAAAGTCATTACTGTAGCTGACAATTAATGCTGAGGTGAAGAAGAGGGTACTTGCAGGCCCTTATCTTATTTTATGCATATCAATCAGATAGTGATGGGAGGCTTGTGGTGCCCTTTCACTCAAGCAGAACAATACTTGCAGTGTTGAATTATTTCTCATGCTGGTTGTGTTGATGCTCATATAAATGGAGTGTTTGGCTCTTTAATTGAGACACGCACTGCTTGCCATTTTTGTCCCGATTAAACTGGTCTAAAAACAGTGACCCATCCTAATGAATCAGCGAGCACACAATCAAATGCAGCACCATGAAATGTTTATGTATCATTTTCTGAGCTTATTAAATTCATCTAACTTCAATGCCTCATCTTGTTGCCACAATAACAGGGAAAAATCCGAATAATTAATTGTAATAAAAAATGTGTGAATGTCAACAAACAAAAAAAGGAAAACTGAAGAAAAATTTTCATTACCACTAATTTAGAATAAACTTTCTTACTTGCTGTGTATTTTCTGCCAGGCAGCTACAATTACCAACATCCACATTTACGCTGATGGCCCATTATACTGCAATTACCACTGCCACATCATGCCATAACTTAAAGTAATGATTTAAATCTGGCCAGCTGCACTTTCAGCTTCTCTTCTATGACTCATTGTATTCATGACCAGATTTTATTGCTCAAACCAGCTGATAAATACCAACATGTTTATATAATATGGTCTTAAAACAGGTTCCTACGATTCTTCGCTTCCTCACTGTTGCTGGTATAATCGTGGTTGCATATGACACGGCACACTTGGAGACAAACAATCTCCGTCTGCTGCGGTAGCAAACGAATACAAGCTGTTTTCAGCTCAACACATCTAACTCAAACACCTGTTACTGGTAGACAGACTTAGGCTCCTCTTGGCAGCTTTCAAAATGTTATAAATTAGCTTCCTGCTTCCTTCACTAAATGTAATGGGCTATATCAAGTTTACCAAGCAAAGCTGTTCTACTCTTTCATACCACTGTGATTCTAAGTGATTATGACCTTTACAGAAAATAATTTCTGGATTTTGTTAGCAACAAACTTAGTCCTTCTGTTGTTCATCTGTTGCCACGACTTTTGCCCCAGTCTTGTTCATTTTGGCCAGTCTGCAGGCACCTGGCTCCCCACCTCCACCTGTGCACCCTTTTCAACAAATCCCTCATCATCTCCCCAGCGCATTCACCATTCTGGTTTTCCACATTCTTTGGCCAGTTCATTAAGATTGGAAGTTTCTAATGCTGCCTTATGTGAAGGTTGTCACTCTTACCTCAAATGACTCCACAAACATTTTGTCATCAGATAGTGTTATCTACACAATCATCAGCTTTGCCTTTCTGTGGAAAACAGCTGTTGTGGAGCAACTGCTTTATAAGTTCCTTCTGCCTACTGAATCAAGTCATTGCCTGCTGTCGTTTCAAATAAGCCACATTAACTGGTGTCAACAATCACTTCGTCAAATCTCACTAAGGGTGCTTTCACACCTTTAGTTCAGTGCATTTGATACAGACTAAGGGAAGAAAGTTTGTCTCCTCCTCAAATAGTGTTTCCCTCCCATTCAAATTGTTCCTCCTGCACTGTTTCCATCTGTGATATGGGTCAGGGCTCATTGTAGGCATTGTAGAGTTTAATGGTATCAAAGAGAGGTCAGGTTGAGGTTAAGCATCACAGAATACAACTGGTCGTGGGATGGAGTTTTTTGGGGTTCATATTAAGGTAAGAGATATCACAATTCAATGAGGAAACAGATCTTGACACAACACAGCTGCCAGCTAGCTAGTAGCAGAGTGAACAGAATGCTTATTAACACCAGGTGTAATGTAAATGCAAAGGCCTGTGGATTAAATGTCATTATCCAGAAAATGGATCCAGCTGCAGAGCACATTATCGTGTGTATGTGGATTTTAATGTCTGACATTGAGTGGCTTCCATATTTTGACCTCTATTCCTGTGTAACAGTTTTTGTTTTCAGAGTAACATTGTCTAGAAAATACTTGCTGTATATCTACTAGTGTAGTATAATGGTTGATTTTCCACTCCTTCTTTTATTTCTTTGCAAAGACGCCAAAAAGGCTTCTGGAAAACATCAGTAGATACTCCCAGCAGTGACATTGTTTGGCCAGTAAAGTGCCTGAGGGTCCCAAAAATCCCAAATATGTTAAAGTTTAAGCCACAAGGTATCCATAGTTCTATTTGATGTAATGGTGATGACATGAAAAATAACCGTAATTTCAATATTTCTTTCAATATCAGTGTGCTGAAGAACAAACAGATTCTATAGGCAACTGTCTGGGGTAAAATAAATAGATTTTCTATAAATGTCTGCACATACACAGCAGCAGCCGCTGGTGATGACGCTCAGAACCAGTCCTTTTTACACAAAGACAAAAAGAGGGACTTTGTATTTTTGTCTCCATTTCATAGTTCCAAATTAGTTATATATACAGATTTTAAAACCTAAAATATATCCTCAAATTCAAATCTTACAAATTAAATTAAGGTTCATAAGATGGCTTTTGTAGGAAGTTTGTAGTTTGCTCTGAAATTTACATTGATTATAATGGATACTGAATCCGATCGAATGTTCCAAACAAATTATTCCTTCCTAATAAATGGCCTAAAACTTTCACTATTGCAGTAACTCAAATATTTTTCTATCATACCCACTATCTGAGCCGACAGTGAAATGACAGCACTTTTCATCAACCAAATATAATTAAACTCTTAACAAAAGGAACAAAGTTGACTTTTACAGAAATAATATGATCATGACCATGAACTGCATGTTTATTTCCATGCATGTTTGTCATTGGTTTCTGTCGTGCAAAAAAAATATTGCAATTTAAACTCTGCCAGAACTGAGTTTTAACCACAGAGGAAACGAGGCACTCCTGCTAATGTGGAGAACGAACCCGAGAACAAAATGAAAGTGTTTTTGACTGGTATGTTGGTTTGGTGGCCAGCAACTATCTTATTTTGATTCTTTGTCACAAAAATGTCAGTCTTGTAATTTCATGTCATTTTGCTTCCTGAATAAATCTGCTAACCGGAATCTTGAAAGCCCTGCTGGCATCAGAGGACTCTTGTATCCAGGTGAATCAGACTCGTAGACTGTTGTCACAGGCGACACTTCAACCTGTCAAAGCACGTAAATCACAAGTGAAGCTGCTAACATTAACAGTGACTCTGCAAAGGTGATTACTGTAATGCAGTGCAGCAATAAATGTTATCGGGTACACTTGTATTTATTTGACAAGTTAAAATGCCAGCTGTGAAAAAGGTCTGTTGAATTTGGGTTTCACTTGTTGGGTCCCTGTCCTGCAGTGCAGGGACACTCCAAAGGCATGTAGAGCAGGACAGCAGGACCTTTAGTAGACAGTGAGATGGTGTGCTAGAGTACAGATAAAGGCAGCCAGGCCTGTAGCAATGCTTCCACAAGTAACTGATTAAATTACAGAGGAATTGTGTCTTTTACTCAAGGCTGCAGAGAAAATGCAGATGACGCTGACAGAGCTAATTAAGCTGTGGGTGTCTTGTGATGGTAAATGAACTAGCTAAAGGGTATAAATATAAAAAGCTGCTGTTATGTTCCTGTTTCCCCCCATACAGTACAGTATGTGATTATATCTGAAGCTCAGAACAAACCAACAAACCAACAAACTAAGAATCAAAGCTTTTTTTGTCTGTCATTTGAACCCAGGCACAGAAATGGACTGCTTAGTTTTTCTTGAAGGGGAGCAGACAGGACCTCAATGGGGCCCAGAAATCTGTCTCAGGTGATTTCTGTTATGTCCCTGTGGCTAAATTGGTGCCAATTAGTGGTTTCCTTACTCAGTCAGATGATAGATCCAAGTGACATGAGAGGAAAAGTACATTTTTGATTTTGCATTTGAAAACTTTTGCACCCACAATGAAACCAATGCTGTGGCATAGAGACTTTCAGTTAAAAAGACATAGCAGTATAACATTTATAGAAGAGCTTCTGCAGTGATGACATTGCTGTAACTTGCTTTATCTCCACTAATACGGAAAATAATCTTGCTGAAATTACAAACTTATACAGCCTGGATGAAACAGTTTTAAGTGCATTTAACTACTTCACTGCATGATACTGAACGTCAATGGTAATAAACTACCCTCTTGCCACTCAGAGGTATGGTGTCCAATGAGAGGCAAAGAGAGCCTCTGCAGGAAAGGAACAAATCTTTTGAATTTAAATATAAAGAGCTTTATCACAGCTGGCCCGGCTCTGCCCAGGGCAAACAAAAGCGTCTGCCAGCTCCTCTTAAGCTCACTGATTAGCACATAATGTTTTGTTTGTTTAATTTGTACAAAAACCAAAGTAGAAAAGGTGTAGAAGCAAATTTCTCCAAAAAATCAAACTATTTCATTAAAAATAAGTAGATCAATGACTGGACAATTCACTATATAGCCCAGACAGTCATCACATCAAGTATAGCAGGAATTACAGCTCGGTTATAAAAATACAATAAAACCCTAAAAACTCTCAGTTAGATCTACATTCTAAACTAAAATAGTTTTATAAAGCAAGAGTTTACAGTAAGAAAACAGTGGCAAACTAGACCTAAAGGGAACACTGGTTCAGTGATTATATCACCAGTCATTTGTTTTGTTTCTGTCTTTGCTCTGTATTTTAATTCCAGCAAACTGATTAGGCATTTCGGCTACCTGTTCTCCTCACTGATTGACATGATTATACAACAGCAGCCTTGCCTCATGTTACCTGGTTTTAGATTTTTTTTTTTTGTGTTTGTTTTTGTATATGGCTCTTAGTGTTGGCGTTGCTGTTAAGTCTGACAATAGCTATGCAGCAACTGTTTAATTTTGAGGTCTGAGCATTAGAGTTTCTCTTCACTAATGCAGTCAGTCAGTTATCACGTGTAATAAACAACTTGCCTGACTTGCTTGTGTTTTTATTTTTTTAAACATGATTGGGCAATGAAAAGTTAAATGCTTAAAATGTTTATACTTGATTTGGGGGTTGGTCCACATAACTGATGTTGCAAAACCTTTGTGAAATGGTCCAACTTAAATTTTAATTTGTCATGAAACAAGGCATAAGTTAGTTTTGAGTATAACAATGAGTAAATTTTCTCACGTTCTATCTCTTTTTGGGCGTATTCAGATATTTGCTATATTCAGTGCATGGACACAACCCGCCAAACCTTAACCTTATCTCTATTGTTGCTGAAAACAATAGACTAATTAATGTTTATAATCATGTTTAATTTTTCGGAAAGACAATTATCTTTTTAAAAGTCAATAAAATAAGTTTCTTCATAGAAAGCTTTTATCATTAGGCCAATTCCTCAGCTTTGATGAGAGATAAAGTAAATGAGAATCACATTAAAATCAAAACACGGTCATGAAAATTTATCTCAACCAGCTAATGAGCCTGGGAAAGTTTCCAGTGTGCATAATCAAATCTAGAGGAACATACAATACTTTATTAGCATATAACAAATGCTAAAACAAATCCGCTGCTGCAGGTACAAAGGAACAGGAAGACTGTGACAGAACTGGAAAGATTACAGAGGATTTATCTGCGTACATATGCAATAAAGATACTTGGCATTGCTCATCAATATTTATTAGCATTTTCAAAAAATAAAATAGAATAAAAAATAAAACAACCTATACAGGAAGAACAGCTTGGCATTCACTTTAGTTGGTATTTGTTTAGAAATTTGTTCCCTGTCTTACAGCTCTTTTTTATTTTTTTTCCCCACACAGCCCATTTTTCAAGATTCACTGGAATGAGAAAACAAATGAGTCAAGATGTTGCATGTAAGAGGATAAAAGAAAAGATATGACTTATGGTTATAATAGAACTGTACTCACCAAGGTAATCACAAACATCTGGGAATGTGTAGGCCCATATGTGACCTTGGCACCCCATACACTCCATGTCTTGGTAGCACAGCTTTCTCAGTGTAAACCTTACGGGCAAAATACAAGTGTTATTCTACTATTTTACCTATTTTACCTGTTGCCCAGCAGCGCCTAATGATCAAACAAGTGCATATTGTCTGGATGAAAATACCTTTGTCCAGGGCAAAACTCAGAATTTAAATCCAGTATTATCATAAACTGCGTTCAGCTTTTCGGAAACAGAACCATGGCCTCGATTTTCTATTCTTCCCTGTAGGAGCTGTATGCTATGTTCACTGTTCAAGCCTATTGGAAGGATGGATACGTAATACTTTTCCTCACTAATATGGAAATGATTACTTACATGCAACATACACTGAGAAATCAATTCTTCCCCAAAACCTTTGTTAGTTAAAAGTGGTCTTTAAGAGTAACATGGCAAGTAATGCAGAATGAAATTGAACCAAGAAGTCACTTTTTTTTTTTTGGCTAATCAGGAATATCTGGGACTGACTAAATGCTGAGGTTACACTATGGTCGATTGGCCAAGTGTTGGAGTTTTCTCATTGGCGGTTGCTGATTTTTGAGGCAGTTGTATTGAGTAATGGAGAAGGGCGGGTGATGGTGGAGAGCGTGGAGCTGGTCTTGAAGGAGGAGAGTGGAAAACATGAGAACACTGGTTGAGCTCTGCGGGTGGTTGGAGGAACACACTGAAGGCAGCAACCAAGGAGAACAAAGGATCTGCAAATGGAAGGAAGAGTATTTGAAACAAGAAAGAGAACAACTTGAGAATCACCTTGAGAATCTACCATTATGGCAGGACAGTCTGGTACTAGAGTGCTGGGTAGAACAGGTCTTTATGGCGGTGATCAATGGAATAAGAAGCAGGTGTTCTCCTCTGCAGCTGCTGGAACCGGTACTTTTTAAAAGTCAATAAAATAAGTTTCTTCATAGAAAGCTTTTATCATTAGGCCAATTCCTCAGCTTTGATGAGAGATAAAGTAAATGAGAATCACATTAAAATCAAAACACGGTCATGAAAATTTATCTCAACCAGCTAATGAGCCTGGGAAAGTTTCCAGTGTGCATAATCAAATCTAGAGGAACATACAATACTTTATTAGCATATAACAAATGCTAAAACAAATCCGCTGCTGCAGGTACAAAGGAACAGGAAGACTGTGACAGAACTGGAAAGATTACAGAGGATTTATCTGCGTACATATGCAATAAAGATACTTGGCATTGCTCATCAATATTTATTAGCATTTTCAAAAAATAAAATAGAATAAAAAATAAAACAACCTATACAGGAAGAACAGCTTGGCATTCACTTTAGTTGGTATTTGTTTAGAAATTTGTTCCCTGTCTTACAGCTCTTTTTTATTTTTTTTCCCCACACAGCCCATTTTTCAAGATTCACTGGAATGAGAAAACAAATGAGTCAAGATGTTGCATGTAAGAGGATAAAAGAAAAGATATGACTTATGGTTATAATAGAACTGTACTCACCAAGGTAATCACAAACATCTGGGAATGTGTAGGCCCATATGTGACCTTGGCACCCCATACACTCCATGTCTTGGTAGCACAGCTTTCTCAGTGTAAACCTTACGGGCAAAATACAAGTGTTATTCTACTATTTTACCTATTTTACCTGTTGCCCAGCAGCGCCTAATGATCAAACAAGTGCATATTGTCTGGATGAAAATACCTTTGTCCAGGGCAAAACTCAGAATTTAAATCCAGTATTATCATAAACTGCGTTCAGCTTTTCGGAAACAGAACCATGGCCTCGATTTTCTATTCTTCCCTGTAGGAGCTGTATGCTATGTTCACTGTTCAAGCCTATTGGAAGGATGGATACGTAATACTTTTCCTCACTAATATGGAAATGATTACTTACATGCAACATACACTGAGAAATCAATTCTTCCCCAAAACCTTTGTTAGTTAAAAGTGGTCTTTAAGAGTAACATGGCAAGTAATGCAGAATGAAATTGAACCAAGAAGTCACTTTTTTTTTTTTGGCTAATCAGGAATATCTGGGACTGACTAAATGCTGAGGTTACACTATGGTCGATTGGCCAAGTGTTGGAGTTTTCTCATTGGCGGTTGCTGATTTTTGAGGCAGTTGTATTGAGTAATGGAGAAGGGCGGGTGATGGTGGAGAGCGTGGAGCTGGTCTTGAAGGAGGAGAGTGGAAAACATGAGAACACTGGTTGAGCTCTGCGGGTGGTTGGAGGAACACACTGAAGGCAGCAACCAAGGAGAACAAAGGATCTGCAAATGGAAGGAAGAGTATTTGAAACAAGAAAGAGAACAACTTGAGAATCACCTTGAGAATCTACCATTATGGCAGGACAGTCTGGTACTAGAGTGCTGGGTAGAACAGGTCTTTATGGCGGTGATCAATGGAATAAGAAGCAGGTGTTCTCCTCTGCAGCTGCTGGAACCGGTAATCCACACCCTCCACATACACACTGGGAGAGCAGAGAGAGAAAACAAAAATCTGCAACATCACGGCGGGAACTGTGACAATATTCACCGCACAACCATTGTCTTTAACTTGTGTGTGTAGGGGGATTTTTTTAAGACAACATCATGTTTATAAATTCAGGTTTGTAGCAGTGCAGAGCAGCAGCTTGGAAATGCCTTGGAAATCGGTCACTTTTACTGTTTTCTGACAGCAGAAAGAGAAAAACATGTAAATGAGAAGAGTTTTATTTTGAATTCGGCTGTTTGTTTGTTTTAAACTGTACATATGAGCACAGAGAGTAAGAAAGAAACCTAGTTTTGTTATCAGTGGCCTTTGTTTTCTCCTCCAAATACATCTGCCTAACTTGGAGGTTTGTTTAAAAGCTGTATGATCATCTAACCACATGTAATCCTTACCCTCTTGGACATCTTTTAAGAGATACCACTGGGCTCCAAGATCTCATCAATTAACTTGGTGGGATAGCATTATCATAACCAATTAAAATGAAGATCAAAACTGCAAAAATAATATCCAAGTTGTGAAAAACTGAATTATCTACTCAGTTGGAATCAGTATGCCTTCTCTGGTAAGTCTTTATGAGCTTTTATGATACAAAGAAATCAATATGTCAATTGTGAGAACAAGAAGAAAACATGTTGTTTCATCCGGATCACACCAAATTAAGGAACTTTTGCGACCTTGCTCATTCATCATCACTGCAATTAGTGCCTCACACATGTCACACAAGTTGGTGGTGTGCTGTCATAGCTTAGGCTTTAATGTAGGCTGTCAGATCACAGCTAACTGCCCGTTAAAGTGAGAAAACACTCCCAAGATATAGGAATGATTAGATTAGTAGCCAACTAAATTACAGAGAAAATGTGCCTCTCAGCAGAGCATCAAAAAGATGCAGTGAAAACATTCAGAATTGTAGATGATACTGACAGAGCTAATTAAGCTGTGGGTGTTGTGCTGTGCTAAATGAGGTGGCTGAAGGGTCTAAATGTAAGGCTGCTGTTGTACTACTGGCATCTTTACACAGTTTGTGATTATCTGAAGCAGAGATAACAAATTAAATTGTTTGTCATTTGAACCAACCTGCCACAGAATTTTACTGCATAGTTTCTTTTAACGAGGTCATGCACAGAGACAAGGCCGAATCCTTTGTTAATTTTTCTGTTTCTCCTGTTGATTAAAAAAATTGGATGTGTGATTAATCGAAAAAATATTACCCCTGTGATGTATATCCCCTCGCTCCTGTCCCTCCACTTTATTGATGCACAATTTGTATATGAAAAAAGGAAATGATTAACGACCGTTGAAGGTAAAATACTAAATGATCTGGATGCAAATACACTGTATGGCTTTGGCTGCTTTAGTAATTCAATTCAAGGGCAGAAATTAGACTTGTAAAACTTCACCCATACACAGGAAAATTACACCGAGATGTAGCCTTGCTGTTAGTAGAAAACAACAGGGAAATGAAACATGCACTGAAAAGAAGGGACCATCAATCTAATGGGATTCTACTGCAAATTTTCTGCCTTTCAGTGCTGCTATCTCTCACTTGGGGATAGTCAACAGTGGAATAGCTTTCAGACACTTCAGCAAACGCTGGAGGACTGCACCTCTCTGAGGTCCCACATAGCAAGCATTATTGCATGTAAAACTGTACAATGACTGTCATTTTTAATTTTCTGTAGAAAGAATAAATTGCTGAAATCCAGTGAAAACCAAATCAGCTTCATTAGACACAGTAATAGCCTCACTTAGTGATCACAGGCACAATAACTGTGGCAAGCATTAACTCTGCTCATTAAGGAGATTTGAGCTTCACTGCGATCAACACATGCCAGCATGAGATGAATGACAAATTATGACCTATTTTCTACAACATTTTCATACCACACATTAATTCTTTGTATTCTTCACCTCAATGTAGTCAGGCATCATGATGTGGAGAAGATTTTTTCAACAGACAGAAAACAGTGGCATCAATATAAGCTACTTGAAAAATGACTTCTTGTTTTGGTTTTTGGTTGTTTTTTGTATGGTTTTTCTTGTTTTGTTTTTTTTTTTACAGTGAAAAAATGGAGACATATGAGACACAAGAGCAGCTCATTTGTGATAGAAAAAAAAAGAAAGTGGAGGGTTGGATGACAAACTTAGAGGAGGAAATGTGATTACCAAGACACTGGTAGCATCAGCTGTCACTTCTGCAGTGTTTCAAAATATAGCCATCCCCTTCCAAAACCCACATCCTTACAACTGGTAGGAAATGGAAGGGAATGAGTTGAAGCTGCTTACATATTATGACTGATGGTAATGTATGAAGGTACTGTTTGACCTTCTTACCACTTCAGTAGAAGGCTCGGTGCAGTCATGTCACGTCACGCAAGATGAAAGTCCAATAACCTTTGCATCATTCTTGCTTTCAGCTACAGAGAGACATCCTGGGAATGGGATATCTGGGGAAAAGTGTAGGCGAGGGGGGGGGGGGTCCCCCAGTAGAGAGAGAGAAAAATACTGAGAGAAGAAATTCAGCTGTAAGGGTGAAAAACCATTGGGACGCTGCAGGGCTGCAGACCTAGACCTGCTGGATCTGGATCTGTGAGAAAGCTACTGAGAGAATTTTCTAGACCAAGTCCCCTGTTAATTGTAACTGCTTGTAGGGTGTTGGGTTAACTAGTAGAGTCACATTTAACTGACTTTCTTTTGCGCCTACTGGTACTGGCTTGCTGAGTTTTTGTAAGTCCTCATTAACAGCTCTATTGATTGGTCAACTTGGTTCCCTCCAGATATGATTGACTTTTTTTTTTTTTTTTTTTTTTTTCAAGACTGGAACCAGAACGTTTTCAGTGCATCTCTTTTCATTCTGGCCTCTGGTGAGCTGATTGAGCTAGTGAGTAATGCCAACTCGCAGTAAGCACCAAACAACCCGCTGGCAGCCAGCCTTGACTTTCTTCTCTTTGGTCATTACTATTTTCTTTTACATAAACATAGGCTACATCTCACATTTTATAATGGAGACATACCAGAACCTAGACACTAATAAAGGTCTCATTCTCTCAGCAGTAGTGGGGCATCACCCAGGATCCGTTTTCCTCTTCAGCTAATTTTGGTTAACAGCTCTATCTTTTAACTATTAATTAAAAAAGATTGCTACTTTTAATGTGAAAGAATTTAGTTTTGGGTTTTTTTTAACTTGTATAAACCAAGATGTTGATCACTAAAAAAAAAAACCACAGTCCATGTCCTCGTAGAAAGAAAGCCAGAAGAAGAGAACCAGAGCCTCTTTGTTTCCATCCTGCTTCCAGCAAATGCAGTGATTGTTTTCTGCTCCATTTATGTCAACTCCCATGGCAGGATAATCACTAAAAGCCGTGTCAGTGTTAGATCACAATGCATATCATAATGTCTGAATGTAAGTGTGACTGCCATGAGTTTGAATAGAATACTGACCTGACATGTGAAAAAAACAAAACAAAACTGGGAAGCTACTAAATTGTGTGCACTGTAAAATTATAGTTTCAGGCCCAGCCCAAAACCAGTATATGTCATTTTTTTAAACAAACCCATTCTAACTCCTGTTGTCATTACTGTTTAAGCACTGAATTCACATCAGTCATTGTTCCATTACTATGACTTTCTGTCAGCATCTGTGTCTGGCTTTATACTCACTGCAGAATGTTGACCACCACTGTTACCACCCACAGTTTCGAGTTAATTTGTCAGTGCTGAATGCAGAGAACATGATTTCAACTGTGCTGGAAATGTTTATGCTCACAATTCAAATGTACTGAAAGGATGTTTGGAAACAGAACAGAAAATACTCTAAATACAATCGGCAGTCTCTACAGTTAATATGATTCCTTTTCATTGCATATCTGCTCTACAGAGACAGTTTTCCACGGATTGGATGATAATTTTTTTCCAAATTTGAGATGTGTCAGCTGAGATTTCATTAGAGATTCATTCAAATTACAGTACAGCAATGTAAATTTCTTTCAGAAATTATGTATATTTACATTCGAATTTTGTGTTCAATGCTGTGGCTCAGCATCTGCTGTAACATCTGTCTTCAAATGGGTAGAGACAGATTTCTTGATCTTTGTCTGAATGTGATCCAAATTTTGCTGGCTCTCCCCACTATGTTGCAAAAGTTGATTTAAACTCATTGGCAAAGTAAAAGCCGCTTCTTCTTAAATAAATGAAATTTCTTGTTAGTGGAAGAGATCTAATTGTTTCCAGTGCCTTTTAAAGCATGGTCATTATCTAGAAACATGGCAAGACAAGCTGATAATTCACCTTAAAATTAATTAAACAAGTGAAACTTATTTGAAAATAAGTATGAACTCAGTACAAGTTTGAAAAAAAAAGAATAAAAATCTTAAATTCAGCACTAGATTAAACAACAACTAATATATTATATTAAACCTCACTACTTCATGGTAAACTCTTGGAAACACTTTCTTATTTTTAATTACGTTTTGAGGAAAACAACAAATGAAAAGGGGAAAAGAAGAAAAAAAAATGAGACAATGATGACTGTTGCATTTCCAAACTCTTGGCAACTCCCAGATTAGTATGCGGTGCTAATTCATGTTACATATGCATCCTGTCTGGGGGTGGGGGCATATAACCAATCATGAGGCATCGTATCCATAATTAATCATTTTGCCTATAATTTTAGATCACAAAGTAGTACACAGCTTGTGTACAATGCAAATACAGTGTCAATAAATTAAGTAAAATGAAGACATCAAAGGTGGCTAGAAAATACTACTACTTATAATGTGCATGTTTTTCCTTGTACTGGAGCTAAGTATACAGTCTATGTATGTCTGTTGAATTCACTGACTTTTTGTTGTTTTGTTTACCTACTTGTTACTGAACGTGAACTGTAACAATGCAGTTATTTCATCTTTCTTAGTCCCCTGTAACACTGCAAGTGTGATCTACACTCCATGATATGAAATTAGTCAGATTAGAATGGTGTAAAACTGCAAACCCAGATTGGAAAATATGTGACAAAACTTAACCAGTGGTGGAATTTAGATGACATAATTTTAACATCACTGATGGTTCATCAGACAAGGACCCGATCAATGATGTCACTAAGACATCATGAAGTTTGCAGAGCGACATTGTAAATAGGAGCCATGGCTGTCATCAGTCTAACTTCCACACTCCGTATAACGTATAAAACTCTGGTGGCTGGATGGACAAAACCAGCCAAGACCACTGGCTGACAGTCTTGGCTGCCTCCACCCAGGCCTCAGTACTAGGTGGCGCCGCTGAGCTTCTTGCTTGTGGTGTAGGCCGGGTACAGTGACTGTAAGGTTCAAACCACAATGGCAAATGGTCAAAAGCAGGCACCAGCTGGTTTCTGGTTCCTGGTTTCAGGCAGGATCTGAAACCAGATCTTTAGAGTCCCGTGTGGGAGCTTTCTTTCTCTCTTTCATTCTCTTTCTTTCTTTCTTTCCTTCTTTCTTTCTTTCTTTCTAACAAATAAGGTATGAGACATAGTTAAATATTCAGATGAAGTCATTTGATCCAAAGTGCAGCCACACGTCAGTTCAGCTGATTCACAATATTCCTGATGTTCAATGCCATGATAACTAGATACTATATGGAGCAGCAGTCAACATAGCTAGAGGAAATTTTTATACCATAAGAAATCACTACATGATGATTGAATTTTAAGCTGGAACATTGTTTAATTATAAGCTAAATGTATTTGCCCCATCTCTGTTTCCTCTCAACATGTCAACTTTGTATTTTACATTATGTAAGTGTTGTTTTTACATCATGATCTCTCCTGGCCTTAATAGTGCAAAGAATCAGTTCATGCATATTTGAAATCAGTTGAGTCAACAACATTTTACTTTACTTGAAGCCGTTAGCAGTAGCTATAAATACTTTGAGAAATGAGATGGCTGCATAAAATCACACAGACTGGCAGCCTTATTCCAAAAGAGCCTTTCATTTGTCAGTATGCTCACCATGGTTCACTGTATTCAAGGCGACACCTTTTTTTACTGTCCAGTGGACTTTCAGCAATAATACAATAGCAGTTGATGTAATTAACATTCAACAGTCCCATTAAACTGTACAGATATCTAAGTCGATGTGATTAGTTAAAACCAGACTTTAAAAAAAATCCAATTTGTTAAAGTTGGTTTCCCATGTTTTCTTCCTCCTCTTTGCTTCTTTTTTCTTTCTTTATTAAAACTTTCCTTCCAGGTTTCCTTCAAAATACAACTGTATTGTGTGCCGTGTTAAATTAAAGACTGAAATACCAATACTGTCTAATACTATTTGTAGGATGTATAAAGTGCTTTATTTCCTGCATTGAATAACTCAGTCATACTACATTAATGGGTATCTGTAATTTTGCCTAATTTCTAACCATGACTGATTACATATTCAAAACGGCTCCACGCAGGATTTAACAGTACTTAACCTGACCCTCTGTGCATGTTCTACACATTGTGAAGCTATTCCATACACATCAACGTGGATCCAGTTAGATTATTTGGAGTGTGGGGCTGTCCTCAGGATGTTTCCTGAACTCTATTAAAGGACTTTTAGAGCAAATCTTCAAACCCAGCATCTGGATAATCCAAATCTATGCTGTGATGTCAGCAAGATTACTACAAGCAGTTCCCACTTTATGCATCATGTAAGCAGAAGGATTACACACAGTATTTCAGCAAGTGACAGTACTGTGCACAGTTTGGAACTGCAACCAAATGCAACAGCTTTGTAAATAGATTTAACAAACAGAAGCACATCTTGGTTCTATGACTTGTAGCCCACAGATGTGACTGTCTACTAAAAAACTGCACATTGTATGCGCTGACAAGCATTTCAGTGTTTCCTGACACAAAAATGTTTCTCTGCCTCTGGAAGCAGGTTCGGGATGACAAATGTGGCATGTGTGTGAGGTAAACTAATATTTAGAACACTGTATATTTTTGTCTTTGGAAGAAAGTTTCTGCTGAAGTCCCGCCTCATTAAACTGTCTGTTATTTATGACAGGAGCTCCTGTGATTGGCATTATTGAAGCATCCCTCAACTCCTGCTGCTTTGAGAAATGTTTTATCATTATTAATGACACTGAAAACAACCATTGCCCCATACTCAGTAAATTCTAGTTACCCCACAAATGAACAGATTGGGTAGCATTTTATTTTCCCCCTGCATCCATAAGAAGTACAGTCACACTCATATGATATAATGTGCAGGTTTTACTGCCAAATCCATGAATCAACACTTCCGATCTCCTTATACCTTCTTACAACTACAGTGAGCATCTATAGCTGATGTATAAACAGTGCATGAATAATTGTCAATATACCACAACACAATTTTATTAATGTGTCTATGCTAAGTCTTCATATTTACACAAGCATTTTCACAAGCACCTATTTAATTCCATTGGTTATGTCTATCATTTCAATTTATTGCACTTAATAATGCAATTAGCTTCTATTTTCATTTATTTATATTTAATATATAAACAGTAAATGAATGTTATGTAAGGATTTATTCATATATCATATATCAGTGAATATCATTCCAGCCATGTTATAGTGTGTTACCAATCATTCACTGACTGTTTATTACAGGGGAAGATATAATTGTGGACAGCTTACCTCTACATTATAGCGCGTTACAAACAATTTAAGTGTCCATACATTGCTTATAAATACTAAATAGGAGGTATCAAAGTAAAGTGTTACCCATTCCCTTTTTACACTTTGGCGGGACAGCTGTTGGCAGCATCAACTGATATAAACAATCCCTATCTGTATCAGATCCCTTTGTTCATTTGTCAATATCACTTGCCATTTTTGCTTTCAAGGGCACATAAGCAAAAGGTTGAGCACGGACATTGAACCTAATTATGCTGATGGTTGTGGAACTCTAAAAGCCATGGGTCATTAGCTCTCATAAAGGTCTACATGCTGTCCAGTGAGTGACGTTCTGCTGAGGACAGGGAGACGCATCTGATGCATTTTTATTATTGACTCCACAGCGACTGCGGAGGGAGGCTGGTCGATAAAACAAAGGCTTGGGGAGCATCAGGAGTGTATTGTTTTTGCACCTGTCAGGCCTGCCATCACACATTTATATTGAATCTATGCTCTGTATGCAGGCCTGTATCATATATCTGCAGAGTAAGGCAGTATTATTGTTGCAGCAGTATGCAGAGGAAATTCAATGTATTATTTCTGCTATGATAGGAGCAGAAAGGATAAATGATAAAATTGTCCATCTTCCTTATCACATATATATTTCTCCTTACTTGGGATTTTTTTCCAAAAGCTAAGTTTACAAGTGCAAGATATCTGCACAACATTATTTAAGGAAACATGCTTCATTTTTTGCTACTGAAAACTGCCGTGCTTTAGTGTTCTTCCTTTGATTTAAAATTCTTGTGCATGTTTTGAGATGGCTGTTCTCCCACGGGACATGTATCTATCTCCTCCACACAATAAAGCCTGATTTATTTTCAGTCTGCTCAGTGCATCCGATAATGTAGTTTAACCTGATTCGAGGTAGAATCCTGGCATCCAGTTAGGGAACGCTTCTATTTGTCTACTCTTGGATTTGGATCCATCTTTTTCTCTGGGACCTAAAACAAAGCATGTGCTGGATGTGAGCCACTACACAGAAGAGTAGCTCAGAAATTCATCTTCAGCGTGCATCAATCCAGTAATGATTCAGGTGGGAAGACTGAATGGAGCATGTCTGCAAAGCTCTCATTGCAAAACAAACAAATTAAGGTGCCTGGATAGACACTGCAGGCATAGCATGGTAAGGAAAACAGCTCACAGTTAAACAAGATTTATGATTACATGTATCTTTATCAACATATTTCCAATATAATGAATGCCAGGCTAACATTATTGCATAGAATGCACTGCATAAAGGTCATGCATACTGTATACTGTAGATTTTAATTATCATCATTACCACTAGACCACTGAGGAATTAGAGCAGCATATGACATTTTTTGGAGCATAAAGAGGACTTGTGAGGCTTCAGAATTGATTTCTGTCCTTCCATCTCCATGTGAAATCACACTGTCTATATACAGAAACACCACAATATGCAGTAATCTCACACTTGACTGCATGGTTTTATTATGTTATCCTTCGCCTGTGTACAGTAAAATGCCAGCAGGATACTTTGAATCCAGGTTATATATTGTACTAAGAGCACATAAAGATTGTTTCATAGGATATCATGTGTTAGGATGAAATAGTTAGAAAACAAAACTGCGAGGCAGTGGAAAATATACAAAACTAGTGTCCAGACAAAACTCTCAATATAAAATGTGTTTATTCTCGGGCCAAAGAGACATAAAGAATTCCCCATAGGATTCAATTGATATTTTTTTTTCATTCTAATCATGCAGAACTTGTGCATCTACATATATTGCATATACCTGTTGTACAAAACATCAACTGCCCATCATTCTGAGCAACTAACATGGCATGTACAACAAAATAACACTTCAAAAGGGTAGATGAAGTCTATGTAAACATGACAAAAAGAGCAGCAATAACCTTAACCTTTCGTCTGAATGCTTGAATGCTTTCTTGACCGGGCCCCCTTCGCAATAGTGATATTTAATCTCTTAACAGGATTGATATGGACAACAGGCACTAAAGTAATGCTTAACTATAGCATTAAAAAATTGCAAAAATAATGCAGCCAATAACAAAAAAATCATATCTCAACTGATTTAATTTAATTTTTAATTTAATTTCTTAAAATATATTTTTAAAGGTAAAGAAACCACCTTCTGCAGAGTCTGTCACATTATACAGTATACACAGTGTGTATACTACCTGTGGGTGGAATATAGGTAAAGACATTATGGAGTCAATTAAGTGTTCAGATATTTAACACTTCAAATTCATTTAAAACATCGGGGAGAGGAAAGCTAGATTGTTCCATTATGAGAATAAAGAAATCTAATTCATACTAATATAGTGCTATAAGCAGTTTGACCTTGCTTCTGGGTTGTTTGTAGTTCTAAGCACTGCCAACCATGGCTAATGCCTGGGATCTCTTTTTCTTTTCTCTTAATTTGATTGGGTCAATAAAAACCTGGACTCATATGAGAAATTTTGCTAGTTCCACATAAACACAGAGTCTTAGCTTCTACCATATACATTTTTCTATATTTTATTTTTCTAACTGTGCATGACAAGAATAGATGACAATGACTCACTTTCCAATAGCAATCCTTTTGTTCATCTGCATAACTTCAATTTTCATAATTGCTTTGCTCAAATGGAACTCCAGGCACCTGCCCAGCAGCACTATTTGGCTGCTATCGCTTTGCGCTCTCCCTTATGCTGCATCCAGACTCTGGGTAGGGATTTTTCACACTAGGATCTGTGATTAAAATAAGGGGGGAGAAAAGCAAGCTAGTAAAATATTCATCCCTCAGTTGCACATAAATTAAATCTGATTAACAGTTGTACATAAGGTTGTATTCTTTTACGGATATTATTAATGGTAAGCACTTTTTATCTGTGGCTATGTAATAGACTTCATGTTAGTCTCTCCTGGTGAGTTGGCTCTAGTTTTGTTTGTGTGTCTTTATCTGAAAACAAAAACCTTAGAGAGTAACCCATATATGGTGTTTGGATCTATATGTATATATGTAACGTCTTTTTTAGCTTTTCTATGTGTATGATAAGATTATTTAATAATTCAAAAGATTTTTTTCTTTAAATTTTTTTGTTTTGCTCTCAATAGCTGGAATGACAAAGTGATAACATAATTTTTCAAAACTACTGCAAATGTATTAAACAGGAAAAACTGAAATATCATATTGACCTAAGTATTCAGACCCTTTGCTAAGACACTTGAAATTTAGCTCAGTTGCCTCCTATTTCGCTTCATCGTCTTTGAGAATTTTCCACATCTCAATTTGAGTCCACCTGTGGTAAATTCATTTGATGGGACACAATTTAGAAAGAAACACATTTATCTACATAAAGGTCTCACAGCTGGAAATGCATGTCAGGAAAAAAAAACCAGCCATGAGGTTGAAGGAACTGCTCGCAGAGCTCAGAGAAAGGATTGTGTCTTGGCACAGATCTGGGGAAGGCTACTAAAGAGTAGCCAGATGGAAGCCTCTCCTCAGCGAAGGACACATGAAAGCCCACTTAGAGTTTGCAAATAAGCACCTAAAGGACTCTAAGACTATGAGAAACAAGACACTCTAATCTGATGAAACTGAGATCGAACTATTTTGCCTCAGTTCTAACCATCATGTCTGGAGGAAACCAGGCGCCGCTCATAGCCTGCCCACTACAATCCCAATGGTGAAGCATGGTGGTGGCAGCCTCATGCTGTGAGGGTGTTTTTCAGCAGTGGGGACAGGGAGATCGGGTTAAGGGAAGGCTGAACGGAGCAAAGTACAGAGATATCCTTAATGAAAACCTGGCCAAGAGCATTGGGACTTCAGAGTGAGCCAAAGGTTCACCTTTCAAATGGACAATGACCCTCAACACACAGTCAAGACCGAATGGGAGTAACTTAGGGACAACTCTGCGAATGTCCTTGAGTGGTCCAGCTAGAACCCTGACTTGAACCCAGTCAAACATCACTGGAAAAACAAAAAAATGTTGTCCCCATCCAACCTGACAGAACATGAGAGGATCTGCAGAGAAGAATGACAGAAAATCCCCAAATCCAGATGTGCAAAGCTTGTCAGGTCTGACCACATAAGACTCGAGGCTGTGATCGCTGCCAAAGGTGCTTCAACTAAGTACTGAGCAAAGGGTCAGAATATCTAAGTTTATGTGATATTTCAGTTTTTCCTTTTTAATAAATTTGCAAAACTTTTTCAAAACTCTGTTTTCACTTTGACATTATGGTGTATTGAGTGTAGATTTTTATGTTACAGGTGCTAAAATCGCTTCATCAAATATTGTCGCAATTGTAGTTTATACATTTTTTTCTCACGTGTTAGTATGCCCCAAAGACCTGTTAACAAACTTTCTTGTGCAAAATTGAGTTCCTCTTTAACTGTTTTGGCATATCATGCTTTTCTGATCTGCATGACACCAAACTGGTGTGATTTGATGTGTCACCAGTAACTGGTCACATCCTGACGACACCACATGTACCTTCACAAAAAGATTGACACTTAAGGCTAACAACTATTATTTATGATGCTTACTAAGAATATAATCATAATATATAAACTAATATAAATATACATGTTTTCTTTGTTGATTGAAAAACCAATTTGACTAGAGTGAACATCATTAACGGGTCCAAAAAGTGAATACCCCACAAAGGTTAGGGCATTGAAAGAAAACACAATGAATATAGTGTACATAGATGAAGCCAACAGGAATGACTCAGAACCTGTTTTATCAGACTGAAAAACAGATTCAGGAGGAGCAATAGTGTGTCGGGTCATGTTTCCAGACCCCCTTAGCCGTCTGGAGTTAATGGAAGTCCACTGAAAGTAAAAGCACCTGAGTGAGAATGTTAAATTTAATTTCAGTGAGCAGGAAAAGGGCAGAAAAAATGTAGAGAAATGGAATATGTATCACTGCTTATTCCTACTTGAAAGGTTAAAGATTTGTCCTTGTTTATTATAATGAGATTCTGTACCAGCCCAGCACCAGCCACCTCAGCTGGTTTAATTAGTTTTGGAATAAATTGTAAATTCACTGATGGGATCCAACATCATTTTTGAATTTTGGTGATTTATGCTGGTAATTATGCAGGTGAATGGAGACTCATTTAAATGAGAAGTTCTGGTAAGAAGACCTTGGGATAATGTTCATAGGATGCTGTGGATGGACTAATGTACACAATGTAAAATAAAACAAGAAAGCTCTGAGGATTGTCATGCTTAATGTGCACAGTTGTTACCTAACACAAAAGACTTAAGCACATCCACGAGCTTAAATGCTAATGTGGGATATCATGCTCAAATCATATTATGGGCATGGTGTACAACCAGGAGTATGCATCTCTCTGCTGCAGTGCTGACAAGCTGATTTCCTTTATCGCAACACAATACCCTGACAGCTTATTTTGTTCGGCACTGTGTGGCCATGTGTCCAAACATCTGCCAGCTCTTGCAGTCGCTCTGTGCCTAAAAAGATTCCAGCTAGTGCCAGAAAGGAGATGAATGCAGGAACTTCTAAATTATTGAAAAAAGTTGGAGGTATCTTAATTTTAATGTCTTTGGACATGAGGGGAATTTGAGGGTTGACAGGGCCCTTTTCAATCAGAGCAAGGACATAAATGCATCTTCTAATTCTAAGCCAAGTTCTGATCTATTTTAGAAACAGTGATAATCCCACAGCAATTAAAACCAGTCCTGATGATGAAACACAAACCTGAGTTGATGACCGTAATGCAGCAGGAAGAAGATTTTACTTTTGCAGCCATCATTTAGAAATGATGACACTGAAAAAAGTGTATACAGTCACAAAGTGTTTGTAGTTTTAAACGATAGCGTATTCTTTTTTCAGTATCCTACAGGATAGAATCATTTCGTATCCATCCCAACTAGCATACGAATGAATTAAAGCGAAGATGATCCATGTATGCATTTATACAAATTCCTTGAGCAATTCAACACAATCTCTTATTCCCTCTCTCAGTTCTTTTCCAGCACTTTTGTATCATTTGATAAAAGGTGATAACATCCAATGATCCTCTGTGACTTGCAAATTAGCACAACTTGTTGGAAGTGAAAGAAAAATTGATCCCAGAGCTTTGCTGATCCTGGTAAAATTATCTGTAAAAGAAGAAAAAGAAAACATTGATGTTTTACTTCATAAATGGAGACTAAATATTCTGAGACACCTATTTCTCGCCATGTACAGAAAAGTGTTTGCGATGTGTTGAGAACACATACAAAGTGTATAAATTGGTGTCTCGCAGCTCGATATTATAAATGGAATGGAAAAGTAATGTAATGTTTTTCTTGTGTTTTGTTGTGGGTGTTTTCTTTGGGAAGTTGTTACCAGAGGTTACCAGCGAAGACAGCAACAGTAACATTGTGTACAAGTCCTTGATACACTGACATCAAGTATATTACTGCGGCTTCAGTATACTATATTAAATATGTTGACACTCTGACTGTATAACTGGATTTCTTGGCTATTAAAGCATCCGTCAGAGTTCTATGCTGGGATTCATTGCCCTTCTGTGACAAATGAATCTATTATATTCTTCGGGAGCTTCACTGATGGTCCTAGGTGGTTTGAACAACCGCAGTGATTAATGGGAACATGAATTTTGCAGACACCCTCTACTGGCTTCAAATAGTAACTACTACAGCGTCGAGTTTTTCAAGTCATAACTCTCTTTATCTCTCTCTCTCTTTTTTCCCCAGTCTCTCTTTCTTTTGTTTTCTTTCCTTTATCTAATACTGACCACCCAAACCCATAACTTTCCATGTTTCTTTCATTATCTCCGCATTACAGAAAATTATTCCCCGTTCTCCTAAATTGGGTCAGCTGCACCAACATATTACATCACGACAAAGCCTCTCTGCATTTGAGAGTGCTGTGTTACTTTGACAAATGAAGTCATTTGCAAATGTGAAACAACTGTATGGTCTTGTAATGATTTAAAAAACTAACTGAAAATATGGGAATCCAAGCGTCCAGTTAGAGACAGATGATAAATAGAATATTATCCATAACCAATACAAGAGTTAATAGTAGCACGTCAGGAGTTGTATCTTCCTATTTCCACAGGAAATACAGAGGTTCCCATCTGCTCTGAGGGAATTATGTCGATTTGAGTGTTATTGCCATCGACACCTTTCTGTTCTCAGGGGCAACTCTGTTTTGATGCAAAACATGTTTTGATGCATTTTAAAAGTAAAATTCAAATCTAAAAATCATCAAGAGGAATCCTGAGAACACTCAATATGCAAGACATGCCAAAAGCCTACAAATTCACATTATCTTTTGCAAATAACTTATTTGCTTATTGATCGTTTTCTCAGCTTTCTATCGCCATAAATCATGAATGCAATCCTGTTTGGTAACTGTCTTCTCGCGACACATGAACGCATCACAGAGGCAGACTTTTTTAAATCTCTCCATGCATTTCAATACAACATAATATGACTTTGACAAAAATAAAATCAGACGTGATGTTCTTTGTAATGGATTAAGTTGTCTGTCATTCCACGCAGAAATTAAATGAAACCAGTGACTGCCAAGAAAGCAGCAAAAACAGATCTAAAATGGTTGGCAGTAATGTCAAATAAATGTGATTCCCGTAAACAGGCTAAAAACAGAAAAAAGAAAAAAAAACACAGGTATGGTCCTTTAATCTTTGAATCAAACGTCAGGAGGTGCCATAATTTTGAGTTTTTCTTGGCCACGCTGCTTTCTGATTCTCAGCCCGTTATCAGCTCTGAAAAATGGCTTCAAAACCCACCTGGTCTTAAAAGGGAGCATTTCTTTTTATAATGTAGCTATAATGCAACCTACGTTTTTCATATAAGTTAAGTTGGCAATTGTTCAGCATCAATAAAGAGGGAAATATGCTGAACTGGAAGATTCCAGTTTGTAACATTAATTGCAATCCTGGCATACATCCCACTCCTTTGACATTTTAGTTTAAAGCATTAAAAAAGAAACCAAAAACTGTTATTGGCTTGCTACAGGCTTACTTTTAAACCCCTCTTTGCAGTGTTAGAGTGCTACCCTTTTTAAGGTTGTCCTGGTGTGGAAGACAGATGCTCGTGACACCCTCCTGAAGCATTAATGCAGAGTAGATTCAGTGAAGAAACATGACACACTGATGTGAAGAGCTAGAGGACAGACCAACAAAAGATAAAACTATTTGGGGAGAGTAATAATGTTAAAAATAGCTTTTGATTAAATAATGTAAGAGATTGAGAATCAAATAAATTATATATGGTCATAGCCTGAATTGCATTACATAATTGATGCACACAGTCGTACATTATGTACCAACTGTCAACATGTGAAATGTGTTTGAAAAAATAATACAAGTGTGATTCTCTAACCACTTAAGGGCAAAGAGGAAGGAGAAGCCCATGGGACAATGCCAGTGTCATGGCTGGACTTGCATGAATCATACATATATTTTACCTTTTCTTTAGTTCTTTCTCTGTTTTTTTGTTAAAATCTGAAACACAATTTAACTGTAAGAAAAAGTGCTAGGATGCCTTTAGGGTCTCAGCTCCCAAAGGGTGAAAAGATTAGAATGTCAAATGTCAGAGCACACATTACAAATGCCTCATGAAACTACTAGACATTGCAAAGAAATACTTTGGAGAGTGGAGAGTAGTTTTGGGCTTCATAATTTTTCAGGGTCTTGCCATGAAGCTCTATGTGGTGGTTTAATACAAAGAAAATAATGGTCATGACTCATTTTACTCTATTTTAGATGTAGTCGCTTTCATGCGTTCACAGCTATCAGAGAGAAAAAACATTATTTTAATATATTGCCTCCTTCCCTTTTTTTTTTTATTAGAAAACCACAGTGCAGTGCATGCAGGGAGGCTAATTAGAGTTACTGTTCAAGAGAAAATTGAGTTTCAACAAGAGCTGGGATGCAACCACAAAATTAGTCTACAAGTAGATACACTCATCTGATGAAGAACTCCTTGGCTGCCTCTCTTAAAAAAAAAAAAAAGAAAAAAAAATTAGGTTAACATTTATCATGAAGAACATGTCAGCCGTCTGTTTTGTTTTGTTGTTAGTTGAAGGCTTTTCATTGAACATTAAATGTAAAATAATAATTTAAAAAAACAGTGTAACTCATCCTTTTTATTTAAGCTATTAGCCTGGATCATGTCATGGTTGATTTCAAAACAGCTTCAAGGTGGTGTTTTGCAAAAGAAAACAAATGCATCACAGCTTTGACTTTGCAGAGCCTTATGGCTTATTGCTTAAATTATGACCACAAATTTTCCCATGGCCTTTTCATTTTAGACTGTCTGTTAATTAAGTTTAAACTGATTGCTGCTCGTGCACAATTCATTTTCCAACTTAAATTTTGCATTTTCCATTACATGAAAAGTGATTTCCTGAAAGAGTACTAAGAAAGGACACTTGCATTTTGATATTTTAAAGATAGCATTAAGGCTGCATCTTACAAATGCTTTCTTATTGATTAATATGTCTCTTATTTTCTTTGCAAATTGATCAAATACAGTGAAAATGTCCTACCAGAACCAAAGGTGAAGTCTTCAAATTCAATTGTTTTTCTGAACAACAGTCCAAAATCCAGAGATATTCAGTTTACCATCATATAAGACAAAGGCAAGTCCTCATAACTGAGAAGATGGACAACTAAATGCATTTTTAACTTGAATACCTACTTTCAAATTGATTCATTGGCTGTTAGAATTATTGCCAATTGAGTTTATGGTGACTGATTAATTAATTAAATGTGTCAGCTCTGGGTAACATACAACTGAGCAAATACCTCTCACTGTTGAGCGATAAGAAACCTAGAAAGAGGAGCTTGAATTAGGTTTATTATGTCAGAAATAATTATTACATTTTATGATGCCGATAAAAGAATAATTTACGGTTGCATACATGGATGTACATTAGAATTAATATTACTTGATATTAGTTAAGGCTAACTCTATTTTGTTACTTACATTGTTTATTGGTCTGGGGAGATTTAACCTCTACTCGTAAGGGTCAGGGGGGCTATGACACAACATTTCTGGGGTCCGCATGATTAATCTAAGTGTGACCCTGCTGTGTCACCCGACAGAAAAAGACAGAAAGCAACGCCGAAAAGTCCCGAGAAACTTTTGTGTTTCTTGTTAATTGAATTTGATCGGTCAGGATGCAATCAGGTCCACAGTCATTGTCAACCACGGCGGTGTTGTGCAGCGTGTGGGGAAGCGGTGCAGTGGAGGACCGTGCGAGGATGCCCACGAGCCTGTGGGGGCTTTGAGAAGGTATGCATTTTGGAGGGGAAGCAGATGGCTCACATTAAAAGCAGAGGGCCCTTGTGACTGTCCTCAACGGCCCTGTAGAGAACCAGGTAATTAAATGAGAAATTTAATCAGATTCCTCAAATTAAATGTCCAGCTGGATAGTTCTGCAAGAACACCACTGACTACACATTTACCTAGGGGAGTGTCACCGGTGGATGCATAATTCTCCAATCAGCACACACTCATACATGATGATAATCCAGGTGATGATTACCGCTAAAGTATTTCATTCACAGTTCTGCCAGCAGGAGGCAAAGGGACATCACTGTGTGGCCACGGGAGGGTCATTTTAATAATGGGGCCTGGGAGGAAGCGACAGAACAGTGAGATGACAGGAAGAGGAGAGGGGGGCGAAATCAATGGATTTAGCAGGAACACAGTTTTACCCGTTCCTCGTTAGAACAAGGCCCCGATCCTCTGTAGATTTCTAGCCTCGTCCTGACAGATTTCCACCGGGTTTGATGCAATATACACACACAAAAAAAGGGGAGGGGGGCCCCGGCAGAATCCGAGATCCGGACCCGTGACGAGCCATTGGTTTCTGGAGGCCTTCCCTTGTCATCGCGCCGTAAACGGAAAAAAGAAACAAACAAACAAACAAACACGAAAACCAACAAAAAGAAAAACAAACCAAAACCGAACCGAACCCCTTCCTTTCCTTGGAAATCGGCCCCCGGGTCCGTTCCGAGTCGTTTTGGATTCGGCGAGTCCAGGAACCGCCTCCTCCGCCTCGTCCCCCGCCGCCGCCGCCGCCTCCTCCCCGCCGCCTCCTCCCCGCCGCTGCCCCCGCCCCGCGTAGACTCCCTCCCGCACGCCGCCTGTCCGGTAGGACGGGACCAGCAGGCAGATGCCCCCGCACGCCTGACCGCCAGTCCACTTCCTGGATGGAGCAACGAGACGAGACGTCTCCGGCGCCGCTTTTTCCTCGCGTCGCGCTCTGCCCGTCGTCACGCCGACGCCGCGGATAATCACTTAATAATCATCACGTGTAATCAATATCAACCGATCACTTTTTTTTTACCCCCCCTCTTTTTCTTCTTCTTTTTTTTTTTTCTCTCGTAGTTCAAGATCGATCGACCCCCCCTCTCCTCCTCCCTACCGCCACCACCGCCACCACCACCGCCGCCGCCGCCGCCTCCCCCCTCTCCATACTTCGGGAATGTCGCTATCTGGAAGCCCGCTACAGGCGCGGTGGAGTCCGATAGCAGACGTTGAAGCGTCGTTGCCCGGCCGCGGTGTGCGCAGCGTTTTCCCCCTGGAAGCCGGAGGCAGCCTCCGCTCGGACCGGAGGCGGATAAATGAGTCTTTCTAAACGGCAGTGACTGTGTAGCCGAGCCGCCGACCATTACTTTTTTTTTTTTGATGCTCTGCCTTCGTGCCTGCTGTGCCAACTTCGCCTCAGCTCGGGTCGTGTGTGTGTGTGTGGGGGATTTTGATTTTGATTTCTGTTTGTTTTCTTTTGTTGTTGTTTTGTTTTTTTTTATTATTTTTTGGGTCCGTTTGCTCGATCTAAGAAGAGAAAAGACTGAAAAAACTTTGTCGCCCGTCGCCTTCTTGTTGCTCCTCGATGAGTAGTCTAACATGCGGAGGATACGGGAACTGAGTTACTGGTGGATTTTATCCTTGATGTTTTTAACCTTGCCCGAGCACAGAGACTGTCATCCCGGTAAGTATACTCGCAACTCGGGTTAGCCTGTGATACGTGCAGCCTAACCCGACCATTTCTCTCCCCGGTGTCGGGTCGATGTCTTTGTATTGACTGGTAAAAGCGAGTCTTGTGTGTCGGTGTAACAGACTGTGTTTTCCCCCCTTTTTTTTTCCCGTGCTACTTCCCGAGCCGCGCCGTTTAGCCCGGGTTCCACTAACGGGTTACAGAGGCCGAGCCGAGTTTGGCGTCCGACGATTGACGTCGAGCCTCGGTGATTTATGTGCATGTTATTGATTAGGCAGCGGGACTATGGCGCAAACTGCCCCCCCCCTCCTCCTTTTCCTCCTCCTCCTCCTCCTCTTCCTCCTCTTCCTCGCTTTTAACGCTAAGGCGAACGCCAGGTCCCGGTTCCGGTCCCGGTCCCGGTCCCGTGACTCCCGTTTGACCCTGACGTTTTTTGCACGTTTGGCCACGGACCCCGGTCACTCGTTCAACTAGGTCCCCGGGATCCATCGGTGCGAAGGGGAAACGTGCTGTAACATTCCTGCAGGCACACGCAGGGTCTGCGGCACTGTCGAGACTCCACTTTATCGCGTTTCACTTATATCTCTTGTGGTATTTACCATGCCCCCCCCCCCCACACACACACACACACAACCCCCCGGTCCGCTAAACGTGCAGTTTCGTTACGTTGTTT